>CM035148.1:123902604-124191998 GCA_020205605.1 Panax ginseng | reverse complement strand
CTGGGCCTGGGCCTGGGCCCTGGGCCTGGGCCTGGGCCTGGGCCTGGGCCTGGGCCTGGGCCTGGAGCCTGGGCCTGGGCCTGAGCCCTGGGCCCTGGGCCTGGGCCTGGGCCTGGGCCTGGGCCTGGCCTGAGGCCTGGGCCTGGGCCTGGGCCTGGGCCTGGGCCTGGGCCTGGGCCTGGGCCCTGGGCCTGGGCCTGGGCCTGGGCCTGGGCCTGGGCCTGGGCCTGGGCCTGGGCCTGGGCCTGGGCCTGGGCCTGGGCCTGGGCCTGGGCCTGGGCCTGGGCCTGGGCCTGGGCCTGGCCCTGGGCCTGGGCCTGGGCCTGGGCCTGGGCCTGGGCCTGGGCCTGGGCTGGGCCTGGGCCCTGGGCCCTGGGCCACTGGGGCCTGGGCCCTGGGCCTGGGCCCTGGGCCTGGGCCTGGGCCTGGGCCCTGGCCCTGGGCCTGGGCCCTGGGCCTGGGCCTGGGCCACAGGCCCTGCCTGGGCCTGGGCCTGGGCCTGGGCCCTGGGCCCTGGGCCTGGGCCTGGGCCACTGGGCCTGGGCCTGGGCCTGGGCCTGGGCCTGGGCCTGGGCCTGGCCTGGGCCTGGGCCCTGGGCCTGGGCCTGGGCCCTGGGCCTGGCCTGGGCCTGGGCCTGGGCCTGGGCTGGGCCTGGGCCTGGGCCTGGGCCCTGGGCCTGGGCCTGGGCCTGGGCCTGGCCTGGGCCTGGGCCCTGGGGCCTGGGCCTGGGCCCTGGGCCTGGGGCCTGGGCCTGGGCCTGGGCCTGAGGCCTGGGCCCTGGGCCTGGCCTGGGCCTGGGCCTGGGCCCTGGGCCTGGGCCTGGCCTGGGCACTGGGCCCTGGGCCTGGGCCTGGGCCTGGGCCTGGGCCCTGGCCCAGGCCTGGGCCTGGGCCCTGGGCCTGGGCCTGGGCCTGGGCCAGGCCTGGGCCTGGGCCTGGGCCTGGGCCTGGGCCTGGGCTCACAGGCCTGGGCCCTGGGCCCTGGGCCACACAGGCCTGGGCCTGGGCCACAGGCCTGGGCCAGCCTGGGCCTGGGCCTGGGCCCTGGGCCTGGGCCTGGGCCACTGGCCTGGAGGCCTGGGCCTGGGCCTGGGCCTGGGCCTGGGCCTGGGCCTGGGCCTGGGCCCTGGCCTGGGCCCTGGGCCTGGGCCTGGGCCCTGGGCCTGGGCCTGGGCCTGGGCCTGGGCCTGGGCCTGGGCCTGGGCCTGGGCCTGAGGCCTGGGCCTGGGCCTGGGCCTGGGCCCTGGGCCCTGGGCCTGGGCCTGGGCCTGGGCCTGGGCCTGGGCCTGGGCCTGGGCCTGGGCCACTGGGCCCTGGGCCTGGGCCTGGGCCTGGCCCTGGCCTGGGCCTGGGCCCTGGGCCTGGGCCTGGGGCCTGGGCCACTGGCCTGGGCCTGGGCCTGGGCCTGGGCCTGGGCCTGGGCCACCTGGGCCTGGGCCTGGGCCTGGGCCTGGGCCTGGGCCTGAGCCTGGCCTGGGCCTGGGCCTGAGGCACTGGGCCTGGGCCAGGCCTGGGCACTGGGCCACTGGGCCCTGGGCCTGCCTGGGCCTGGGCCTGGGCCTGGGGGCCTGGCCCTGGGCCCTGGGCCTGGGCCTGGGCCTGGGCCTGGGCCTGGGCCAGGCCTGGGCCCTGGGCCTGGGCCTGGGCCTGGGCCCCTGGGCCTGGGCCTGGGCCTGGGCACTGGGCCTGGGCCTGGCCTGGGCCTGGGCCTGGGCCTGGGCCTGGGCCTGAGCCTGGGCCTGGGCCACTGGGCCTGGGCCTGGGCCTGGGCCTGGGCCCTGGGCCTGGGCCACTGGCCTGGGCCTGGGCCTGGGCCTGGGCCTGGGCCTGGGCCTGGGCCTGGCCTGGGCCTGGGCCTGGGCCTGGGCCTGGCCCTGGGCCTGGGCCTGGGCCTGGGCCTGGGCCTGGGCCTGGGCCTGGGCCTGGGCCTGGGCCTGGGCCTGGGCCTGGGCCTGGCCACAGGCCTGGGCCTGGGCCTGGGCCTGGGCTGGGCGCACTGGGCCCTGGCCCTGGGCCTGGGCCCTGAGGCCTGGCCTGGGCCTGGGCCTGGCCCTGGGCCCTGGGCCTGGGCCTGGGCCCTGGGCCACTGGGCCTGGGCCTGGGCCACTGGCCTGGGCCTGGGCCTGGGCCTGGGCCCTGGGCCTGGGCCTGGGCCTGGGCCTGGGCCTGGGCCTGGGCCCACAGGCCTGGGCCTGGGCCTGGGCCTGGGCCTGGGCCCTGGGCCTGGGCCTGGGCCTGGGCCTGGGCCTGGGCCACAGGCCAGCCTGGCCTGGGCCTGGGCCTGGGCCCTGGGCCTGGGCCTGGGCCCTGGGCCCTGGCCTGGGCCTGGGCCTGGCCTGGGCCTGGGCCTGGGCCTGGCCTGGGCCTGGGCTGGGCCTGGCCCTGGGCCTGAGCCCTGGGCCTGGGCCTGGGCCTGGGCCTGGGCCTGGGCCTGGGCCTGGGCCTGGGCCTGGGCCCTGAGCCCTGGGCCTGGGCCTGGGACTGGCCTGGGCCTGGGCCTGCCTGGCCTGGGCCTGGGCCTGGCCTGGGCCTGGGCCTGGGCCTGGGCCACTGGGCCCTGGGCCTGGGGGCCTGGGCCCTGGGCCACTGGCCCTGGGCCTGGGCCCTGGGCCCTGGGCCTGGGCCTGGGCCTGGGCCACAGGCCTGGGGGCCTGGGCCTGGGCCTGGGCCTGGGCCTGGGCCTGGGCCTGGGCCTGGGCCTGGGCCTGGGCCTGGGCCTGGGCCTGGGCCCACTGGGCCTGGGCCTGCCTGCCTGGGGGCCTGGGCCTGGGCCTGGGCCTGGGCCTGGGCCTGGGCCTGGGCCTGGGCCCTGGGCCTGGGCCTGGGCCTGGGCCTGGGCCTGGGCCTGGGCCTGGGCCTGGGCCTGGGCCTGGGCCTGGGCCTGGGCCTGGGCCTGGGCCTGGGCCTGGGCCTGGGCCTGGGCCTGGGGCCTGGGCCTGGCCCTGGGCCTGGGCCTGGGCCTGGGCCTGGGCCTGGGCCTGGGCCCTGGGCCTGGGCCTGGGCCTGGGCCTGGGGCCTGGGCCTGGCCCTGGCCTGCCTGGCCTGGGCCTGGGGGCCTGGGCCTGGGCCTGGGCCTGGGCCTGGGCCTGGGCCTGGGCCTGGGCCTGGGCCTGGGCCTGGGCCTGAGCCTGGGCCTGGGCCTGGGCCTGGGCCTGGGCCTGGGCCTGGGCCTGGGCCCTGGGCCTGGGCCCTGGGCCTGGGCCTGGGCCCTGGCCACTGGCCTGGGCTGGGCCTGGGCCTGGGCCTGGGCCTGGGCCTGGGCCTGGCCCTGGGCCTGGGCCCTGGGCCTGGGCCTGGGCCTGAGCTGGGCCTGGGCCTGGGCCCTGGGCCTGGGCCTGGGGGCCCTGGGCCTGGGCCTGGGCCTGGGCCTGGGCCTGGGCCTGGGCCTGGGCCTGGGCCTGGGCCTGGGCCTGGGCCTGGGCCTGGGCCTGGGCCTGGGCCTGGGGCCTGGGCCTGGGGGCCTGGGCCCTGGGCCCTGGGCCTGGGCCACAGCCTGGGCCTGGGCCTGGGCCTGGCCCTGGGCCTGGGCCCTGGGGCCTGGGCCTGGGCAGGCCTGGGCCCTGGGCCTGGGCCTGGGCCTGGGCCTGGGCCTGGGCCTGGGCCCTGGGGGCCTGGGCCTGGGCCTGGGCCTGGGCCTGGGCCTGGGCCTGGGCCTGGGCCTGGGCCTGGGCCTGGGCCCCAGGCCTGGGCCCTGGGCCCTGGGCCTGGGCCTGGCCTGGGCCTGGGGGGCCTGAGCCTGGGCCTGGGCCTGGGCCTGGGCCTGGGCCTGGGCCTGGGCCTGGGCCTGGGCCACTGGGCCTGGGCCTGGGCCTGGGCCTGAGCCTGGGCCTGGGCCTGGGCCTGGGCCTGGGGGCCTGGGCCTGGGCCTGGGCCTGGGCCTGGGCCTGGCCCTGGCCTGGGCCTGGGCCTGGGCCTGGCCCTGGGCCTGGCCCTGGGCCACTGGGCACTGGGCCTGGCCTGAGCCTGGGCCTGGCCCTGAGGCCCCTGGGCCTGGGCCTGGGCCTGGGGCCTGGGCCCTGGGCCTGGCCCTGGGCCTGAGCCCTGGGCCTGGGCCTGGGCCTGGGCCTGGGCCCTGGGCCTGGGCCTGGGCCCTGGGCCTGGGCCCTGGGCCTGGGCCCTGGGCCTGGGCCTGGGCCTGGGCCTGGGCCTGGGCCTGGGCCTGGGCCTGGGCCTGGGCCTGGGCCTGGGCCTGGGCCTGGGCCTGGGCCTGGGCCTGGGCCTGGGCCTGGGCCTGGGCCTGGGCCTGGGCCTGGGCCTGGGCCTGGGCCTGGGCCTGGGCCTGGGCCACAGGCCTGGGCCACTGGGCCCCTGGGCCTGGCCTGGGCCTGGGCCTGGGCCTGGGCCTGGGCCTGCCTGGCCTGGGCCTGGGCCTGGGCCCTGGCCTGGGCCTGGGCCTGGGCCTGGGCCCTGGGCCTGGGCCAGGCCTGGCCCTGGGCCTGGGCCTGGGCCTGGGCCTGGGCCTGGGCCAGGCCTGGGCCTGGGCCTGGGCCTGGGCCTGGGCCTGGGCCTGGGCCTGGGCCTGGGCCTGGGCCTGGGCCTGGGCCTGGGCCTGGGCCTGGGCCTGGGCCTGGGGGCCTGGGCCTGGGCCTGGGCCTGGGCCTGGGCCTGGGCCTGGGCCTGGGCCTGGGCCTGGGCCTGGGCCTGGGCCACTGGCCTGGGCCTGGGCCTGGGCCAGCCTGGGCCTGGGCCTGGGCCCTGGGCCTGGGCCTGGGCCTGGGCCTGGGCCTGGCCTGGGCCTGGGCCTGGGCCTGGGCCTGGGCCAGGCCTGGGCCTGGGCCTGGGCCTGGGCCTGGGCCTGGGCCTGGGCCTGGGCCCTGGGCCTGGGCCACTGGCCCTGGGCCCTGGGCCTGGGCCTGGGCCTGGGCCTGGGCCTGGGCCTGGGCCTGGGCCTGGGCCTGGGCCTGGGCCTGGGCCTGGGCCTGGGCCTGGGCCTGGGCCTGGGCCTGGGCCTGAGCCTGGGCCTGGGCCTGGGCCTGGCCTGGGCCTGGGCCTGGGCCTGGGCCTGGGCCTGGGCCCTGGCCCTGGCCTGGGCCTGGGCCTGGGCCTGGGCCAGGCCTGGGCCTGGGCCTGGGCCTGGGCCCTGGGCCTGGGCCTGGGCCTGGGCCTGGGCCTGGGCCTGGGCCTGGGCCTGGGCCTGGGCCTGGGCCTGGGCCTGGGCCCTGGGCCTGGGCCTGGGCCTGGGCCTGGGCCTGGGCCCTGGGCCTGGGCCTGGGCCTGGGCCTGGGGGCCTGGGCCTGGGCCTGGGCCTGGGCCTGGGCCTGGGCCTGGGCCTGGGCCTGGGCCTGGGCTGGGCCTGGGCCTGGGCCTGGGCCTGGGCCCTGGCCTGGGCCTGGGCCTGGGCCTGGGCCTGGGCCTGGGCCTGGGCCTGGGCCTGGGCCTGGGCCTGGGCCTGGGCCCTGGCCTGGGCCTGGGCCCTGGGCCTGGGCCTGGGCCTGGGCCTGGGCCTGGGCCTGGGCCTGGGCCTGGGCCTGGGCCTGGGCCTGGGCCTGCCTGGCCTGGGCCTGGGCCTGGGCCTGGGCACTGGGCCTGGGCCTGGGCCCTGGGCCTGGGCCTGGGCCTGGGCCTGGGCCTGGGCCCTGGGCCTGGGCCTGGGCCTGGGCCCTGGGCCTGGGCCCTGGGCCTGGGCCTGGGCCTGGGCCTGGGCCTGGGCCTGGGCCCTGGGCCTGGGCCTGGGCCTGGGCCCTGGGCCTGGCCTGGGCCTGGGCCTGGGCCTGGGCCTGGGCCCTGGGCCTGGCCTGGGCCTGGGCCTGGGCCCTGGGCCTGGGCCCTGGGCCTGGGCCTGGGCCTGGGCCTGGGCCTGGGCCTGGGCCTGGGCCTGGGCCTGGGCCTGGGCCTGGGCCTGGGCCTGGGCCTGGGCCTGGGCCCTGGGCCTGGGGCCTGGGCCTGGGCCCTGGGCCTGGGCCTGGGGCCACTGGGCCTGGGCCTGGGCCCTGGGCCTGGGCCTGGGCCTGGGCCTGGGCCTGGGCCTGGGCCTGGGCCTGGGCCTGGGCCTGGGCCCTGGGCCTGGGCCTGGGCCTGGGCCTGGGCCTGGGCCTGGGCCTGGGCCTGGGCCCTGGGCCTGGGCCTGGGCCTGGCCTGGGCCTGGGCCTGGGCCTGGGCCTGGGCCTGGGCCTGGGCCTGGGCCTGGGCCTGGGCCTGGCCTGGGCCTGGGCCTGGGCCTGGGCCTGGGCCTGGGCCTGGGCCTGGGCCTGGGCCTGGGCCCTGGGGCCTGGGCCTGGGCCCTGGGCCTGGGCCTGGGCCTGGGCCTGGGCCCTGGGCCTGGGCCTGGGCCCCTGGCCTGGGCCTGGGCCTGGGCCTGGGCCTGGGCCTGGGCCTGGGCCTGGGCCTGGGCCCTGGGCCTGGGCCTGGGCCTGGGCCTGGGCCTGGGCCTGGGCCTGGGCCTGGGCCTGGGCCTGGGCCTGGGCCTGGGCCTGGGCCTGGGCCTGGCCTGGCCTGGGCCTGGGCCTGGGCCTGGGCCTGGGCCTGGGCCTGGGCCTGGGCCTGGGCCTGGGCCTGGGCCTGGGCCTGGGCTGGGCCTGGCCTGGGCCTGGGCCTGGGCCTGGGCCTGGGCCTGGGCCTGGGCCTGGGCCTGGGCCTGGGCCTGGGCCTGGGCCTGGGCCTGGGCCTGGGCCTGGGCCTGGGCCTGGCCCTGGGCCTGGGCCTGGGCCTGGCCTGGGCCTGGGCCCTGGGCCTGGGCCTGGGCCTGGGCCTGGGCCCTGGGCCTGGGCCTGGGCCTGGGCCTGGGCCTGGGCCTGGGCCTGGGCCTGGGCCTGGGCCTGGGCCTGGGCCTGGGCCTGGGCCCTGGGCCTGGGCCTGGGCCTGGGCCTGGGCCCTGGGCCTGGGCCTGGGCCTGGGCCTGGGCCTGGGCCTGGGCCTGGGCCTGGGCCTGGGCCCTGGGCCTGGGCCTGGGCCTGGGCCTGGGCCTGGGCCTGGGCCTGGGCCTGGGCCTGGGCCTGGGCCTGGGCCTGGGCCTGGGCCTGGGCCTGGGCCTGGGCCCTGGGCCTGGGCCTGGGCCTGGCCTGGCCTGGGCCTGGCCTGGGCCTGGGCCTGGGCCTGGGCCTGGGGCCTGGGCCCTGGGCCCTGGGCCTGGGCCACTGGGCCTGGGCCTGGGCCTGGGCCTGGGCCTGGGCCTGGGCCTGGGCCTGGGCCTGGGCCTGGGCCTGGGCCTGGGCCCTGGGCCTGGGGGCCTGGGCCTGAGCCCCAGGCCTGGGCCTGGGCCTGGGCCTGGGCCTGGGCCTGGGCCTGGGCCTGGGCCTGGGCCCTGGGCCTGGGCCTGGGCCTGGCCTGGGCCTGGGCCTGGGCCTGGGCCCTGGGCCTGGGCCTGGGCCTGGGCCTGGGCCTGGGCCTGGGCCTGGGCCTGGGCCTGGGCCTGGGCCTGGGCCTGGGCCTGGGCCTGGGCCACTGGGCCTGGGCCTGGGCCTGGCCTGGGCCACAGGCCTGGGCCTGGGCCTGGGGGCCTGGGCCTGGGCCCTGGGCCTGGGCCCTGGCCCTGGCCTGGGCCTGGGCCTGGGCCTGGGCCTGGGCCTGGCCTGGGCCTGGGCCTGAGCCTGAGCCTGGGCCTGGGCCTGAGGCCTGGGCCACAGGCCTGGGCCTGGGCCTGCCTGGGCCCTGGGCCTGGCCTGGGCCTGAGGCCCTGGGCCTGGGCCTGGGCCTGGGCCTGGGCCCTGGGCCTGGGCCTGGGCCCTGGCCTGGGCCTGGGCCTGGGCCAGGCCTGGGCCTGGGCTGGCCTGAGCCCTGGGCCTGGGCCTGGGCCTGGGCCTGGGCCCTGGGCCTGGGCCTGGGCCTGGGCCTGGGCCTGGGCCTGGGCCTGGGCCTGGGCCTGGGCCTGGGCCTGAGCCTGGGCCTGGGCCTGGGGCCTGGGCCCTGGCCCTGGGCCTGGGCCTGGGCCCTGGGCCTGGGCCTGGGCCTGGGCCTGGCAGGCCTGGGCCTGGGGCCTGGGCCTGGGCCTGGGCCTGGGCCTGGGCCTGGGCCTGGGCCTGGGCCTGGGCCTGGGCCTGGGCCTGGGCCTGGGCCTGGGGCCTGGGCCTGGGCCTGGGCCTGGGCCTGGGCCACAGGCCTGGGCTGGGGCCTGGGCCTGGGCCTGGGCCTGGGCCTGGGCCTGGGCCTGGGCCTGGGCCTGGGCCTGGGCCTGGCCTGGGCCTGGGCCTGGGCCTGGGCCCTGGGCCTGGGCCTGGGCCCTGGGCCTGGGCCTGGGCCTGGGCCTGGGCCCTGGGCCTGGGCCTGGGGGCCTGGCCCTGGCCTGGGCCTGGGCCTGGGCCTGGGCCTGGGCCTGGGCCTGGGCCTGGGGCCTGGGCCTGGGCCTGGGCCTGGGCCTGGGCCTGGGCCTGGGCCTGGGCCTGGGCCTGGGCCTGGGCCTGGGCCTGGGCCTGGGCCCTGGGCCTGGGCCTGGGCCTGGGCCTGGGCCTGGGCCTGGGCCTGGGCCTGAGCCTGGGCCTGGGCCTGGGCCTGGGCCTGGGCCTGGCCTGGGCCTGGGCCTGGGCCTGGGCCCTGGGCCTGGGCCTGGGCCTGGGCCACAGGCCTGGGCCTGGGCCTGGGCCTGGCTGGGCCTGGGCCTGGGCCTGGGCCTGGGCCCTGGGCCTGGGCCTGGGCCTGGGCCTGGGCCTGGGCCTGGGCCTGGGCCAGGCCTGAGCCTGGGCCCTGGGCCCTGGGCCTGGGCCTGGGCCTGGGCCTGGGCCTGGGCCTGGGCCTGGGCCTGGGCCTGGGCCCTGGGCCTGGGCCTGGGCCTGGGCCTGGGGCCTGGGCCTGGGCCTGGGCCTGGGCCTGGGCCCTGGGCCCTGGGCCTGGGCCTGGGCCTGGGCCTGGGCCTGGGCCTGGGCCTGGGCCTGGGCCTGGGCCTGGGCCTGGGCCTGGGCCTGGGCCCACTGGGCCTGGGCCTGGGCCTGGGCCTGGGCCTGGGCCTGGGCCTGGGCCTGGGCCCTGGGCCTGGGCCTGGGCCTGGGCCTGGGCCTGGGCCTGGGCCTGGGCCTGGGCCTGGGCCTGGGCCCTGGGCCTGGGCCTGGGCCTGGGCCTGGGGCCTGGCCCTGGGCCTGGGCCTGGGCCTGGGCCTGGGCCTGGGCCTGGGCCTGGGCCAGGCCTGGGCCTGGGCCTGGGCCTGGGCCTGGGCCTGGGCCTGGGCCTGGCCCTGGGCCACTAGGCCTGAGCCTGGGCCTGGGCCTGAGCCTGGGCCTGGGCCTGGGCCTGGGCCTGGGCCTGGGCCTGGGGGCCTGGGCCTGGGCCCTGGCCTGGGCCTGGGCCTGGGCCCTGGGCCTGGGCCTGGGCCTGGGCCTGGGCCTGGGCCTGGGCCTGGGCCTGGGCCTGGGCCTGGGCCTGGGCCTGGGCCTGGGCCTGGGCCTGGGCCTGGGCCTGAGCCCTGGGCCTGGGCCTGGGCCTGGGCCTGGGCCTGGGCCTGGGCCTGGGCCTGGGCCTGGGCCTGGGCCTGGGCCTGGGCCTGGCCTGGGCCTGGCCTGGGCCTGGGCCCAGGCCTGAGGCCTGGGCCTGGGCCTGGGCCTGGGCCTGGGCCTGGGCCTGGGCCTGGGCCTGGGCCTGGGCCTGGGCCTGGGCCTGGGCCTGGGCCTGGGCCTGGGCCAGGGGCCTGGGCCTGGGCCTGGGCCTGGGCCTGGGCCTGGGCCTGGGCCTGGGCCCTGGGCCTGGGCCTGGGCCTGGGCCTGGCCCTGGGCCTGGGCCACTGGGCCCTGGGCCCTGGGCCTGGGCCTGGGCCTGGGCCTGGCCTGGGCCTGGGCCTGGGCCTGGGCCTGGGCCTGGGCCTGGGCCTGGGCCACTGGCCTGGGCCTGGGCCTGGGCCTGGGCCTGGGCCTGGGCCTGGGCCTGGGCCCTGGGCCTGGGCCTGGGCCTGGGCCTGGGCCTGGGCCTGGGCCTGGGCCCTGGGCCTGGGCCTGGGCCTGGGCCTGGGCCTGGGCCTGGGCCTGGGCCTGGGCCTGGGCCTGGGCCTGGGCCTGGGCCTGGGCCTGGGCCTGGGCCTGGGCCTGGGCCTGGGCCTGGGCCTGGGCCTGGGCCTGGGCCTGGGCCTGGGCCCTGGCCTGGGCCTGGGCCTGGGCCTGGGCCTGGGCCTGGGCCTGGGCCTGGGCCTGGGCCTGGGCCTGGGCCTGGGCCTGGGCCTGGGCCTGGGCCTGGGCCTGGGCCTGGGCCTGGGCCTGGGGCCTGGGCCTGGGCCTGGGCCTGGGCCTGGGCCACTGGGCCTGGGCCTGGGCCTGGGCCTGGGCCTGGGCCTGGCCTGGGCCTGGGCCCTGGCCTGGGCCTGGGCCTGGGCCTGGGCCTGGCCCTGGGCCCTGGGCCTGGGCCTGGGCCTGGCCTGGGCCCTGGGCCTGGGCCCTGGGGGCCTGGGCCTGGGCCTGGGCCTGGGCCTGGGCCTGGGCCTGGGGCCTGGGCCCTGGGCCTGGGCCTGGGCCTGGGCCTGGGCTGGGGGCCTGGGCCTGGGCCTGGGCCTGGGCCTGGGCCTGGGCCTGGGCCTGGGCCTGCCTGGCCTGGGCCTGGGCCTGGGCCTGGGCCTGGGCCTGGGCCTGGGCCTGGGCCTGGGCCTGGGCCTGGGCCTGGGCCTGGGCCTGGGCCTGGGCCTGGGCCCTGGGCCTGGGCCTGGGCCTGGGCCTGGGCCTGGGCCTGGGCCTGGGCCTGGGCCCTGGGCCTGGGCCTGGGCCTGGGCCTGGGCCACAGGCCACAGGCCTGGGCCCTGGGCCTGGGCCTGGGCCTGGGCCTGGGCCTGGGCCTGGCCCTGGGCCTGGGCCCTGGGCCCTGGGCCTGGGCCTGGGCCTGGGCCTGGGCCTGGGCCTGGGCCTGGGCCTGGGCCTGGGCCACTGGGCCTGGGCCTGGGCCTGGGCCTGGGCCTGGGCCTGGCCCTGGGCCTGGGCCTGGGCCTGGGCCCCTGGCCTGGGCCTGGGCCCTGGGCCCTGGGCCTGGGCCCTGGGCCTGGGCCTGGGCCTGGGCCCTGGGCCTGGGCCTGGGCCCTGGGCCCTGGGCCCTGGGCCTGGGCCTGGGCCTGGGCCTGGGCCTGGGGCCTGGGCCTGGGCCTGGGCCTGGGCCTGGGCCTGGGCCTGGGCCCTGGGCCTGGGCCTGGGCCTGGGCCTGGGCCTGGGCCTGGGCCTGGGCCTGGGCCTGGGCCTGGGCCTGGCCTGGGCCTGGGCCTGGGCCTGGGCCTGGGCCTGGGCCTGGGCCTGGGCCTGGGCCTGGGCCTGGGCCAGGCCTGGGCCTGAGCCTGGGCCTGGCCTGGGCCACAGGCCTGGGCCTGGGCCCTGGGCCTGGGCCTGGGCCTGGGCCTGGGCCCACTGGCCTGGGCCTGGGCCTGGGCCTGGGCCTGGGCCTGGGCCTGGGCCTGGCCTGGGCCTGGGCCTGGGCCTGGGCCTGGCTGGGCCTGGGCCTGGGCCTGGGCCTGGGCCTGGGCCTGGGCCTGGGCCTGGGCCTGGGCCTGGGCCTGGGCCTGGGCCTGGGCCTGGGCCTGGGCCTGGGCCTGGGCCTGGGCCTGGGCCTGGGCCTGGGCCTGGGCCTGGGCCTGGGCCTGGGCCTGGGGCCTGGGCCTGGGCCTGGGCCTGGGCCTGGGCCTGGGCCTGGGCCTGGGCCTGGGCCTGGGCCTGGGCCTGGGCCTGGGCCTGGGCCTGGGCCTGGGCCTGGGCCTGGGCCTGGGCCTGGGCCTGGGCCTGGGCCTGGGCCTGGGCCTGGGCCTGGGGCCTGGGCCTGGGCCTGGGCCTGGGCCTGGGCCTGGGCCTGGGCCTGGGCCACTGGGCCTGGGCCTGGGCCTGGGCCTGGGCCTGGGCCTGGGCCTGGGCCTGGGCCTGGGCCTGGGCCACAGGCCTGGGCCCTGGGCCTGGGCCTGGGCCTGGGCCTGGGCCTGGGCCCCTGGGCCTGGGCCTGGGCCTGGGCCTGGGCCTGGGCCTGGGCCTGGGCCTGGCCTGGGCCCTGGGCCTGGGCCTGGGCCTGGGCCTGGGCCTGGGCCTGGGCCTGGGCCTGGGCCTGGGCCTGGGCCTGGGCCTGGGCCTGGGCCTGGGCCTGGGCCTGGGCCTGGGCCTGGGCCTGGGCCTGGGCCTGGGCCTGGGCCTGGGCCTGGGCCTGGGCCTGGGCCTGGGCCTGGGCCTGGGCCTGGGCCTGGGCCTGGGCCTGGGCCTGGGCCTGGGCCTGGGCCTGGGCCTGCCCTGGGCCTGGGCCTGGGCCTGGGCCTGGGCCTGGGCCTGGGCCTGGGCCTGGGCCTGGGCCTGGGCCACAGGCCTGGGCCCTGGGCCCTGGGCCACTGGGCCCTGGGCCTGGGCCTGGGCCTGGGCCCCTGGGCCTGGGCCTGGCCTGGGCCTGGGCCCTGGGCCCTGGGCCTGGGCCTGGGCCTGGGCCTGGGCCTGGGCCTGGGCCTGGGCCTGGGCCTGGGCCTGGGCCTGGGCCTGGGCCTGGGCCTGGGCCTGGGCCTGGGCCTGGGCCTGGGCCTGGGCTGGGCCTGGGCCTGGGCCTGGGCCTGGGCCTGGGCCTGGGCCTGGGCCTGGGCCTGGGCCTGGGCCTGGGCCTGGGCCTGGGCCTGGGGGCCTGGGCCTGGGCCTGGGCCTGGGCCTGGGCCTGGGCCTGGGCCTGGGCCTGGGCCTGGGCCTGGGGCCTGGGCCTGGGCCTGGGCCTGGGCCCTGGGCCTGGGCCTGGGCCTGGGCCCTGGGCCTGGGCCTGGGCCTGGGCCTGGGCCTGGGCCTGGGGCCTGGGCCTGGGCCTGGGCCTGGGCCTGGGCCTGGGCCTGGGCCTGGGCCTGGGCCTGGGCCTGGGCCACTGGCCTGGGGCCTGGGCCTGGGCCTGGGCCTGGGCCTGGGCCTGGGCCTGGGCCTGGGCCTGGGCCTGGGCCTGGGCCTGGGCCTGGGCCTGGGCCTGGGCCTGGGCCTGGGCCTGGGCCTGGGCCTGGGCCCTGGGCCTGGGCCTGGGCCTGGGCCTGGGCCTGGGCCTGGGCCTGGGCCTGGGCCTGGGCCTGGGCCTGGGCCCTGGGCCTGGGCCTGGGCCTGGGCCTGGGCCTGGGCCTGGGCCTGGGCCTGGGCCTGGGCCTGGGCCTGGGCCTGGGCCTGGGCCTGGGCCTGGGCCTGGGCCTGGGCCTGGGCCTGGGCCTGGGCCTGGGCCACTGGGCCTGGGCCTGGGCCTGGCCTGGGCCTGGGCCTGGGCCTGGGCCCTGGCCTGGGCCCTGGGCCTGGGCCTGGGCCTGGGCCTGGGCCTGGGCCTGGGCCTGGGCCTGGGCCTGGGCCTGGGCCTGGGCCCTGGGCCTGGGCCCTGGGCCTGGGCCTGGGCCTGGGCCTGGGCCTGGGCCTGGGGCCTGGGCCTGGGCCTGGGCCTGGCTGGGCCTGGCCCTGGGCCTGGGCCTGGGCCTGGGCCTGGGCCTGGGCCCTGCCACTGGCCTGGGCCTGGGCCTGGGCCCTGGCCCTGGGCCTGGGCCTGGGCCTGGGCCTGGGCCTGGCCCTGGGCCTGGGCCTGGGCCTGGGCCTGGGCCTGGGCCTGGGCCCTGGGCCTGGGCCTGGGCCTGGGCCTGGGCCCTGGGCCTGGGCCTGGGCCTGGGCCTGGGCCTGGGCCTGGGCCTGGGCCTGGGCCTGGGGCCTGGGCCTGGGCCTGGGCCTGGGCCCTGGGCCTGGGCCTGGGCCTGGGCCTGGGCCTGGGCCTGGGCCTGGGCCTGGGCCTGGGCCTGGCCTGGGCCTGGGCCTGGGCCTGGGCCTGGGCCTGGGCCTGGGCCTGGGCCTGGGCCTGGGCCTGGGCCTGGGCCCTGGGCCCTGGGCCTGGGCCTGGGCCTGGGCCTGGGCCTGGGCCTGGGGCCTGGGGCCTGGGCCACAGGCCTGGGCCTGGGCCTGGGCCTGGGCCTGGGCCTGGCCTGGGCCTGGGCCTGGGCCTGGGCTGGGCCACTGGGCCTGGGCCTGGGCCCTGGGCCCTGGGCCTGGGCCTGGGCCTGGCACTGGCCTGGGCCCTGGGCCTGGGCCTGGGCCTGGGCCCTGGGCCTGGCCTGGCCTGGGCCTGGGCCTGGCCCTGGGCCTGGGCCCTGGGCCTGGGCCCTGGGCCTGGGCCTGGGCCTGGGCCTGGGCCTGGGCCTGGGCCTGGGCCTGGGCCTGGGCCTGGGCCTGGGCCTGGGCCCTGGGCCTGGGCCTGGGCCTGGGCCTGGGCCTGGGCCTGGGCCTGGGCCTGGGCCCTGGGCCTGGGCCTGGGCCTGGGCCTGGGCCTGGGCCTGGGGCCTGGGCCTGGGCCTGGGCCTGGGGGCCTGGGCCCTGGCCTGGGCCTGGGCCTGGGCCTGGGCCTGGGCCTGGGCCTGGGCCTGGGCCTGGGCCTGGGCCTGGGCCTGGGCCTGGGCCTGGGCCTGGGCCTGGGCCCTGGGCCTGGCCTGGGCCTGGGCCTGGGCCTGGGCCTGGGCCCTGGGCCTGGGCCTGGGCCTGGGCCTGGGCCTGGGCCTGGGCCTGGGCCCTGGGCCTGGGCCTGGGCCTGGGCCTGGGCCCTGGCCTGGGCCCTGGGCCTGGGCCTGGCCTGGGCCCTGGGCCTGGGCCTGGGCCTGGGCCTGGGCCTGGCCTGGGCCTGGGCCTGGGCCTGGGCCTGGGCCTGGGGGCCTGGGCCCTGGGCCCCACTGGGCCTGAGCCCTGAGCCTGGGCCTGGAGCCACTGGGCCCCTGGGCCTGGGCCTGAGGCTGGGCCTGGGCCTGGGCCTGGGCCTGGTACAGGCCTGGGCCTGGGCCTGGGCCTGGGCCCCTGGCCTGGGCATGACCTGGGCCTGGGCCTGGCCCCACTGGGCCTGAGCCTGGGCAGGCACCAGAGCCACAGGCCCTGGGCCTGGAGCCCTGGACCTGAGCACTGGGCCTGGGCCTGGGCCACCAGGCCTGAGCCTGGGCCTGGGCCTGGGCCACACAGGCCTGAGCCTGAGCCTGGGCCCCTGGGCCTGGGCCTGGGCCCCTGAGGCCTGAGCCTGGGCCCCTGAGCCTGAGCCTGGGCCCTGGGCCCTGGGCCCTGGCCCTGGGCCTGGGCCTGGAGCACAGGCACTGACACACAGGCCACACAGGCCTGGACCTGAGCCTGGGCCTGGGCCCTTGAGCCCCACTGGGCCTGGGCCTGTGCTCAGGGCCACACAGAGCTGGGCCCTGAGCCCCTGGGCCCCTACCAGCCCTACACACAGGCCTGGGCCACCAGGCCACACGGAGCTGGGCCTGGCACTGGAGCCTGAGCCACTGAGCCTGGGCTACAGGCTGGGCCTGGGCCTGGGCCTAGAGCACAGGCCAGGCCTGGCCTGGGCCTGGGCTGAGCCTGAGGCCTGGGCCTGGGCCTGGGCCTGGGCCACTGGGCCCTGGGCCTGGGCCTGGGGCCCTGGGCCTGGGCCTGGGCCCTGGGCCACTGGGCTGGGCCACTGGGCACTGGGCCTGGGCCTGAGCCTGGGCCTGGGCCTGGGCCCCTGGGCCTGAATACACTGGGCCACAGGGCAGGGCCTGGGCACTGGGCCTGGGCCCCTGGGCCTGGGCCCCTGGGCCTGGAGCCCCTGGGCCCTGGGCCACTGGGCCTGGGCACAGGCCCTCATTTCCTGGGCCACCAGGCCCTGGGCCTGGGCCTGGGCCTGGGCCTGGGCCTGGGCCTGGGCCACTGGGCCTGGGCCTAGGCCTGGGCCTGCTGGGCCTGGGCCTGAGGCCCTGGGCCACAGGCCCCTGGGCCCTGGGCCAGGCCACTGGGCCTGGGCCACTGGGCCTGGGCACTGGGCCTGGGCCCTGGGCCTGTACAGGCCTGGGCCCCTGGGCCCTGGGCCTGAGCCAGGGGCCACTGGGCCTTGCACTGGGCCTGGGCCTGGGTACAGGCCACTGGCCCTGGGCCTGGGCCTGGGCCCCTGGGCCTGGGCCTGGGCCACTGGGCCTGGGCCTGGGCCTGAGCCTGGGCCTGGGCCACAGGGCCTGAGCCTGGGCCTAAGGCCTGGGCCTGAGCCTGAGCCTGGGCCTGGGCCTGGGCCTGGGCCTGGGCCTGGGCCACCTGGGCACAGGGCTGTGGGCCTGGGCCCTGGGCCTGGGCCACAGGCCTGGGCCTGGGCCTGGGCCTGGGACTGGGCCTGAGCCCTGGGCCTGGGGCCTGAGCCTGAGCCTGGGCCACCAGGCCTGGGCCTGGGCCTGGGCCACAGGCCTGGGCCTGGGCCTGGGCCTGGGCCCTGGGCCTGGGCCTGGGCCTGGGCCCCACACAGGCCACAGGCCTGGGCCTGGGCCTGGGCCTGGCCCTGGGCCCTGGGCCTGGGCACTGGGGCCTGGGCCTGGGCTGGGCCTGGGCCACAGGCACAAGCCTGGGCCTGGAGCCTGGGCCACTGGGCCTGGGCACAGGCCTGGGCGCAGGCCTGGGCCACAGAGCCTGGGCCTGTTGCACACTGGGCCTGGGCACAGGCCTGGGCCTGGGGCCTGGGCCCTGGGCCTGGGCCTGGGCCTGGGCCTGGGCCACAGGCCCTGGGCCACACTGGGCCCTGATGCCCTGGGCCTGGGCCTGGGCCTGGGCCTGGGCCACCAGGCCTGGGAGACCTGGGCCTGGGCGCAGGCCTGGGCCTGGCCCTGGGCCTGGGCCCCTGGGCCTGGCCTGGGCCTGGGCCACTGGGCCAGGCCCTGGGCCTGGGCCTGGGCCTGGGCCACTGAGCCCTGGGCCTGGGCCACCAGCCACCTGAGGCACAAGGCCACTGGGCCACTGAGCCTGAACCTGCCACTAGGCCTGAGCCTGGCCCTGCCTGGCCCTGAGGCCCTGGGCCACAAGGGCCTGACCCTGGGCCTGGAGCCTAAACCCTGGGCCCACTACAGCCCTGGGCCTGGGCCGCAGAGCCCCTGGGCCCCTGAGCCTGAAGCCTAGGGCCACAGGCCACAAGCCTGAGCCTGGGCCTGGGCCACCAGGCCTGAGGCTGGGCCACAAGCCTGAGCCTGGGCCTGGGCCTGGGCCTGGGCCTGGGCCTGAGCCTGGGCCCCTGGGCCCTGGGCCCAGGCCTGGGCCCTGGGCCCTGGGCCTGGGCCTGGGCCTGGGCCTGGGCCCTGGGCCTGGGCCTGGGGCCTGGGCCACTGGGCCTGGGCCACTGGGCCTGGGCCTGGGCCTGGGCCTGAGGCACAGGCCTGGGCCAGGCCTGGGCCACAGGCCTGGGCCTGGAGCCCCTGGGCCTGGGCCCCTGGGCCCCTGGGCCCTGGGCCTGGGCCTGGGCCTGACCTGGGCCACACACAGGGCCTGGGCCTGGGCCTGGGCCACTGGGCCACTGGGCCCTGGGCCCCTGGGCCTGGGCCTGGGCCTAGGCCTGGGGCACTGGGCCCCTGGGCCTGGGCCTGGGCCTGGGCCTGGGCCTGGGCCCCTGGGCCACCAGGCCTGGGCAGGCTGGGGCTGGGCCTGAGCCCTGAAGCCTGGGCCACTGGGCCTTTCAGAGCCAGAGCCCTGGGCCTGAGCTACTGGGCCTGAGGCCTGGGCCTGGGCCCTGGGCCTGGGCCTGAGCCTGGGCCCTGACACCTAGGCCTGGGCCTGGGCCACTGGGCCGCAGGCCTGGGCCACAGGCCTAGAGGCCTGGGCCTGGGCCCTGGGCCCTGGGCCTGGGCCTGGTACAGGCCTGGGCCACTGGGCCACTGGGCCTGGGCCTGGAGCCTGGGCCTGGGCACTGGGCCTGGGCACTGGCCCCTGGGCCCCTGGGCCCTGGGCCCTGGGCCCCTGGGCCTCAGGCCTGAGCCTGGGCCTGGGCACAGGCCTGGGCCTGGGCCTGGAGCCTGGGCCTGGGCCTGGGCCTGGGCCACTGGGCCTGGGCCACTGGGCCCTGGGCCTGGGCACTGAGCCTGGGCCTGGGGCCTGAGCCTGGGCCTGGGCCTGGGCCCTGGGCCTGAGGCCCTGGGCCCCTGGGCCTGGGCCTGGGCCTGGGCCTGGGCCCTGGGCCTGGGCTGGGCCTGGGCCTGGGCCACTGGGCCTGGGCCTGGGCACTGGGCCTGGGCCACTGGGCCTGGGCACTGGGCCTGGGCCTGGGCCTGGGCCCTGGGCCTGGAAGCCACAGGCCTGGGCCTGGGCCTGGGCCACTGGGCCTGGGCCTGGGCCTGGGCCTACAGGGCCTGGGCCCTGGGCCTGGGCCTGACCCCTGGGCCTGGTACACACTGGGCCTGAGCCTGGGCCTGGAGCCTGGGCTGGGCCTGGGCCCTGGGCCACTGGGCCTGGGCCGCCTGGGCCTGGGCTGGGCTGAGCCTGGGCCTGGGCCTGGGCCTGGGCCACAGGCCTGGGCCTGGGCCTGGGCCTGGGCCTGGGCCTGGGCCTGGGCCTGAGCCCTGGGCCACTGGGCCTGAGCCTGGGCCTGGGCCCTGGGCCCTGAGCCCTGGGCCTGGGCCTGGGCCTGGCACTGGGACCTGGGCCTGGGCACGGGCCACCACAGGCCTGGGCCCTGAGGCCTGGGCCTGGGGCCCCTGGGCCCCCTGGGCCACTGGGCACCTGGAGGCCTGGGCCTGGGCCACAGGCCCTGGGCCCTGGGCCTGGGCCTGGGCCACACCTGAGCCTGGGCCCCTGGGCCACAGGCCTGGGCCTGGGCCTGGGCCTGGGCCACACTGGGCCACCAGGCCTGGGCCCTGGGCCCTGGGCCTGGGCCTGGGCCTGGGCCTGGGCCTGGGCCTGGGCCACTGGCACCCACCTGGGCCTGGGCCCTGGGCCACTGGGGCCTGGGCCTGGGCCTTGGCCCTGGGCCTGGGCCTGGGCCCCTGGGCCCACTGGGCCTGGGCCACAGCCTGGGCCCTGGGCCCTGGCCTGGGCCTGGGCCCCTGGGCCTGGGCCTGGGCCTGAGCTGGGCCTGGGCCACTGGGCACAGGCCACAGGCCTGGGCCTGGAGCCTGGTACAGGCCTGGGCCTGAGCCTGGCCTGGGCCTGGGCCTGGGCCTGGGCCTGGGCCTGGGCCTGGGCCTGAGCCTGGGCCACTGAGGCCTGGGCCACAGGCCTGGGCCTGGGCCACTGGGCCTGAGCCTGGGCCTGGGCCCTGGGCCTGGGCCTGAGGCCACACTGGGCCCCTGGGCCTGGGCCCTGGGCCCTGGGCCCTGGGCTGGGCCTGGGCCCCCTGTTACTAAGGCCTGGGCCTGAGCCTGGGCCTGAGGCCTGAGGCCCTGGGCCTGGGCCTGGGTGTGGGCACAGGCCTGGGCCCTGGGCAGGCCTGGGCCTGGGCCTGGGCCACTGGCCAGCCCCTGGGCCTGGGCCTGGGCCTGGGCCTGGGCCCTGGGCCCCTGGGCCTGGGCCTGGGCCTGGGCACTGGGCCTAGAGCCTGGGCCTGGGCCCCTGGGCCAGGCCTGGGCCTGGGCCTGGGCCTAGGCCTGGGCCACAGGCCTGGGCCTGGGCCTGGGCCTGGGCCTGGGCACAGGGCCTGGGCCCTGGGCCCTGGGCCTGGGCCTGTTCAGGCCTGGAGCCTGGGCCTGTGTGCCTGGGCCTGGGCCACTGGGCCTGGGCCTGGGCCACTGGGGCCTGAGCCTGGGCCTGGGCCTAGGCCTGGGCCTGGAGCCCTGGGCCCTGGGCCTGGGCCCTGGGCCTGGGCCCCTGGGCCCTGGGCCTGGGCCTGAGGCCTGGGCCTGGGCCTGGGCCACTGGGCCTGAGCCTGGGCCTGGGCCTGAAAGCCACTGGGCCCTGGGCCACAGGCCTGGGCCAGGCCTGGGCCTGGGCCTGGGCCCCTGGGCCTGGAGGCCTGGGCCCTGGGCCCTGGGCCTGGGCCACTGGCCCTGAGCCCTGGGCCACACCCAGGCCTGGGCCCTGGGCCTGGGCCTGGGCCTGGGCCTGGGCCCTGGGCCCTGGGCCTGGGCCCTAAGGCCTGGGCCTGGGCCTGGGCACCAGGCCTGGGCCTGGGCCTGCAGGCCTGGGCTGGGCCTAGGCCTGGGCCTGGGCCTGGGCCTGGGCCTGGGCCACCAGGCCTGGGCCCTGGGCCCTGGGCCTGGGCCCTGGGCCTGGGCCTGAGCCTGGGCACTGGGCCTGGGCCTGAGCCTGAGCCTGGAGCCCTGGGCCTGACCCTGGGCCACACAGGAGCACAGGCCTGGGCCACAGGCCTGAGCCCTGGGCCTGGGCCTGGCCCTGGGCCTGAGCCTGGGCCTGAGGCCACAGGCCTGAGCCTGGGCCTGGAAGGCCTGGCCACTGAGCCTGGCCTCAGGTACTGACCCCAGGCCCTGGGCCTGGGCCTGAGCCCTGGGCCTGGGCCTGGGCCTGGGCCTGAGCCTGGGCCTGGGCCTGGGCCCCTGGTACTGAGCCTGGGCCTGAGCCTGGGCCTGGGCCCTGGGCCTGAGGCCTGGGCACTGGGCACCCTGGGAGGGGCCCTGGGCCTGAGGCCTGAGCACCTGGGCCTGGGCCTGAGCCTGGGCCACTGACACTGAGCCTGGGCCACCAGGGCTGGGCCACCAGGCCTGGGCCTGGGCCCTGGGCCTGGGCCCCTGGGCCTGGGCCTGGGCCCCTGGGCCTGGGCACTGAGGCTGGGCCTGGGGCCACAGGGCCTGGGCCACACCTGGCCCTGGGCCTGGGCCACTGGGCCTGGGCCTGGGCCTGGGCCTGAGCCTGGGCCACTGGGCCTGGGCCACTGGGCCACTGGGCTGGGCCTGGGGCCTGGGCCCTGGGCCAGGGCCTGGGCCACTGGGCCTGGGCCCTGGGCCACCTGGGCCCTGGGCCTGGGCCCCTGGGCCCTGGGCCACTGGGCCACTGGGCCACTGGGCCACCAGGCCCTGGGCCTGAGCCCTGGGCCACAGGCCTGAGCCTGGCCACTGGGCCTGGGCACTGGGCCTGGGCCTGGCCTGGGCCCTGGGCCCCACAGGCCCTGGGCCTGGGCCTGGGCCCTGGGCCCCTGGTACAGGGCCTGGGCCTGGGCCTGAGCCTGGGCCACAGCCCTGGGCCACCAGGCCTGGGCCCTGAGGCCTGGGCCCTGGGCCTGGAGCCTGGGCCCTGGGCCTGGGCCTGGGCCTGGGCCTGGGCCTGGTACACCCTGGCCACTGGGCCGCAGGCCTGGGCCACAGGCCTGGGCCCCTGGCTCCTGAGGCTGCTGAAAGGCCTGGGCCTGAGGCCTGGGCCTGGAGCCCTGGGCCTGGGCCTGGGCCTGGGCTACTAGGCCCCTCGAGGCTCCTGGGCTCTGAGCCTGGCTCCTAGGGCCTGGGCCTGGGCCACTGGGCCTGGGCCTGGGCTGCACAGACCCTGGGCCTGGGCCTGGGCCAGGTACAGGGCTGAGCCTGGGCCTGGGCCTGAGCCTGGGCTCCTGGGCCCTGGGCCTGGGCCTGGGCCTGGGCCTGGGCCCAGGCCTGGGCCACAGGCCTGGGCCCTGCGGCCCCCTGGGCCCTGGGCACTGGGCCCTGGGCTGGGCCCTGGGCCTGGGCCTAGGCCCCTGGGCCTGGAGGCCTGGGCCTGGGCCTGGGCCTGGGCCTGGGCCACAGGCCTGGGCCTGGGCCTGGGCCACCTGGGCCTGGGCCTGGGCACTGGGCCTGGGCCTGGGCCCTGGGCCACTGGGCACAGGCCTGAGCCTGGGCCCCTGGGGCACTGAGCCTGGGCCTGGGCCTGGGCCTGGGCCTACAGGCCTGGGCCTGGGCCTGACACAGGCCCCTGGGCCACTGAGCCTGGGCCTGAGGCCTGGGCCCTGGGCCTGGGCCTGGGCCCTAGGCCCTGGGCCTGGGCCCTCGGGCCTAGGCCCTGGCCCCTGAGCCCCTGAGCCACAGGCCTGGGCCTGGGCCTGGGCACTGGGCCCTGGGCCTGGGCACACAGGCCTGGCCCCAGGGCCACAGAGCCTCAAGGCCTGGGCCTGGGCCACAGGCCTTGAGGCCTGGGCACTGGGCCTGGGCCTGAGCCTGGGCCCTGGGCCTGAGCCTGGGCACTGGGCCTGAGCCTGGGCCTGGGAAGAGGCACCAAGGCCACTGGGCCCTGGGCCACAAGGCCTGGGCCTGGGCCACAGGCCTGGAGCCTGGGCCTGGGCCTGGACCCCTGGGCACTGGGGCCTGGGCCTGGAGCCCTGGGCCTGGGCCTGGGCTCCTCAGGCTCCTGGGCCCTGGCCCCTGGGCCACACCAGGCCTGGGCGCAGGCCTGGGCCTGGGCACTGGGGCCTGGGCCCTGGGCTGAGGCCTGGGCCTGGAGCCACTGGGCACTGGGCCATGGGCCTGGGCCTGAGCCCTGGGCCTGAGCCTGGGCCTGAGCCTGGGCCACTGGGCCCCTGGGCCTGGGCCTGGTACTGGCCTGGGCCCTGGGCCTGGGCCCTGAGCCTGGGCCCTGGGCCTGGGCCACTGAGCCTGGGCCACTGGGCCTGGGCCTGGGCCTGGGCTGGGCACTGGCTCTGGGCCTGGGCCTGGGCCTGGGCCACTGGGCTAGGCCTGAGCCCTGGGCCTGGGCCTGGGCCTGGGCCCCTGGGCCTGGGCCAGAGCTCCTGGGCCTGAGCCTGGGCCTGAGCCTGGGCCTGAGCCCTGGGCCTGGGCACAGGCCTGGGCCCTGGGCCCTGAGCCCTGAGCCTGGGCCTGGGCCCTGGGCCTGGGCCTGAAACTGGGCCTGGGCCTCGGGCCTGAGGCCTGAGCCTGGGCCTGGGCCTGGGCCTGGGCCTGGAGCCTGGGCCCCTGAGGCCTGAGGCCACAGGCCACTGAGGCTCCCTGGGCACTCGGGGCTGAGCCCTGGGCCTGGGCCCTGGGCCTGGGCCTGGGCCTGGGCCCCTGGGCCCTGGGCTGGGCCTGGGCCTGGGCCACTGGGCCTGGGCCTGGGCCCTGGGCCCTGGGCACTGGGCCCCTGGGCCCAGGCCACACAGGGCTCCTGGGCCTGGGCCCTGGGCCTGGGCCCTGGGCCTGGGCCCTGGGCACAGGCCCTGGGCCTGGGCCTGGGCCTGGGCCCTGGGCCACAGGCCCAGGGGCCTGGGCCTGGGGAACCCTGGGCACAGGCCTGAGGCCTGGGCCATGGGCCTGGGCCTGGGCCACAGGCCACTGGCCCTGGGCCCCACAGGGCCTGGGCCTGGGCCTGGGCCTGGGCCTGGGCCTGGGCCACAGGCCTGGGCACTGGGCCCCTAGGCCTGGGCCTGGGCCTGGGCCTGGGCCTGGGCCCCTGGGCCTGAGGCTCACCAAGGCCTAGGAGCCTGGGCCTGAGCCCTGGGCCTGGGCCCTGGGCCTGGCCACTGGGCCTGGGCCCTGGGCCCTGACACAAAGGCCCTGGGCCTGGGCCCTGGCCCTGGGCCTGAGCCTGAGCCTGGGCCCTGGGCCTGGGTACACCTGGGCCCTGGGGCTGGCCCTGGGGCCTGGGCCTGGGCCTGGGCCTGGGCCTGGGCCCTGGGCCTGGGCCTGGGCCCTGGGCCCCTGGTAAAGGCCTGGGCCTGGGCCACACAGGCCTGGGCCCTGGGCCCCTGGGCCACAGGCCTGGGCCAGGCCCCTGGGCCTGGGGGCCTCCAGGCTGAGCTAGCAGGCCTGGGCCTGGGCCACAGGCCCCTGGGCCCTGGGCCACGCCAGGCCTGTGGGCCTGGGCCTGGGCCACCAGGCCTGGGCACTGGGCCCCTGGAGCTGGGCCCCTGGGCCTGGGCCCAGAGCCTGGGCCCACGTGCCTGGGCCACAAGCCTGGGCCCTGGGCCTAGGCCTGAGCCCCTGGGCCTAGGCCTGGGCTGTAGAGCCCTCGGCCACAGGCCACAGAGCCTGAGGGGCCTGGGCCTGAAACCCGAGGCTCACACTGGGCCAGGCCTGGGCACTGAGCACCTGGGCCTGGGCCTGGGCCACTGAGCCCGCAGGCCACTGGCCCTGGGGCTGGGCACAGGCCTGAGCCTGGGCCTGGAGGCTGGGCCTGGCCCTAGGCTCCTGAGGCCTGGGCCTGGGCCAGGCCTGGGCACAGGCCCAGGCCTGGAGCCTGGGCCACAGCCTGGGCCTGGGCCTGGGCAGGGCCACAGGCCACTGAGCCTGGGCCCTGGGCCTGGGCCTGGGCCCTGGGCACTGGGCCTGGGCCTGGGCCTGGGCCACAGGCCTGGGGCCTGGGCCACAGGCCTGGGCCTGGGCCCCTGGGCCTGAGCCTGGGCCCTGGGCCTGGGCCCTGGGCACACAGGCCTGGGCCTGGGCCTGGGCCCTGGGCTCAGCTGGGGCTCGCACAAGGCTCCCAAAGGCCTGGGCCTGGGCCTGAGCCTGGGCCCCTGAGCCTTAGGCCTGGGCCTGGGCCAGGCTCACTAGGCTCCTGGGCTCCTAAAGGCCACAGGCCTAGGGCTCCTGAGCCTGGGCCACTGGGCCTGGGCCACTGGGCCTGGGCCTGGGCCTGGGCCTGGGCCTGGGCCACTGACCCTGGGCCTGGGCCTGAGCCTGGGCCTGGGCCCACGGGCCTGAGCCTGAGCCTGAGCCTGGGCCCAGGCCACAGGCCTGGGCCTGGGCCACTGGGCCTGGGCCTGGGCCTGGCCTGGGCCCCTGGGCCCTGGGCCTGGGCCTGGGCCCACAGGGCTGGCCACAGGCCCAGGCCACTGAGCCTGGGCCACTGAGCCCTGAGGCACAGGCCTGAGCCACAGGCCCTGGGCCTAGGCCTGGAGCCCTGGGCCCTGGGCCTGGGCTGGGCCCAGGCCTAGGCCTGGGCCACACCAGGCCTGAGCCCTGGGCCTGAGCACTGGGCCACACAAGGCCTGAGCCAGAGCCTGCCTGGCCACAGCCACTGGGCCTGGGCCACTGGGCTGGGCTGGGCCTGAGCCACTGGGCCCTGGGCCACCAGGCCTAGGCCTGGGCTGGGCCTGGGCCACACACCAGGCCTGGGCCCAGGCCACTGGGCCCTGGGCCCCACTGGGCCTGGGCCTGCCACAGGCCCTGGGCCCTGGGCCCCTGGGCCTGAGCCTGGGCCCTGGGCCTGAGCCTGGGCCAGGCTCCTCAAGGCTCCTGGGAGCCTGGGCCTGGGCCAGGCCACACAGGCCTGGGCCTGGGCCACTGGGCCTGCCACAGGCCCTGGGCCTGAGCCCCAGACCTGGGCCTGGGCCCCTGGGCCTGGGCCTGGGGCCCTGGGCCTGGGCCTGGGCCCTGGGCCTGAGGCCACTGGGCCACTGGGCCTGAGCCACTGAGCCACCAGGCCTGGGCCACTGGGGGCCTGGGCCTGGGCCTGGGCCCTGGGCCTGGGCCTGGGCCCCACTGGGCTCCCTCGGGGCCTGGGCCCCTAAGGGCCTAAAGGCTCCACTGGGCCCTGGGCCTGAGCCCTGGGCCTGGGCCTAGGCCTGGGCCTGAGCCCTAAACCCCTGGGCCCTGAGCTCCTGGGCCACTGAGCCACCTGGGCCTGGGCCTGGGCACTGAGCCTGAGCCACACTGAGCCACAGGCCTGAGCCCTGGCCTGAGCCTGAGCCTGAGGCACTGAGCCTGAGCCCTAGGCACAGGCCACTAGGCCTGAGCCTGGGCCACTGGGCCCTAAAGCCTGAGCCACTGAGCCCCTGGGCTACTGGGGCTCCTGGGCCTAAGCCACTAGGCCTGGGCCTGGCCTGGGCCACTAGGCCACCCTGAGCCTGCAGGCCACCTGGGCCTAAAGGCCACAGGGCCCAAGCCAGGGGCCCCAGGCCTGGGCCTGGAGCCTGGGCTACGGAGCCTGGGCCTGAGCCTGGAGCCTGGGCCACTGGGCTCACACAGGGTACAGACACTGGCCCTGGGCCTGGGCCTGAGGCCTGGGCCTGAGCCACACTGAGCCCCACTGCCTGGGCCCTGGGCCCCTGGGCCACAGGCCCTGGGCCTGAGGCCTGGGCCTGGGCCTACAGCCCTGGGCCTGGGCCCCTGGGCCTGGGCCTGGGCTGGGCACTGGAGCTGGGCCTGGGCCTGGAGCCCTGAGCACACTGAGGCCACTGGGCCACACAGGCCACTGAGCCCTGGGCCACTGAGCCACAGGCCACAGGCCTGGGCCACTGAGCCTGGGCCTGGGCCACACCAGGCCACTGGGCCACTGGGCCTGGGCCTGGGCCTGGGCCACAGGCCTGAGCCACAGGCCACTGGGCCTGGGCCCTGGGCCCTGTGCACTGGGCCACAGAGCCTCAGGCCTGGGCCTGGGCCTGGGCCTGGGCCTGGGCCTGAGCCACTGGGCCTGGGCCCTGGGCCACTGGGCCCCTCAGGGTGCCTGAGCCTAGGGCCACAGGCCTGAGCCACACAGGAACCTGGAGCTGGGCCACTGGAGGCCCTGGGCCTGGGCCTGAGCCCTGGGCCACCGGGCCCTGAGCCTGAGGCCACAAGGGCCTGAGCCTGAGCCCCTGGGCCCTGACCCCACAGACCCCAGACCCCAGACTGGGCCTGGGCCTGGGCCTGGGCCTGGGCCTGGGCCTGGGCCTGGGCCTGGGCCTGGGCCTGGGCCCTGGGCCTGGGCCTGGGGCCTGGGCCTGGGCCTGGGCCCCCTGGGCCTGGGCCTGGGCTGGGCCTGGGCCTGGGCCTGGGCCTGGGCCTGGGCCTGGGCCTGGCCCTGGGCCTGGCCCTGGCCTGGGCCTGGCCTGGGCCACAGGCCTGGGCCTGGGCCTGGGCCTGGGCTGGGCCTGGGCCTGGGCCTGGGCCTGGCCTGGGCCTGGGCCTGGGCCTGGGCCCTGGGCCTGGGCCTGGGCCTGGGCCTGGGCCTGGGCCTGGGCCTGGGCCTGGGCCTGGGCCTGGGCCTGGGCCTGGGCCTGGGCCTGGGCCTGGGCCTGGGCCTGGGCCTGGGCCTGGGCCTGGGCCTGGGCCTGGGCCTGGGCCTGGGCCTGGGCCTGGGCCTGGGCCTGGGCCTGGGCCTGGGCCTGGGCCTGGGCCCTGGGCCTGGGCTGGGCCTGGGCCTGGGCCTGGGCCTGGGCCTGGGCCTGGGCCTGGGCCTGGGCCTGGGCCTGGGCCTGGGCCTGGGCCTGGGCCTGGGCCTGGGCCTGGGCCTGGGCCTGGGCCTGGGCCTGGGCCTGGGCTGGGCCTGGGCCACTGGCCTGGGCCTGGGCCTGGGCCTGGGGGCCTGGGCCTGGGCCTGGGCCTGGGCCTGGGCCTGGGCCTGGGCCTGGGCCTGGGCCTGGGCCTGGGCCTGGGCCTGGGCCTGGGCCTGGGCCACAGGCCTGGGCCTGGGCCACTGGGCCTGGGCCTGGGCCCTGGGCCTGGCCTGGGCCTGGGCCTGGGCCTGGGCCCTGGGCCTGGGCCTGGGCCCCTGGGCCACTGGCCTGGGCCCTGGGCCTGGGCCTGGGCCTGGGCCTGGAGCCTGGGCCTGGGCCTGGGCCTGGGCCTGGGCCTGGGCCTGCCTGGGCCTGGCCTGGGCCTGGGCCTGGGCCCTGGGCCTGGGCCTGGGCCCTGGGCCTGGGCCTGGGCCTGGGCCTGGGCCTGGGCAGCCTGGGCCCTGGCCTGGGCCTGGGCCTGGGCCTGGGCCTGGGCCTGGGCCCTGGCCTGGGCCTGGGCCTGGGCCTGGGCCTGGGCCTGGGCCTGGGCCTGGGCCTGGGCCTGGCCTGGGCCTGGGCCTGGGCCTGGGCCCTGGGCCCTGGGCCTGGGCCTGGGGGCCTGGGCCTGGGCCTGGGCCTGGGCCTGGGCCTGGGCCTGGGCCTGGGCCTGGGCCTGGGCCCTGGGCCTGGGCCTGGGCCTGGGCCTGGGCCTGGGCCTGGGCCTGGGCCTGGGCCTGGGCCTGGGCCTGGGCTGGGCCTGGGCCTGGGGGCCCTGGGCCCTGGGGCCTGGGCCTGGGGCCTGGGCCCTGGGCCTGGGCCCTGGGCCTGGGCCTGGGCCTGGGCCTGGGCCTGGGCCTGGGCCTGGGCACTGGGCCTGGGCCCTGGGCCTGGGCCTGGGCCTGGGCCCTGGGCCTGGGCCTGGGCCTGGGCCTGGGCCCTGGGCCTGGCCTGGCCTGGGCCTGGGCCTGGGCCTGGGCCTGGGCCTGGGCCTGGGCCTGGGCCTGGGCCTGGGCCTGGGCCTGGGCCTGGCCTGGGCCTGGGCCTGGGCCCTGGGCCTGGGCCTGGGCCTGGGCCTGGGCCTGGGCCTGGGCCTGGGCCACTGGCCTGGGCCTGGGCCTGGGCCTGGGCCTGGGCCTGGGCCTGGGCCCTGGGCCCTGGGCCTGGGCCTGGGCCTGGGCCTGGGCCTGGGCCTGGGCCTGGGCCTGGGCCTGGGCCTGGGCCTGGGCCCTGGGCCTGGGCCACACTGGCCCTGGGCCCTGGCCTGGGCCTGGGCCCTGGGCCTGGCCTGGGCCTGGGCCCTGGCTGGGCCTGGGCCTGGGCCCTGGGCCTGGGCCTGGGCCTGGGCCTGGGCCTGGGCCTGGGCCTGGGGCCTGGGCCCTGGGCCTGGGCCTGGGCCTGGGCCTGGGCCTGGGCCCTGGGCCTGGGGGCCTGGGCCCTGGCCTGGGCCTGGGCCTGGGCCTGGGCCTGGGCCTGGGCCTGGGCCTGGGCCTGGGCCTGGGGCCTGGGCCTGGGCCTGGGCCTGGGCCTGGGCCTGGGCCTGGGCCTGGGCCTGGGCCTGGGCCCTGGGCCTGGGCCTGGGCCTGGGCCAGGCCTGGGCCTGGGCCTGGGCCTGGGCCTGGGCCCTGGGCCTGGCCTGGGCCTGGCCTGGGCCAGCCTGGGCCACTGGCCCTGGGCCTGGGCCTGGGCCTGAGCCTGAGCCTGGGCCTGGGCCTGGGGCCCTGGGCCTGCCTGGCCTGGGCCTGGGCCTGGGCCTGGGGCCTGGGCCTGGGCCTGGGCCTGAGCCCTGGCCTGGGCCCCTGGGCCTGGCCAGGCCTGGGCCTGGGCCTGGGCCTGAGCCTGCCTGGCCTGAGGCCTGGGCCTGGGCCTGGGCCTGGGCCTGGGCCTGGGCCTGGCCTGGGCCCTGGGCCTGGGCCTGGGCCACTGGCCCTGGGCCTGGGCCTGGGCCTGGGCCTGGGCCTGGGCCTGGCCTGGGGCCCTGCCACTGGGCCCTGGGCCTGGGCCTGGGCCTGGGCCTGGCCTGGGCCTGGGCCTGGGCCTGGGCCTGGGCCACAGCCCTGGGCCTGGGCCTGGGCCTGGGCCTGGGCCTGGGCCTGGGCCTGGGCCTGGGGCCTGGGCCTGGGCCTGGGCCTGGGCCCTGGGCCCTGGGCCTGGGCCTGGGGGCCTGGGCCCAGGCCTGGGCCCTGGGCCTGGGCCTGGGCCCTGGGCCACAGGGCCTGGGCCTGGGCCTGGGCCTGGGCCTGGGCCTGGGCCACTGGGCCTGGGCCTGGGCCTGGGCCTGGGCCTGGGCCTGGGCCTGGGCCTGGGCCTGGGCCTGGGCCTGGGCCTGGGCCTGGGCCTGGGCCTGGGCCTGGGCCTGGGCCTGGGCCTGGGCCTGGGCCTGGGCCTGGGCCTGGGCCTGGGCCTGGGCCTGGGCCTTCTTCTGTACGACACCTATGGATTTCCTTCAGAAATAACTATGGAAGTTGCTGCTGAATGCTTTTGATGACATGAATGCTTTTGATGTTTAAATGGAAAACCAAAGACGTCAATCTCAGGCTGCACATAATACTGTTAAACTTACAGTAGAAAATGGGGCCGATCTAACAGAAAATATTGCCGAGACTGAGTTTCTTGGTTATGATTCCCTTTCTGCTAGAGCAGTGATCGAAGGTCTATTGGTGAACGGGAACCCAGTTGTGCAGGTTTCTAAAGGAAGTGAAGTAGACGTTTTGCTGAACAGGACACCATTTTATGCTGAATCAGGTGGTCAAATTGGAGATCACGGTTTTCTATATGTTACTGAAGCTGAAAATAAGCTACAAGCTGTCAGAGATAGAGGATGTGCAAAAATCACTTGGTAGCATATTTGTTCATAAAGGTACTATTAAGGAAAGAATCATAGAGGTTGGCAGAGAAGTTGAAGCTGCAGTAGATGAAAACCTGAGGCAGCGAGCCAAGGTAGAGGTGTAACAGATGTCTACATCTCTTGCTAAATATATATGTTCAAGCATAATTGATGGAAAAAATAGAGAAGTCTGACAAACTAGAAAATCTCGTTCTATGCATATCATTGATGTTAATTATGTGGTTGGTCTTGGGCATTTATAGACATGTTGACATTGTTTGCACTTTTTTTGCAGGTTCATCACACTGCCACTCATTTGCTGCAAGCAGCACTCAAAAAGGTAATAGGACAGGAAACATCACAAGCTGGTTCGTTAGTGGCGTTTGATCGTCTTAGATTTGATTTCAACTTTCACCGACCTCTTCTCGATAATGAGGTCATGCAAATTGAAAGTCTTATCAATAGGTGGATTGGGGATGCTGCACTTCTTCAAACTAAAGTGATGCCTATAGCTGAAGCTAAAAGAGCTGGAGCAATTGCAATGTTTGGAGAAAAATATGGTGATCAGGTTAAAATTTTAATACTTTCTGCTATCTCTGATAACAAGATACATGAAAATTGAAAGAAAATGTTTGTAGCTGGAATCTTCTGTTTTTCCTTGGACAACAAAGGTTTGTTGAATTGAGTTAGAAGTGGAATATTATCTAAATCTTGATAACCTGGGTTTAACACATGGGGAGAGAAAAACATTTACTTTCAGAAGCAAGTACAGATAATAGGATTTTTTTTTTTTACAGAATTCGTCATTTGGGCTGCTAAGTTATTTGATTGTAAATGTCAAAATCACGATGACATACCAGTGACCGGGAAAAAGCCACTTCCTACGGACATGTTGGGTTGGGACTAATAAACTTATTAGGTACTTGGGTCAAATGCTACTTGCTTCTCACTGTATTTTTCTTTTTGTAAAACTATTATTATCTTTTTTTTTCCTCGTCTAGTGTTTTGAGCGGTTCTTAGACTGACAGATCCAAACCAAATACAGGTTGTAGGGATTATGCAAGCTTAGTTATACGAACGCTGACACTATTTAATCTTGAAAACTTTCCCTTGAGACCTTCTGTTATGAAAGGAAAATGCCAAGAACAGTTTAGCACAAGAAGTACATCAAGTTTCTCAGTCGACCATATATTTTAGTTATAAGCTTATAATTCTCCTTTATCCATTTTCTAAGGTATAATAATTACTCAATCTCATTTTTCAGCATCAATACAACCTATTACTGAAGAAATTTTGGACAAGTCCAAGGATCTCTCAACAAGTGGGAATTCCATACGCCGACGATTTCTTGAGTTCTATGCTTCTCGAGATCATCATGTCCTTCCAAGTTGTCCTCTTGTGCCAGATGAGTTGCAATAACATTGTACTCATATATATGAGAAACCAAAAGTTGCAATAACATTGAGTAATTAATAATTTCAAGAAATATGATTACTCATATTGATGATCTAGTATATTCGCATAAGTTAAATAAATCAAAATCTTCACAATTAAATTATGATGAGCTACAGATGAATCACACGCCTGATACCCCCGCGCATAGACCACCAGTCCAATCTTGCTTGTATAAGCACCTTTTTTGAAGATCATTCTTGATTCCGCGAAAGGGAACAAGCATTTCTTCCATGATAATTCAAAAGTTATACAATTACGGATTTTTTAATTCTTTTTACTTTTTTCCTTTTAACTTGACAAGGTACTAACTGGTATGAGATGGACTACAAATGACACACTCAAACTTCAAACTAAGGGTCTATTAAGATAACTATATGTTCATAATCAAACTATAAGAAAGAATGGGGGCTATGGGCACAATGACAAAGATTGCTTGATCATTACTTTCAATGTATAAATGGCCCTTGGTGAGGTCCATGAATTAGAATGTACAAGAATCAGAATAAAATTTTGGTATAACATACAAAGAAGAATTATTTTAGTGAAGATATAAAGAAGAATAAAAGAATAGTTATTAATGAATGTGAATCAGATAAAGATGGGCATCTCAATCCTGCCTACTTGGATTCCAAAACTGAGTGAAAAATCAGTGATACTAGTGAAATAGATTCAGGCAGTCAAGACTAACAAAACAACAAAACCATCTCCAGCAACTAAGATATAAACTAGCGGTTGACTTCAGAAACGTTCAGATCCATCAAATCTGAGCAGAATATGAATTTTGAAACTTAGGGGATTTCTTGCTTTTATAAAACATATTTGGAAAGAAACTGAAATGGGTGATAATTTAGTAGAGTGACAAATTTAGTGAGCACAAGCTCAATTTAGGTTACTCCCAACAACGCAGAGGCATATTTCCTCTTACACTTTTAAAAAGATATACCAATAATTAATAATAAATCTTGAAAAGATTGGACTTTTATCGCCGAGTAATTACTCATAAATCACCAAGTATAAGGAAAAGTCCGACTGGAAAGTCTAGTCAACCCCTCGTGAGTGATGACAAAGCCATTATAAGTAAGTTAATACAGTAATACTTGAGGTGGAGTACCCTTCTCGTCGAGACTTTAGAGCGACATATATTGCCCTACAGAATTCTAGTGTACCATCCCCATGCGATTTTTGTATTCATGATGGGTATCTTTTTAATGATACACGTGTTAAGGGACTTAAAAGGTAATTCAGCCCACTGGCTTGAAGCTCAAAATTGAAAGTGTTGGACAATTGATCTGATTGATCTGATTCACAGAAGAGAATTAATTGAAAGTGTTGGATAATTTTAAATCATACAAATACCATCCATGATGACATGTTAACATTTACTCACGAAATACATGAGATAGATTATAAAATATTTTGTTTAAATTCTTATTTGTACTCGAGGCATTTAAATGTTAAATGATATGCAAAACCACAAAAGTAAAACAGAAATTCTAGAGCGAAATAGAAATGCATACCAAATCATCATCTTGATGATTGTCTCCTTTTTCCACTACTCTCCCAAGGATTATATTCTCTTCTTCAAGTTTGACCACATCGCTCCTTTGCAAAAGCTAGATCTGCTTTGTTAGTGTTCATCTCGAAGAAGAAGCTTTGCTTTTGCCGAGCCTATGTTTTTTTGCTTACTAACTAAATAAAGCGACACATAAATTACATCATAGGATATTCAAGAAAGCCACAATTCATGAATAAGTTGCAGGCATAGTCCAACGCTGAAATTGAGTTACAATCCCAAAGAAAAACTATAGCATACAATATGAGATCCGTAAAAATCTCAAATAATACAACAGATAACTGGTCCTCTTCCTAATAATTAATAGAACATTAATATAATGCATCGCAAGCACTAATATATAAGTTAAGCACTAATATTTTAAATCTTGTTTACAATTGTTGTTGATAAATAATAATACTCAATAATTGCAATCAAAATGTGAGCACAAGTCTTTTAAGTTTTAAGACAAATAAAATGGGCCAAGCAAAATAGAAACAATTTCATTGGGCTGATGGAGAAAAGTCTAACCTCTTTTCCATTGTGAAAAGTATTTATCTTTTGTACCAGCCAACTAAATTATGAAATATGATACCAAAGGAATTGTTAAATTCACTCCACTTTCATAAGCGAAAGACATTTAACATCTACTAAAGTTTGATAAAAAAACAAAAAACATTAAACATCTCCTTATTAAATAATATATCACAAATCAGATGCTAGAATGAAGCAATTGGAGACGGCATCTTAAGTTTTGTTAGGATATCCCAATTTATACAGTTTTACAAATAGCTTATAAAAAAGATCAATAGAGAAATAATCCACAAAATTGAGAAATACACATTTTTTATTAACTAATTTCAAGTAATACATTGAAAAGTAATTGGTACATTGTACTTACACACATCACAACAAGGTGTATTGGGAAATCGCATCCACCCGTCTCCTAATCTCCCCTTTTTCTACCATTTCAACAACTCCCATTGAAACAAGCTCGGAGTTGAGCAAAGTCGCGAATGGGGAGGGTTTTACACTTCTCCCAGAAGAAACCGAGAAAAAAACCGCAGAAAAAAAGGCGCAGAACAGCCGGAAACGGTAATTACCGTACGGAACCCAAATAAGCTGAGGGAGCCTGATAACCCGCCCCAAAATGGGGCTCCGACCCGACTGTACGAACCGTAAAATCACCAAACAGTAACTGTACGCACTGTACAGAAGCTCCGAACAGCATGGGAGGCCTAACCGCAGGGAGAGAAGAGCGGCGCGTGAGGGCGCGTCCGACCTCCGATTTGGTCGATCTACCTCCGGCCCAAAAACCCCAATCGACTGTGACCAATCTCAATTACATCTCACTCAAGTACTCCAATAAAATCAGTAATAAAAGCATATAAATTGCACCACCTTAAACCAAAGCCCTAAGCTGATCTGTGGCTTTCTTGGTCCTTGATGTCCGCATGTGACTGCTGAAAGTGTTTGAAGTCTGGAGGGAAAAAAATAATAAAGACGGACACACAAGGACAAGACTGAAACATAAGAGAGAGTTTGGATTTTGGAAGTCTGAAAGGATAAATAGAGTACAAAAAGGAGGGAACGGACAAGACTGAAGAGTGCAGTGCATGCCCTAATCCTATGAGGATAACATATGGCTGAAAATATAAAGAGAAAGTTTGAATTTTGGAAGTGTGAAGGATAAATAGAGTACAAAAAGGAGGAAAACGGACAAGACCGAAGAGTCGCAGCAACAAGTTAGGAAGACTGAAGGATACCTTGTCCTGCACAAAGTAGACTAGTACTTCATATGTTAGCAAGATGTAGCCACCAAGTTTAGCTCGTAGGATATTAAATAGCTAATTGTCAAAGACTCAAATGAATGGATGGAGAGTAACTATATCATTAAAATTAATTTGAGATTTAAAATTTAAAATTATATTTACTCCTTCCTATATTAAACGTTTTAATTTGATTTTAGTGATCAAATTAATCATTTTTAAAATAAATAATTAAAAATATTCATATAAAAATTTTAAATTACGAAACTTGTCATTATTAGTACATTATTTATAGTTTATTATGATCATAATATTTAAGTATATCTTGATTTTTTTTTTAAAGATTTATTAATTTTACAAAATGTTAATTTGATCATAAAAGTTAAATTAGGTCGTTTATTATGAGATGGGGGAATACTATTTTCCAAGGGTTGAATTATCTGAAATCGCATAGGGTCACCATCCAATACGGGTGCACTACAAGAGAGAGAGAGTTTGAGAAACACTTAGCAGAAGAAGCATGCTCGTGATGGACCTTTAAAGAAACGAGTGAACTTGGACCTTGGAAGCCTTTTGAACCAACACGTTGAATATAAATTGTATATGTATAAGCTTTTTGGCAATGGGATATATGCATGTCAGAAACTCATACTGCGATCTGCCAAGTAACGACTAATTGTAGAGGTACATGCAAGAGATTATAAACATGTGTGACATTTTGGGATTTGGTCCCTGCATAATACAAGTCATGAGTGCATATTTAATTTGATGATAGGATATAAATGATCGTAATGTATTGTTAAAAGATAAGCTACACTCCCTAAAATTAGAATATATTGTTAGAAAACAAAATTTTGGCAAATGGGAAGAGAGTATAATCTTCTTGTAGAATGCAGTATGGTAGCTCATCCTTCTTGTCGCAACTAAATGTTCGCCTCATACAATAATATCAAATGTTCCATGTACCATCCCAATTCAAATGAGACAATGTTGTTAAAACTATGACCTCTGATAAATGAAAAGATAGTCCGTCATCAAGGAAGCCAATGAACACAACAAATGTTAACGTTGATTTAGAGTGTGTTAATAACAATTAAAGCAATTAACTGTCACTAAACTTATATCCTATTAAAAATATAAACATAAATTATTATTTTTTGTAAATGTTTTCCATTGGAAGACTACATATAGACAGACACACAAAGGGAGGGAAATTTTATCTAGGTCTGTTTTGACCAGAGCTCGAGGCTTTCCGAGTAACAAGCTATTCAAGTTAATGAGATTGCTCCTCGACCTTATCTCTAAGTGTCTAGATCAGCCAACCTCAATGATTTTTCAACTGAGTCTCTTGCTACCATGGCAACATCTATTGTTTCTTCTTTGAATTTAAGTTTATTCTTTAGATCCAACCACTGCTTGCTTCGCCTCTTCATGTTCATGTCGGACATCTAATAACTGCAAGAATGTTAAAAAACACATGGTTAACTAAAATTCGGAATGGGGTACCATAGAGGATCAGAAATCAACATAGTACACATATATGATCATAATTCATTTTTTGTGGGTGCTTTTATAACTTTCCGTGTAAGAATTATATTTTTATAGCCATAGGTTTTTAAGTACCTGGTCTATCTTAAAGAGTAATATAAAAAGAATACACTGTAAAATGCTTTAGACTTGCAAACTAAGTGCTACAATGCCAAAATTCATAAAGCTGCCTTGGGTTTGCAACTCTGATGTCATCTGAGAGTATATGAACTTCTCATGATGTGAAAAGATAAATATTCAATTCAAATAAATGAAAATCGTGAATTGATCTTTACTACTTCTATCAAAGAAAAAACCACGCAAAGTTGTCCCATATATCACACTCTTCAAGTAAATGCTCTTTTAAGATAATGACATATTTCTAGTCATATTGTGTTCCTCTCTCCCCCTTTTTTAGCCAGTCCCACTATAAGAGGTTAAATTCCTATTTATCCTTCATGAAGTGATGGAATATCAATTTTACTGTTAGATCCTACCCAGTTGAACAATAATCAGAGCAGTCAAGACTTGCTAATAATACTGTTATTATTTTATTTATTTATATAGCTAAAATGTGCAACAAAAAGTCAACAAAGTCGTGAAACCCATAGAAACACTGCTTATTCAATAAAGCAAAAGAGAACATAAAAGCCTCAATCCAACGCTGAAACACTACAAAGAAAACCTCAGGCTCCCAAAACCATTCACCGGACTCATAGGTCAATGACATCCAAGCTTCACTGTGTGTCAATGTCTAAACGTATAAAGAACAAATAAGCATCCTTCCAAGAGGTGTAAAAATGTGAAATAGATAGCCTTAAACCCCTAATACACATTTGATGACTCATAGGTCTTGCTATTTCACTTTTATCTTTTACTTTATCGTAAATTCAGAACATATTTAATTTACCGGGACAATCACAACTCTTTCTATCTAAAGTACTTACTATCGATCAACTCATATTCCATTCGAGGAAAAACATGTTGGAGTAGTTACATTGTTGATGGACGATCGATGGACTTGGGGACATCAAGGGTCGTAATAAAGATTCTGTTCGGAAATCCAAGAACCCAATCGGAAGGAAGTTCTCTCTTACGCTTCATATCAGATAGGACAACGTGTCACTCCATTCTTTGTCTTTGAATGGGTGCGAGCTCAAGAAATACAATTCCAAAGTCATGTACATATCCGCTTTCGCCAAAAGCAGGACCAATGAGATTATGAGAAGCAGAACAGATGTTCACAAGTGGTTAGAGTTATTCAGAAGTGCTGGAGTAACCGAATAGACGCACTTCAAATCAACAAAAGATGAGACCTTCTCGTTTATCTTTGGCCACCCTTGCTCAATTTACAGTGCAAAAAAAAATATGTACCAACCCGCCTTGATTGTCTCTGCGGGATCTAGATCCTGCTCTAGTTGCTCCAGCTTCAAGAACTTCGCTGAAAGACACAGGAGAAGAAACATTATTTCAAGTGTTGAGAACTTCTTATCTTCATTTCTCCAGTCTGCATTTCAACTAATATGCATAAAAGCAACCAAAGTGATGCAGTCCAATGAGCAAGTGACTATTTTCCAAAAACAACAAAAGGAAAATACAGCCAAGCTTACCTGAAGAACAATTTATATCCAGTAAAACCAAATAAAAAGGACAATGTATACCTTTTCATTTTTCCGATAGTTGATATACCTATGTAATTATTTTGAGCCTGCTCTTGATCTTAGAAATTAAATAAGATTCTCATAAACAAAAGGACTTGTTTTCTCAAGAGAATCTAACCAAGACTTGTATAAACTAGAAAATGTCTTTATTCACAATTGTGTATAATATAGCCTGGAGCTTGTATCAAGAAAATAATGAGTTAGCTGCACCCACAAAAAATGTGTTATTGCTTAAAATATTAAAACAAGTTATTCATAAGAAGAATATAAATAACGGAAAAGCTTGGAACAGGTAAAGAACTAAAGATGGCAGAGAAGATCAATAAAATTTTATGATTCTTTCTTTTTCACTCCTTTTATGTTATATATGAATATAAAAAATAAATGAAATACAGGTTTATCAATTGATAAATCCACCTCAGATGAACCGTGCCAAATACAATGGGTGGTCTGACTTGAGAAGAGTTGCACCATTTGTTTCTGAGTTAACTCGGTACTCTACTCTCGATCTATAAACATTATACTAAAAACTATGTATTGTTGTACACAATAAAGAAGCATTTTTAAAAAAATAAAGAAAAAGAGTTTATAGAAAGGTGGAAGAATTAATATAGGAGGATGAGATCCTCCAGAAAAGAAGAAGAAGAAGAATGAAAACTCTTATAACAGGGAAACATCTCCTTATAACAGGGCAGCCATTCAATCTTCATATGCAGAGAAAGACAATCAAACATATGCTGAGAAAAACAACCAAGCATATGAAGAGAAAGACAATCAAGAATATATTATCAATTTAATAAAGAGAGTGGAACCTTTATATTATCAAAACAAGTACTCCAGATTCAAATTTATAATCTCAGAGCATTCATGACTTCTAATCACTATACCAAATGTGAAATGTATGTAGACCCTAAACCTTCCCTCTACATTTTGGACCCAAAAAAAGTTGAACAAATTTGACACGTTTTAGACGCAGGTTGGATGCGTATTGAACGCGTTTTTGACATGGTTTGGACGCGTTTTGGAGGCGAATTGACGCATTTTCACGCGGATTGGACGCGTTTTGAAATGAAATGGTACTTGAAAATAGGATCTGTCTAAAGAGAGCGCCTTTTTTTTCTTTTCTTTTTTAAAAAAGGGCTTTCAGCAATGACTGAATGATGAATACACTGTACAAAAGGTAATTTTGAGTTACAATTTGATTTACTTCTAAATTTTTTGTTACACTACTGGATATCATGACTCCGAGTAAATATTTTTTAATGCTAAATCATCCAAGCTCTTGTTATTTGCTAGAAAAAGACAATTTTCCCATAACCAAGAAGAGAATGGGTGCATGACGCTGATATACTACACATGTATGCTTGAAACTGAGACTATACCGCCGAACCGAATGAAGCAGCAACAGAAGAAACCGGCTAAAAATGTTAAAACAACATAAAATGTAAGATTTAACCCAGGGGAACCAGATAACCGGAGAGAGCCCAAATCCGAGAGTCCACCCGACCCAGGACCCGACTGCACGAACTGTAAAATTACCAAAAGGTAATTGCACGAATTGTAATTTTTTCCCGCACAACAGAGAAGACGAACCGTACCGGAAGAAAATCGGCTCGTGCGAGCGCGTCGCGTCGCGTCGCCAATTCGGTCCGCCTGCCTCCTGCCATCTTCCCCGAAATGTTGTGGGTGCGGCGATGTCTGCAAATCTTGGAAATTTTAAATATGTAAGGCCAGGATAGAACTGTGGAGTTTAGGGTGCTGGTGGGAATGTTGGGAGAGGAGCTGTTGGGGACGCCAGGCAGAGGCGGAAGATGAGGTATGAGAACAGGCAACTGGCGTTCGACTGGGTAGTTGGTGTCGCCGCAGTAGCCAAGCAGTAGCAACAACAATGACAATAGGACATTGACATTGACATTGACATTGACGGTGAGAGTTGGCTTGCTCCTCTTCCATATATAGAGTTTCTCATTGTTTGTGTGGTTGGGCTCAAAATCACAACAAATATATATTTTATAATTAATGTTGTATTTGTAAAGCTCTTTACATATAAGTAAGTACTATTTAGCACCAAAACAACCTATATTAGGCTAATGAAAAAAATAACAAAAGGAAATAATTTCGATTTTCTTCCAATTTATTTTCACTAAAAAAATAAGAAAAAAAATGGTGTATTGTTTTGGTTTATAAATTTAGTCTTCTAAGTAATAAAATTAATAATGTATTACTTTAAGTTATTATTTTTTATAAAATAAGAGAAAAGAAATTACAATCTCTCTCCCTTTCTCTTAGGTCGTTTTTATCCTTTTATTTTAACTTTTTTAGTCCAAATTATACCCACAAATTAAGTAGTTTAGATTTAATGAACACAATTTTTTCCGTACACGTATAAATTTTTTCCATTCGTATGAAAAGTTTGTGGTATGTACGAGACTCTTGGTATTCTCTCTACATAACATAATAGTGCGTATGAAATTATTTTAGGGAAAAGTAAGTAATAACATTCATAATCTGTAATCACATTATAACTGCAAAAAATTATATATTTACGGACGCGGTACAATTTTTATTTTTAATAATATCATGATTGTGGATGCGGTTGCGGATACTCCTTACGCCGATCCTACAAGGAAGAAGGACGAGAAATATCATGGGTCAGAAGAAATGTGGGCTCGTTTTGGACCGACAGAGTGCGAAGACTTTGATTAAGCTTTATCAAGGGTGAAACAAGTGGGTTCGTTCCGCGACTATCAAAAGGAATTTGAAAAGCTCGGGAATCGGGTGCAAGGTTGGACCCAAAAGGCATTAGTAGGGACGTTTATGGGTGGTCTCAAACCGGAGATTGCGAAAGACATTCGAATGTTCAAACCTAAGTCATTGAAGGAAGCAATAAGCTTGGCACGAATGTGAGATGATCAACTAACTCGTCAAGGGATAGACACAAGATCTCTACAATTTAATCATCGCCAACTTGACCTTGCTTCCCCAACAAAGGCCAAACCAGTTGTGGCTATAAAACGCCTTACCTAAGATGAAATACAAAAAATACGAGCTCAAGGCCTCTGCTTTAACTGCGACGACAAATTCACTTCGGGACACAAGTGTCGAAGACCCCAGGTCTTGTTGCTGGAAGTAGAAGATGGTTCAAGCAAAGAAGATAAAGAGGATCACGTAGCCAATGAACCTTGAGGACAAGGTTCCGCTGAAAGAGGCCGATATTGACAAGTAGAAAAAGTCGGTTAGAGACTTGGTCTTTTTGTTAGCTATTGTCTTACTTTGTGAATAAGTGGTCGTAGTGGAGTTCTTGTGCAGTCCTTAATTCTAGTAGTTGTGGCTGATGTGGTAGTAGTGGAGTTCTTAATTCTAGTAGTTGTGGCCCATAAGCTTAGGAGAGAGTAGTTTACTTTTATGTATTTAAATCTTCAGTTAGCAGAAGAGGAAAACAAGAAATCATTTGTTATAAAACCTTGCGGTACTTTCTCACCCAAAGAGAAAACATCATTTATCATTTTGAAGCTTTGATTGGGACCTATCAACAATATTATCATTAATTCCAAGGACCGCATATTAACGGGATTTGTTCTACTACTACACCCCTCCGTTGTTATATATGTTGGATGTAGCTCTTTGGTAGAGAGTTCCTCATTGAAGAGGAGTACTAAAGTAATTAATACTATTTCTTTCGTTTAGAAAACAACATACTACGTACGTACGGCTTGTTTGATCATTAACAAAATCATGGTTAAATTAAATTCTAGTAGTTACTAGATTTTACATTTCCTCCTCCGCTCTCCTCCACTCCAATCAAAGGAATGTTGGTGTTCTAGTCTTTCTTCTCCTCCCGAGGAAGAAGGTGTTTGAAGAAACCAAAGAACCAACACCCAAACACACGATCCATATCCCTATGTGAACCGCCCAACTCACTCCCTGCAGCTGAATTATCTCAAGCTGGGCATGCTTAATAATACTCTCCAGAGCACCAGCCTGCTTATAGCAGATTATACCTCAGCCAAAGAGACAAAAATTTAAGGCCTTACAAGTTAAGAGCCTAAGACACACTTACCAAAGTAGATATTTCGTTGTCCTTCGTCACCAGAGTACATGCTTTAGCATTTGAAGCTGCCACTTTTTCATCCCCCAGATGATTACGAAATTTATAATCAAAACCACCCTCTTTTAATCTATTTTCTGCAACTTTAAAAATTTCATTGGTTTTGGATGACAAATCTGTTGATATTTTTATTGATAACGCACTTCTTAATAAGGCTCCAATATGCTCTTTTTCCTGGATTAGTTGAGTCACCGTTTGATTTAGCCTATTTACTTCACGTCTCCTTTCACACCTCTGCTTTTGCTGGATGAGACTAAAGATAGAATAAATGAATCGCATCCCCATCAAAATCAGCACTAAGTGGCGCACAGATCAGGGAATTGATATACCGTCATGAACATATACCGATAATCCTTGAAGGGAACGCTTGTGGGTAGTGGGTTTTGAACCTTCCCTTAATGAGTATGTAGATGACCCATCCCTATATGTTAAGCACAACTTTTTGTCAACCAACTTTTGCAGATATGACATATTGTGCTGACTCACTTTCTCCTCAAAAGTAATTCTCTGAGCTATTTCAAAAGGCAAACCAATTTCACCCACCGCTTTATATGGATCACTAGTTATAATACTACGAGAGGAAAACCCAGAAGCTACACAAAGTTCTCATCTTCTCTAGCCATATTCTTGACTATCTTATGAGGTTATTGTTCTTGTTGCATAAAACCAGTTCAATTGTCCTTGATCACTTATCTACAGATTCTGGGTGGTTCATCTCTGCAATAATATGCTCACTATGGATTGTGTTCTGATCCCACCCATAAACAACGGCACCTCAGCAGTTCCATTTCTCTTCAAGCACCTCCGACTTGCCTCTACTCCAACCTTTTTGTTTTTCGTTTGTGTCATTTTTTTATACAACTTGTAAGACATGGCATATGCTGCTTCATGTATTTAGGAAGAGAATTAATTCTATATCGTTTATAGCCCAGTCTTTGATGATTAAATTCAAATCATCAGCCTAATGAATTTTAAAGGCACTAACTATTTGTTGGCTTTCTCAAGGATTTATATATATTTTCCTTCTCTCGTAGAATTTGCACTCTTTTTTTCGGAGTAAAAGAGGACATTCTTTATAATGTTGTTTGTGTTGCTGTATTCTCTTTCCCATTCATAGCCATGAATTTATATTCTTATAATATCTATTGAGTTCCTTGTTTGGTTACAGATTTGGACTGCCATCCGAGCGATTATGGATAAGTGTTTATGAAGCTTTTTCAATATGGCATGATGAGGTGAGTTGTACAATGTTTATATATTCTATTCCATATATGTCACTCTTTCAACGAACTTACAAACTTCATTGGTGATCTATGGTTCACTGTTAAGCAATCATAAGAGCATGCCTTAGATCTGAGGCCAGTCGGTTATTAAAATATTGTAAATGGGTTAATCTGTACACACGCCATCCCTTCCAGCTCCCTCAATTTATTGGATCAGCACTGGGTAACGACCTTTTTAGTTGAAATATTTGCAAGAATGGACTTATATCATTAGCATCTACGATTTTTTGATGCCCAATTCCCAAAATTCTATCTTCCTATTTAGTAGACATGTATTTGCTAGCTACATGACTATTTTCTACCGATTCACAACTGTTTCTTTTCTGAATATTCTGTGTACTTTCTATTACACCAAATTTTCATCTTTTTAAAGTCCCAAAGTGGCATTTTAATTATCTTCTCTCTTTAAGGAACTAGTTACATTAACATTATCATGATTCTCGCCTTGAAGGTGTTACTTGTCAAACAGTATAAAGAGGATGGGTGAAGAGGACAACTTTTGGACAAGTGGTGTAACTGGTCCTTGTGGTCCATGCTCTGAGATTTATTATAATTTTCATCCTTAGAGGATATTCCTATACTGTAAGAATATTAACAAGCTCAAGTTCAACTTAGTGATCACTCTCTGTCTTTTGCTTCTTTGTTTTTCTTTTCTTTTCTGGCAAGGCCGTGTAATGTTTCTAATTGTTGCATTTTTATTGTTTTCCTTTCTATGTTCGATGAATTTCATATGCAGGACCTGAGAGATGATACTAGGTTTATAGAGTTCTATAATCTTTTTTCATGCAATACAACAGAAAGGATGATGGTTCACTTGAACCCTTAAGACAAAAGAATATAGATATTGGGCTGGGTTTGGAGCGCATGGCCTGCATCCTACAGAAGGTACTTTTAGCTCAGCCACAATAAGACGCCTCCCAACACCTGTGCAGTTAATGGAGCTTGTGCTTTGCTTGAAGGATCTTCTGATTACTCTTGTTTGCACGTGGTTCATCGATCTGTATATTCCAGTATCTACTTCACTTCAACAGATGTATTCATATCATGAAATTCTTCTGCAGGTTCCGAACAATTACGAAACTGACTTAATTTTTCCAATTATAGAGAAGGCCTCAGAATTGGCAAATGTCTCTTATGCACTTGTAGATGATCCTACAAAAACAGAGCTGAAAGTATGGTATAATCTCAAGAGCGTGTTATATCCTTAACCACTTTTCTAACTGATTACTTCCTTTTTATATATTCTGTTGACTCAGATAAGTTCTTTTTTAATAGATAATTGTAGATCATTTGTGTGTAATTGTTTATCTTATATCAGATGGGGTTATCCCGTCTAATATTGGGAGTGGCTACGTAGTTAGGCGGCTCATCAGAAGAGCTGTTCGTACAGGCAGGTTGCTTGGCATAAAAGGTGATGAAATGGGAAACCTTGAAGGAGCAATTTTGCAAGTACTTGCTGAAAGAGTAATCGACTTAAGCACTCATATAGATTCGGATGTAAAAGCAAGATCAATCCGCATCCTTGAGGAGCTGAAACGGGTAGAACTACGATTTGTACCGACATTAGAGAGGAGAAAAAATTCTTGAGCAAATGTTGGCAGATGCATCAGTAAGTGCACAGGAAAATGGGACTGTAGCTTGTTTGTCAGGCAAGGACGTGTTTCTTCTGTACGACACCTATGGATTTCCTTCAGAAATAACTATGGAAGTTGTTGCTGAACGTGGAGTCAGTACAGACAAGAATGCTTTTGATGTTTAAATGGAAAACCAAAGACGTCAATCTCAGGCTGCACATAATACTGTTAAACTTACAGTAGAAAATGGGGCCGATCTAACAGAAAATATTGCCGAGACTGAGTTTCTTGGTTATGATTCCCTTTCTGCTAGAGCAGTGATAGAAGGTCTATTGGTGAACGGGAATCCAGTTGTGCAGGTTTCTAAAGGAAGTGAAGTAGACGTTTTGCTGAACAGGACACCATTTTATGCTGAATCAGGTGGTCAAATTGGAGATCACGGTTTTCTATATGTTACTGAAGCTGAAAATAAGCTACAAGCTGTCAGAGATAGAGGATGTGCAAAAATCTCTTGGTAGCATATTTGTTCATAAAGGTACAATTAAGGAAAGAATCATAGAGGTTGGCAGAGAAGTTGAAGCTGCAGTAGATGAAAACCTGAGGCAGCGAGCCAAGGTAGTGGTGTAACAGATGCCTATATCTCTTGCTAAATATATATGTTCAAGCATAATTGATGGAAAAAATAGAGAAGTCTTACAAACTAGAAAATCTCGTTGTATGCATATCATTGATGTTAATTATGTGGTTGGTCTTGTGCAAATATAGACATGTTGACATTGTTTGCACTTTTTTTTGCAGGTTCATCACACTGCCACTCATTTGCTGCAAGCAGCACTCAAAAAGGTAATAGACAGGAAACATCACAAGCTGGTTCGTTAGTGGCATTTGATTGTCTTAGATTTGATTTCAACTTTCACCGACCTCTTCTCGATAATGAGGTCATGCAAATTGAAAGTCTTATCAATAGGTGGATTGGGGATGCTGCACTTCTTCAAACTAAAGTGATGCCTATAGCTGAAGCTAAAAGAGCTGGAGCAATTGCAATGTTTGGAGAAAAATATGGGGATCAGGTTAAAATTTTAATACTTTCTGCTATCTCTGATAACAAAATACATGAAACTTGAAAGACAATGTTTGTAGCTGGAATCTTCTGTTTTTCCTTGGTGAAATGTCTAAATAATCTTGTTTACCATCCTAATACATCATATCGTTGAAATAGGAAACATATAGCTGACCCAAGTGGTCAGGACAACAAAGGTTTGTTGAATTGAGTTAAAAGTGGATTATTATCTAAATCTTGATAACTTGGGTTTAACACATGGGGAGGAAGCAAGTACAGATAATAGGATTTTTTTTTTTACAGAATTCGTCATTTGGGCTGCTAAGTTATTTGATTGTAATTGTCAAAATCACGAAGACATACCAGTGACCGGGCTAAAGCCACTTCCTACGGACTTGTTGGGTTGGGACTAGTAAACTTATTGTACTTGGGTCAAATGCTACTTGCTTCTCACTGTATTTTTCTTTTTGTAAAACTATTATTATCTTTTTTTTTCCTCATCTAGTGTTTTCAGATCGGTTCTTAGATTGACAAATCCAAACTAAATACAGGTTGTAGGGATTATGCAAGCTTAGTTATACGAACGCTGACACTATTTAATCTTGAAAACTTTCCCTTGAGACCTTCTTTATGAAAGGAAAATGCCAAGAACAGTTTAGCTTGAAAATAAGACATCAAGTTTCTCAATGATATATATTTTAGTTATAAGCTTATAATTCTCCTTTATCCATTTTCTAAGGTATAATAATTACTCAATCTCATTTTTCAGCATCAATACAACCTATTACTGAAGAAATTTTGGACAAGTCCAAGGATCTCTCAACAAGTGGGAATTCCATACGCCGACGATTTCTTGAGTTCTATGCTTCTCGAGATCATCATGTCCTTCCAAGTTGTCCTCTTGTGCCAGATGATCCTACAGTTTAAACCTATAGTCCTCGGACATGTATTTATATTTGGTGCACCAATTTTTTCCAAAAGCCTGTTGAGAAGTTCTACTTGTTCTTTCCTCTTTATCTCTTTCCGTTTCTTGTACGAGTTAAAAATCCTTTTTAAAAAGTTAAGAATAGATGGAAACCATGTACATACAATGAGCATAGGAGTAAAAGCATTTACTTAAATGGATGATCCCAACTGCATTCAAGGCAAACCACATATGTCTTAGCTCTATAAAAAACTTCGAATTCCGAAAAAGGTGGTTAACACATCATAGATTGTAAGAATAATAAGGGTGAAATGCTTATAAATTTCGCATAACAATTTATGAGAAGATGATGCAGATACAGAAGAAAAGATCACTGAACCAAATACCCTAACAACTTAGAGAAATACCTCGATACCTAATTATGAGCAGGCTTACTAAAAGTTAGATGTTGTCATCTGAATTCACTTTTAATTAAATAAAACAAATGAATTCAAAACATTTATTATCTGATTCAAAACACCATATCTGACCTTTTAGCTATCAACTCACTTTTGTATCATTTAAGACCACTTTCTATCTTTAATTGCAAGGAGGCACCATCATTTGCACCAGGTAAGATAAAGGGAACTTGGAAGGAGTAAAATGTTTAGAACAAAAGTAATGTGATGGAGCAAAGAAAAAAGGGAAAAAAGAACTGATAATCAAACATGCCGTATCAGGACGATGATTGATATCGCCTGTTCATATGGATTTAAGGAATCTCCAAGGTGATGCAGGTTCTTACGGTCGTAAGATTGTGCACCTGTCCATTCGTTGATCTTAGTGCACAATAAGATTGGAAGATTCCAGCCCAGCTCGGGTTAGAACTTCTGTCACCTACAATATATGCTTAAGTTTAGTACCAAGCTCAATAACCAAACTGCAAATTGCTAGAAAAGTTCAATCTTCAAAATGACAAATAAAAAAAGTCAAATTATACCATCAGTATATGGCAACGAGGCAATGAAGTTATACACTAATTAAGCCAAAGCTGCATAAATATTTACGTGTACAGTATATTACTCCTTTGTACATGGAATATAAAAGCCCACTAATATTGGGAAGTATAAGATCTCTTGCCTTTGTATTTGTGCTCATATATTTTGAACAAAGGCAGCAGATGAAGACAACACATGACGATCATATGCATTCTTTCCTCAAAATGTTTAATCTGTAACAAACTCAAAGGGAAGACAGAGACAAACACAGATGCATTAATTAGGGGTAAAATTCCCAATACTTACAGGAATTGGTTAGAATATTAATCCGGAACTATTTTTTTTAAAAAAAATTCCTGATCATTTTGATTGTTTTGTCATTTTTCTAATATTGCTGAGTTGGGATTTTACAGAGGCTTGTTGGTTAGGTTTTGTGCTTGTTTGGATGTTGTCTTGTATCTCCAATGTTATTAATTTGTTTCAGTTGGGCTTGGGGGGTGGCGGTGCAGGGGGGGTATGCCCCTCCTTAAAGATCCTGTACATACTTTTTGTTCTATAATAATACATTTACTTACCAAAAAATTAAATAAATTAAGCACTCTGGTTAAAAGCCTTTTGTAGCAACTAGTGACTTAGCACAACTTTTCATTCTATATAGAACGTACAAGGGGATTAAGAGAACATGCTCAATAATTTTTGCACCTTTTTTGTTTAGAAATAAATAAAGAAACATATGGATATAACTTTTATGCTGTTTATAACTCCTGAGAAATTTAAAATTCTTGTCTAAAACTTATTTAATTGTAAAAAGATGCTTGATAGCAAATCAGAAGCTAAATTTAGTTAAATAACTTAACTGAGCGTTCGAAGTACTACAAATATACGCATCGACACTGAAGCTGGAAAATATATTCAAATAGTACCTGGTCAAGAGACCTATAATCATCATCAATTCTTGTGTACCTTGACTGAACCTGATTTCTTCTATCTGAATCAAAGTAACTTTCAGAATATGGATGGTGGAATGTAGAACCAGAAATTGAAGGAGACAACCATATGGAGGATAAGGCTGGACATTGAGTTTTGGATTATTTGCCTCCCATAATTTATGTAATAGAAGCTCACTCCTGATAAAAACCCCTTACTGGCTGTTTACCGGAACTCGGCCTACCTATCTATCCGGCACCAAACACTCCAATATTAATCGTAGCATAATTGAGAACATTTTAAGTAATAAAGGTATGAGTTATTCAAAGTTGACAACAGTCAAAAGTAAATAATTTTTTTGTTCAAATAAGAAACAGGCATTGAATGAAAATTAAGGGGAAATAAAGCTTTTAAACAGATTTGATAGAAAAGAATACTTATTTAGTTCCACATATATATACAAATATTATTAATATATATTTTATTTAAAATTGAAGTATATATATTAATATTTATTGTAATATATATTAAAAAATATAGTTAATTATTTAATGTAGTTATAGTTAAAATACATTATTTTTTATTATTTTTATTTATTTATTTATTTAATATTTTTAACATTTTTAAACCCATATTAATTGATATATATTTATATTATTTTTAAATATATTACAGATTAATATGTTTAGATATTATATATAATTAAAAATATATAACATTTATTAATAATATAATTAATTATATTAATATGTAATATATATTTTAACATATTATATTATATATCAACTAATATTTTATTTAATTATTAAGTGGTATATTTATTGAATTATTTTATTTTATTTAAATTTAATTTAAATATATATTAAAACTTATTTATTGCTATATATTATAAATTTTATTTATATATTTATGCAAATATATTTAAATATATATACATATATTAATATGTAATTATCTATTACTGACAAATTTGTTCTTCACATTACACGCAGTATATTCTTACAACTAAATTACTACTCTCTCACTAAGTTCTGATGAACAGTCTTTTGCACATTTATGAATTCCCTAACACCATTTATCAATTCCCTAATACTAAAATACGTATAAATTTGGAGCGTATTAATTTGGAAGGAAAATAAAATTTTCATGGCATGTCAAAATAATCTTCAAAACAAAAGAAAACAAAAAAATATATGCAAATCATTCAACCCAAATTTACTTTTTCTCACGCATGCACTACTGCATATCCGTAATTCTTAAGGATCCACTGTATATACTCTTCCACTTGGCAGGTCCCTCACCTTCTTTCTTTTTGTGACATCCCCTCTGATGGAATTGTTCCAATAGTTAAATAGGTCACTCCATACATCCACAGTTCCCCACTTAAAAAATAATACTAATATCTAATAAATAAAATATACTTTATAATCCGACGACAAAATTTGATGTCTCATCCTGTCTAAGGCAAACTCCAAAGGCCAGGCATTAACTTTCAACAGTAAAAGGCAAATATATATATTTATATATATAAATTATATATATATATATTGTATATATATATATATATGTTCTTTCACTTTCAAATTATATAAATTTTATATTGATTTTTCAAAAATTAATTTTTAAATATTTAAAATTTATATAAATTTAAATAATTTATGTCATTACAATTGTAAAATTATAAATTATTTATAAAAATAGTAGTAATTATAAGATTTATTATTTTTAAAATCATAAATTATAGTCTAAGTCAACATGTATAAAATATTCAAAAAAGACAAATCAAGTAATGATTGAAAATAGAAAGAGAAACAGAAATGCTACTATCACATAAAAAAAGCTCACATAATAGCATCTCCAGCAGGCCGGAAATGCTCAAATCCTAGACTAAATTTAGTCTAAGATTCGGAATTTGCTCCAGCAGGTAGACTAAATATAGTCTAAGGTATTTTCTTGCAAAACAAGGAGACTATATCTGGAAATTTGGTTTGGTGGACTATAAAATTTTAATATATTTAAATGGGAGTGTGGAATAATGATTGGTGAACAATAATTCATTAAATATAATATAATCTTTTAATATTATAGTCCATGAGATAGTCTATCTGCTGAAAGTATTGAAAGACTATCTCATTGATTGATGTCATATGGACTAAATATAGTCCATGATATAGTTCACCTTACTGGAGATGCTCTAATGCTCACATACACACATGCATATTGTAGGACATGCGTGACATGCAGGGCCCACAAATATGCATGTGTGTGTATGTTAGTATTACGTGAACTTTTTTATGTGATAATAGCATTATTTGAAGAGAAATTAGTGTTTGAAAGTCTAAAGAAAAAAATAGAATGTCTCGCTGCCCTCTCTCCACTACAATTTATCAATTTTAATTTTAAATTAATTAATAATATTTATAGAGCGGTGACAAATACCACTTGGTCCACTTTGTATTACTTTCCAGTTCCAAAGGCCAATGATTTATGTTGTTAACATTGATTTTATTAAATTACTGAAATGCAATACTATTTTTTACTCTTACTACTTTTTAATTTAAGTTTACTTTCATATATTTTGTATTTCCCATGTAAAATCGCTTGACAAATCAAATTACTAAAAAAACATACAAAATACAATAAATAAAGAGGGGTGGAACCTGTGAGAGAGGATTCACAGCAAATTCAGGTACAAAGAGGATCTCTTCAGCAGAGGTGAGTCACCACCGTTGCAATCCAGCTAACAAAACCCACTCAAATTCCATGACATAATATGGTGGTTTTGGTGTTTATCCATAAAAAAAAAACAGAGCAGAACATAAGAAACATTCATATTGCTATGCGGCAAATACAAAACTAAAATGATTCAACACAACAATAAAAATTATGGCCCCTTCCAATGGAGTTTATTCTATATCATTAATAAATAAAGATGAGATTACTATTTTGTAAACCAGAAAAAAGTAAAATAAGACTATTGTTTTTTATTGGGGATGACTATACTTTCGGGTTCCAGGTTCCAGGTTCCATAACAAGCACTTGATACTAGGGAGATATGAAATGTACAAGCAAATTCGTAAACAAAGTACTACTGACCTTGCCTACAATAAATAGTAGCAACAGCAACATATATATAACATCTAACAATTATCATCCACTTAGTATCTAACATCTGATGTCCAGCATAAAAAGGCTAATATATATATATATATATATATAGAGAGAGAGAGAGAGAGAGAGAGTCCGGTTCCTATCCGGACTCCCAGACTTTCTTAAAATACGGACTTTTTTTTTTAAAACAACTAAATTTTTTTTTATAATATTTTATGGAACAGGAATTTTTCCATAATACAATGTTTTGGGTGTGATTATCCACACATACCTGTTTTGTTATACGTATCCAAATCACACCCAAAACATTGTATTATATAAAAATTCCAGTTCCATAAAATATTAAACTTTTTTTTTAGTTGTTTTAAAAAAAAAAAAAAAAAAAGATCCTGGGGTCCGGACTGATCCATTGTATATATATATATATATATATATATATATATATATATATATATATATATCTGAAAACACCAACATGATTTTATGTGACCCAAGTGGTTAATTCGAATCCATATTTATTACCAAAAAGGCTAAAATAATCATATATGCAACTCTGGTGATCTACTTTTGTCCCCAATATCAAACCATATGAACATGTCAACCATCAAAAATCAAATAACAAATTGCATTTTGGCATGAAGAAAACTATTAGCACCTACAAATTACAATTACTAAAAAAAATTGAGAACTAAGAAAAATATTAATCAAAACAATACCTAATAGAAATTAGCCAGAGAAAGGTATAAAAGTATGGGGAGAAAAATGATAGGTGAACATAGATATTTTAGACACTGACCAAACTTGATAAATCAAAACCACTTCAGTAAACCGAAAACACATTACATATCAGCAACAACTATCAACACAACTGCCAACATTAAACCATAACATACTTGTATAACCATAACTCGTACGTGTGCAGGTAATAGGTGTTCAGCCAACAAATAAAATTATTACTTAGGAAAGAAATGACAATATTACACGCAACAAACTCAAGTGACAAAGATATCTACCTATAAGGTGGTCCAGCTCTTCTTCGGAGTCGACAAAACACTAACCAATCTTTAATTAATGAAACCATTAAACACAATTTCCAAATATTAATCTAATATTGATAATTTAAATATTTCTCACCTTCACGAGGACGACGTCGTTGCCTTTCCAAATGAGGCATCACTACTTCATCATAAACTATTTTCTCTAGCTCATCATAATTAAGAAAGGGTTCTTCCTCCTCTTCAACAATCCAAAACTCTGTTTTGTCAATTGACTCGTAATCAATTGGATCCTAATTCCATCTCTTATAGCAATGCCTAAAATTATGATTTCATATAATGTTATGTGATATTTTTTTTCCATAAAACTAACGTCATTAATATTAATTATTAAAAATTCAAAGAAAGATTGCTACCTTAACACCAATAGCTTTTTTATACTCCAACTTGCTTATAGGGCCTCCAATGTTAATCATGTATGGCAACTGAAGGTATTAACCTTGACCCAATTTCAGCACAATCAAATTAGTGTAACCTTGAAGAGCCGGGAAATCAGTGGCATGGGACTGCCATGCATAGTGTTCATCATCATTGTGTTTTGTTGTGACAATAACCTTCTCAACAACTAAATAAGCAGAAAAAAAACAAACACCAAATTGTTCAATCATACTGTCATCAGCACCAACAACAAGAGCTTTCTTCAAATCCTTAATACCTGATCTTGCAATTATTAATATGCCCATATTGCTCCCGGCATTATTAATATGCCCAAAGCCATAGTAGGTTACAACTTCTAAATCAAGTGTTTCACTTCAACCACATAATACTAAAAAGTACACATGTAAGAGCAAGCACAATCAAACAAAAGCTACCGAATAAATTACATACAGATTATGCAAAATCATTTATGATACATTAGCACGGCAAAAAACAGTGTGCGACCAGAGAAATTGACTAATCTATTTAATGTTTTTGCTTTATGCATGCACTCTACTCTCTTCTTTATAAAATGCAGCTTCCCAATAGGCTACTAACTTCCTGTCGAGTAATGCGACTAAATGAACACCTAGACTATTAAATAATTTGATCTTACAAAATAAATGCATTAACTGTAATAGGCTATCAAGAAAAAAATTAAGCCAGTCATATATTTTTAGTATACCAATGTGAAATTTCTAAACAATCTAAGGCGGAGAGAAGCTAGAATAGAAATATCTACAGTACCAATAAGGAGAGGCAAGATGAAAAGAGCAGGGAAATAATCATAAGCCTCTTACCTCCACAGCAGATGGAAAGAGTGTCATTCCACCAATGATACTAAGGCCGGTGAGATATGCACTATATATGACTAAGGAATATCTTCTTGAATTTCAAGACATCGCACTCCATAAGCACAAGTGTGCGACCAGAGGAATTGACTAATCTATTTAATGTTTTTGCTTTCTGCATGCATTCTACTCTCTTCTTTATAAAATGCAACTTCCTAATAGGCTACTAACTTCTTGTCGAGTAATGCGACTAAATGAACACCAAAGATGGATGGGGAAACCCCCCAGTAGTGGCACCCTCCAAAGCACGTTGAATGGACCTCTGAATTATTAAGCCCACATATTGAAAAAGATTCTAGAAGTCAAGAATATCATGTTTTCGACCAATGGACCGAAGAAGCAACAATTCAATGATTTTAAATTTACTTTACGCATTGGAATAAACTATATATTGGAGTGATTGAACTAGCACCTGCCAATGCTCCTCATATGCAATGTATACATCATTAAATGACTCGCTCTGAGGCGGTGGTATAATATCTCTAATTGCAACAACATGCATAAGAAAGCCAAGTGACATCAGTCAATGAGAAACTTTGCACCAAGCTATTGGATTTACATAATTGTAAATTGTTTCTCAGTGGAGGCTTGTCTTTACAAGAGAAGAAAGATAACTGAGATTTCCCGGGAGCTAGGAACAAATGACCTAAAGAGTGTATCTATAAATTCGTTATACTAATTCATGCTGATTAAAAGAACCATAAGCTTTATTTGGCAGGTTTATTGCCAAAAACAATGAAAATTGAGGAAGCATTCATTACATATTCTACAGCAGTGCTTGCTTTGGCAATTGGAGCACCTTTCTATGGTGATATGATCTGATGTCAATGCTTAATATACAATCAAAATGGTTAGGTACTTTTGCACTCGTTATGTGAAGGTGAAATTGAAATCACCATAAAATTAGTTAATTCAGTTATAAATGAGAACAATCTACAAAAAAGTTGGAGTGAAAAAACTAATTTTGAATGACAAATAATGTGTATACGAAAATATATGCAGGAAAAATAGCTAAGAAAATAAATAAATAGATAAATAAATAAAAGTTATTTTAGTTATGCAAAATGAAAATTCCCAGAAAATGCAGGAGCCTGGACTTGAACTCTAGGAAAGATTGTAGAAGTAAATATATGGCCACTAAAGATTCGATCTATGAGATATTCAATGAAGAAAATACTAAATTCGGTTTTAAAGACAAAAGTATAATAGACAGGCAACAAAAAATAGAAGCCATAACTGCTATTTGTGGGCATTGATTTAAGGAGGTAGGAAGAGTTGATAAACAATGTGTGTGGGAGAAAGATAACAGATTTTTTTTTCTTCTATATAGTAGCTAGAATACAAAACAATGAGTATCCTTCAAATACTCGTGCTTATCTTACAGAACATCAATGTCCACATCTCCACCATTGTACAGATCCCCCTCCCCAAAACCCGACGGATGACAATTTAACACTAGGAAGCTCCTTTAACTCCCAATCCAGGAAAAGCCTCCCAAAAGTCTGATGCCATGGATCCTACAATCTCCTCATGCAAATGGTCTGCTACCATAAGCTCTGGGTATGAACTTGAGTTTTGGGAGGGTTTACGCTTCTCCCCCAGTACAAAAGGCAGTTAAGATGGAGAAGCCAAGTGAACTCTGGCTTCTTTACTTGGTCCTTGGTGTCCGCATGTGGCTGCTGATAGTTTTGTCTGGAGGTTGAAGCCTTTGTGACACTGAACAAGGACAAGAAGAGTACTGTTTCTAGTTGGTGATATACTTAAAGAGCAGGCAGGTGTTTTAGTGCTGGAGTAAGTACGGGCAACATCACTCATTTGTATTCGGATTGCAGAAAGAGTGAGCGAAAGATCAGAATAAGATGAAAAGAAAAATTAGAAAGAAAAATGGAATCCTCTATAAGAGAAAAATATGAATAGCAAAGAAAGCTCTCCATTGTTTAGACTCGATTATCTATTCTTTAATACTCTATAAAAGGTTAGAGTCGAAAGTACCTTCCATAACATAACCAAACATAAAAGCCCTTGCAATTTAAGCTTATATTTCTTTGTAGCTTTCTCATGGCAACAAGCGAAAAATAAGTAAAAAACAAAACAATACTAAAAACTTCACTCATCATATGCTATATTGACATTGCAATGTGTGCATTTCCTGTAGTATAAAAATTTCAAGAGGTTCAATACCTTTAACTTTTTGTTCATAAGAAGCTCAATCGCGCATCATTAGAACGACTGCCTCCTGTTCAGTGGGTCCGATGGATTTGAGTATAAAAGAAGTTGTGGGAGGAACACTTCAAACACATTTACTAGATCTGAAAATCATAGGACACCAAAATGTTTGACTTGAAGAATCTTTTAAGCGAAATGAAGATGTTGAGTTTCCCACTAAGGAAAATAATGAAGATGTTGAAAATTACTCACATTTTGTCCACATTCGGGTGATAAATCTTATTAATAAAGCCTATGGATGGAGATTTATACGGATAAGCATCCAGAAGTTCAACCCTTATCCTCCACACGCCTCCATGGTAAGGGACCTAACACGATTCATTATGAGAAAAAAAATTGTAAAAACATAAATTTAGAAATTAAAATAGCAATTTCCAGTCTACCGTTAAATTTAGAAAACATAAGTTGCAAACTGCAGCTGTCATGAACATTACATACAAGAACAGAAAAGAAACCCTGCATATTCTTTTTTATTGCCCAAATTGATTCCACATTTGGACTTTGAAAAAGCACCAAAAAATGCAGTGTTAGCAAATAGACCATCTAATAGGACTATTAGCAACAATACACCCCTCCTCCCCCAACCCCAAGTCCTAGGAAAGTATGACAAAACTTAAAAGATGGGTATTGAATAGATAATAATATAATACAAACACTATATCAATAGGAGAGATTAATTGACAGTAGAATTTCCCCAAAAAATATTTTTTCTTTCTTTTCACAATTGAATGCCCATAAGATGTACAGAAGGTCAAACATAGCTAAATCAAGAACATTCAAGACCACAACAACAATAACATTAAAAAGCTCAAAAATTCAATTTAGAGGCATAAAGATTAAAACTTGAGACATGGGTGTGAAAAATTTACTGTCACTGGGGCCATGGAAATGTACATAGAGCTCCTGCACACCATCATTGATCATCTCTACCTTGTAATCACTCATCGTCCTAATCCCACCACCAAGAAGAAAAACAAAGAGAATATAAATAATTAAAATAAAAAATAACTATAATAAATTGATTAAAAGAAGATTGGAAAAAAAAAGAAAATTAGAGGATTAACAGTTTCATCAAAGTCCATCTCTCTGCGTTTGCTTGGGGAAGACATGATTTTTCTTTCTTTTTTACTCTTATTTCTTTTAGTGTTTCTCGCAATGAATGGGCTATGCGGTTGGCCTCTTTAGTTCTATGTATGCTAATTACATAATATATATATATATATATATATATATATATATATATTTGTGCAAATATATTTATATATATATATATTATGTAATTATCTATTTATATTGGAGGCAGGAGAATTTATCGAGCGAGTGGGGACAAATACCACTTGGTTATAAATGTGCTCAACTAAAGAGTTATGATGAACAATAAGATCATAATATTTGAAGAGAAGATCATATACAGCTTCTTTGAACTCCAACTTTAAATTTTTTTTGCCATTGAATTTGCTTCAGAGAAATAGAAATTCAGGAGGGATTCGAAAGTTAATACTTTCCAATTCCAAGGCCATGATTTATATTGCATATATTTTGTATCATTCTCATTGTTGAAAGATGAGACGTGAACGTAGACTCTCTCAGTCCCAATGAACGTCCTAGGCACATAAATTACAGTCTCTATTCCTCCTTTCCAAATTCATGTTTTCAATTCCTCCAACCAAATGACCACAAATACAACACTTTCATCTCTAAATAGCAAACACTCGTATCAGATAGCAATATTGCAGAAGCCTACAACTTTAAAAACTGATCCCCAAATTACACTTCTACGTGAGTCTCTCGAGGCATAAGGCATGAATGGATCGAAGTAAGCTATCACTGTCATTTGTACCAATATTCCTGATGTTCAACAACCGAATCCCTAGCAAGTTGAGATACAGAGAACACCATCTCAAAAATAAACAGAATTGCTTAATTTGAAAGTGAAGACGATAAGTTACTATCACTAGGAAATAATGCATTTGAAGCAACTTAGCCAAAATTGGATAGTCAATTCCACAAAAGGAATTCACAAATTTATACTTCTTTTTTTCATTAGGCATTGACTGAAAAAATTCTAATCACCTGTAGTAATCTGGATTTAGTACAAAGGTAGTAGTGTTGAGTAAACCATAGTTTCCACCTATAAGTGATTGTCTGCAGTATGTCTTGGTACCATAAGTCGCTGACATTCCAAGCTGATCCAACTACCTAAAATATAATGTCCAGGAAAACATTACCCGACAAACCATTAGAGTTCCAACTCGAGCAACTATCATTTTTAACCACCACTTTTGGGGGAGGTTGTCTGCAAAACAACGTTAAAAAAAGAAGAGGGAGTTAGAGAAACAAAACAAGGAAAATGAATGTAACTATGGTTCCAACCATAGTTACACCTCTATGAACAACTGCTTCCAAGCATCTTTGTTGCTGCTCCAACCAAGACCAGAAAGCACTATATATCAAGCAGAAGACATTGACATACAGAAGCTCTTAGAGGAACAAATCGGAAGTTGGCAACCAGAAGAATCGGCCATGCCCCACCTTGCAAAATAAAAGTAGGGGGGAAATCCCTTTTCAAATCTTCCTTCACTTGAGCAGCATTCTTACCACTGGAGAATCCCATGTAACTGAGGAATACAACCAAATCAAATGGTCCAAAAATCAGGTCATCCATTGCCACTTTAGTATCCACAATCCGAACTGAATTAGGATGTAGTTCGAGTCCAACCCTAACAAATAGGTCCATACCTTCATACCTACCACAAAAAAGGAGAAAATATTAATAAGAAAATCCTCCCACAAGTGAACAGAGCAACACATGCATCTCATAGATAGTAAGATATTCAAATTTTATCTGTCAACTAATCTGTGAAATTTGAATTATCCAGTTCCCTTTTGGAAAAGATATGATGCATCCACCAAGGTATCTGAAACTTATATCTATAAATAATAGAGTTGTGTTTGTAATTCCAGTTGTTTTAAATGAAACACGTTTAATGTTGAGATGCTTTTTTTTTAGGAATGTAGAGATATTTAGTTCCATATGAAGCTCTTAATTTTCTCAAGTATATATACGTATATTTATGACTGAAATTCTACTGTAATATATACGTAAATTTTCTCAAATATTTTGCAGATTTTTGAAATAGTATTTGTGCACTTAAAAGCCCTTTAGCAGACTTATGAAGCATTCTAGGCACTACTAGAGAAGTTAGAAGGTGTTAGAGGACCTCTATTAGCAAAGTCTTCATGAACCACCTCACAACTCTTTACAACCACTAACAATCATCCATAGGGGAAAAAGGTATGCAAACTAAAATGAACACTCAAAAACTGTAAAAAGAACGTCACAGTCAGAGAAATTCATAATGGAATACGAATAAACAAACAATCAAAAACATACCAGAAGTGACAAAATGGTCCAATGAAACCAAGACCAAACATGTTTGTGATTGCAACCCGCTTTCAGCTAATTTTAAATTCTTCATCTGCATGCTGAAATGCAAAACAGAAACATTAATCCTCTGAAGCACATACTTTCAAAAAAAATGTTGTCAAATAACTTGACAAGAACTTCAGTTTATATCAGGAAACATTAAAAGGCCAACACTAGCCTGGCATCTAACAGAAGGCTAAGGAGAGAGAGGATATAACTAGAAGACACATGGCAAATGAGAGGTCGGTAGTCCACTTAGTGATAAAAGCTAGTATTCTTAATTTTGCTTTAAACTAAGCTTACTGGTTTTGTGAAGAATTTGGACTGTGTTGAGTCCAGATTACCTCAATGAAGATCCTATACAAATAACTAATATTTACAAAAGAAGATGCTACTAGACTGATAATGGCAAAGCGTCACAAGCTGTACAAGTATATATAAAACACCTGCATACTTGAAGTCAGCCAGACAGTCTCAATAAGCAAAATTACCAACTAAATCAATAGGAACTGTGTTGAGAAAGTCCTGAGCACTAACGCTCTGTTTCTGAGTTTTCAAATAGACAGAAAAGAAAAGAAATAGACGGAAAATTTAAGTTTTTTTTTCTAATTCTTGTGTTTCTGAGTTTTTTAATAAACGGAAAAAAAAAAGAAATGGATAGAAAACTTGGCCACTTTTCCTGTCAAAGTTTTCCGTCCAAAATTGGCCTGATTTGACGGAAAAGAAATTGGAATAGGTTATATTTTTATAATTCCCATATTATCCTCAACTTTTAATATAATAAATTTTAAATTATAACCCATGTCCTCAATTTTAAATTTTTTATTCTTTTCTATTAAAAACTCAGAAACAACACAAAGGAAAACTTCAAGTTTTCTATTCTTTTCTTTTCTGTTCTAATTTAAGTTTTCTATTCTTTTCTTTTCTGTTCAAAACTTAGAAACAGAGTGTAAAGGTGGCAAGCCACCATTCTACAAGTCTCTAAATGCATCAGTTATACTCAATATAGAATAGGAGATAGAAAAGCCCATATTTACCAACAAAGAACACCTCCGAGATGCAAGCAACTCCAATGGCATTTTAAGAACACAGGAGAAACAAAGACCAAGGTGCTCCTGGGATTACCAAAGCATATATAGTTGGCTTAAATAAAGATCATTTAGTGGAGCAGTCATTTCAGAATCATGGTGTTGAACCAATTATGATCATTAAGATAGGAAAAATGCAACCATTTGATTAGACTGTTAGCCTAGTAAGCTAGCACAATACCATAATTTTGGTGATAGTTTTGTAATGGTCTTTAACTTTCAACAAAATTCCACAGAAGCAATTCTTGCAGCCGCAGCATTGTCAAGGGCATCCAACTGGGCAAGATTATATGTCCAAAATCCAAATCAAGATTCAAAAACCCTATAAAGTAACAAATAAAAATTCCATCTTTTAGCATTTCAACATTCACTGTTTGAAACTTATACCACAACAAAAGAACCAGTTCTTTACATCACAAACACCCCCTAAACAAAATTTTGAAACTGCAACACCACCAGCCTATCCAAAATCCAAATCAGTCGGAATTAATTCCAAAATTTAAGCAAATAACAGATAAAAGAACATGTTACCTTGTAAGGGTCAAGTTTTCTTGATTCAACAGCAACAAGGATGATCGTATGTTCGATTCAATAGCAACAAGGAAAATCGTATGTTCGATTCAACAGCAACAAGGAAGATCTGAGCATAGACTTCAATTCTTGGTCTCCGTGTTCTATAATTCGAATTTTGCGACCTAGGTTGGTATGTCCATTCGCAGCTCATGTTTTGTTTTGGACAGACACAAGTGAGGAGAGAGACTGAAAAAAAGAAAAAAACAGGGAAGGCTTAAATAGGTATGCTAGTTAAGGGGTAATGTCATTTAAGAAGGTATGCCTTTATTTTGCAAAATCTACGGTAAACAAAATTCTGATCAAACGAGCATAATAAAAGAAAGAAATGAAATCACATTCACCTAAGGCCACTTCCAGGTTGACAAGATATTATATGTTTCACTTACATTTATCTATTAAAATCATCAAAAGATGACATTTTTAAGTGTGTTTGCAGCAAACCTTAACATGCATCATGAAGGCTGAAGTTCACATTTGGGACAGAGATGGTGTTTATACCTGGTTGGTTGCACACATATTTCCAATTAAAAGTACGTAGTAGATTTTATAATAACAAGTGACACATGATATGGCTGTAATGTTTGTTTTGCGTTGAACAAAATAGTTTGGTGTTTCGGAAGCTCATATATGAATTGTTTTGGGATGCCACAAATAAATAATGTATAACCTACAATAAATGTTAATCATTTACAAAATCAAAGTTCATAAGCCAGGAACTAGAATCTGTTGGTTTTTTTCTGCTGGATGTACCAAGCTGATATGCAGTGACCAGAATTTATGAACATTAGGATTGTTTTTTCAGATCCGAAACAATAAGTACAACCATTCATGGCAACATTTAATAGCAATAGAGAACATAAAGAAAATTAACCAGATATGTTAGGATAATTAAAGTCGGCAAACAAAATTGGCCAGCAAGCTGGGTGTAGTAGTTATAGCCAAAAGCCTTATTTGAGCTGACCCATTAATAATTGTTTTAATTTTTCTAAACAGGAAAATAATGGAGTACATAGCAATTGATTCAGGAAAGGAAACTTGTTGGAAAAAAAATGATCTGGTTCATGCTTAAAGTCTTAAAGAAAGAAGACAAATATGTAGGATGACACGATAGATTATATATTAATTTAGTCCCATACTTCAAACTGAATATACTAAGAAGAAGAACAAGTTGAAGAACTAAGAAGATGCATAGACATGAGTGCACATAATTTATGGTAGGCAGTATGCATAATATAAAACAACAAAACAAAACATAAAACCCTGAAGCAACAAAACATCTGTCATGACAAACTGTACAATGCAAGTTATCTCCTTGGCTACAAAAAATCACAAGAGACGCTAATAAAGAAATCAATAAATAAGAATACAAGAAAATGAAAAACAAGAAATTGCCACCGAGAATCCCCATTAAATTAACAAGTTCCTCCATTTCACCGCGTTTAACAATCCGGCAACATTCTCTCCCAAACGCCTCTTTTGCAGCCCCGTAAAACAACTCCAAATGACCAATCCCTAGCTTATGAGCACCACTCGCTTATGAGCACCACTCAACGCATCCACCAGTCTCCTAATCTCTCCTTTTTCTACCATTTCAACAACTCCCATCCAAACAAGCTCGGAGTTGAGCAAAGCCACGAATTGGGAGGGTTTTACGCTTCTCTCAAAAGAAACCGAGAAGAAACCGCGCGAAAAAGGGCAGAGTACAGCGGGAAACGGTCATGTACCGGACGGAACCCATATAACCTGAGGGAACCTGAAAACCCGTCCATTAATGGGGCTCCGACCCGTAATTGTACGAACTGTAAAATCACCAAACCCTAACTGTACGCACTGTACACCTGTTCCAAACAGCAGGGGAGGAATAACCGCAGGGATAGATAAGCCGAGCGTGAAGGCGCGTCAGAGCTCCGATTTGGTCGAGCTTCCTTCGGCCAAGAAGCCTCCATCGACTCTGACCAGCTTAGATTACATGACACTCGAGTACATCTACCACTACCAGTCAAGATGGACAAGCCAAGCGAACTCGGGGCTTCTTTACTTGGTGTCTGCTTGTGGCTGCTGATAGTATTCGGATTGCAGAAAGAGAGCGAAAGAGAAGAAAAGAAAATTTAGAAAGAAAAATGGAGTCCTCTATATGATAGAGAAAAATATAAATAGCAAACAAAGCTCACAATTATCTTTTCTTTAATACTCCATAAAAAGGTTAGAGTCAGAACAGTCGCAGTAGAGTAGAGTTGGATACCACTCAACTTATTAATAAAAGCATGTAATTTTTAATTCAAACAATATCTCCTAATATTATAATGGGGGGAGATAAAAAAAATAGTACATCTCTTGAAGTTATGCAATACATAGTTAAAAAAATATATTTTAATTTTTCGTCACTCATTTCTAAATTATCTCCCCACTAATTAGCTTGTAAATTTTTACTTGCACACACAAGTACGGACCAGTATAAATAATGGATATTAATAGATTGGCGCAAAACGGGAAAAAAAAAAAAGAAGAATTGGAAATGTCCAAAGATGAGACAAAATTAATACTAGAAATTTTGACCAAAAAAATTAATAATTAAGTAAATAAATACAAGTAGGAAAGAAAAAATTAAGATGAAATGCTCAAATGAAACCGCGGTAGAATACTCTATTTTGAGTTTAAAAATATCTCAAATTGACTTTCAAAAGTCAACAATCCTATAATTTGGAATGGAGGAGTACTTGTAAGTTACTTCATAACCTCCTTCCACATGAAATGGTTGGTACTAAAAAAAAAGATCTGCTTACAGACCTTCTCATGTCACGTATTCCTGCTCTTTGACATCTTTTTATTATAGACGGTAGGTCTATTCCCCAATATTCAACGTCTTTGTCCTGCTGCAAAAGTTAAGAATGTAGACCACATTCTCTTCCTCTTTTAGATGATCAATGTCTTCACCTTTCTGAGGCTGAGAGCCCACAATCAGTTCTTTAGTTATCAATGAATAGTTCATGCCTGAATCAAGGATTATACTGTTTAGAATTTAGATCCTATAAAGAGGTAAAAATCTTCACCACAAGGTTTTGTGAATGTGGTACACAAAAAATGAGTTCTGCATAGAATGAACCAAATAAGAAAAGTGGTGGATCCATATGATACTTTTGACTAGTCAAATGATATAGGACAACACACAAAATAACTAGGGTTTAGGTTCCGCGCCTAAACACTAGGATTTCTTGATTCCAACCAAGATTAGATGGATGCCAATCTCCCTAGACGTACGATGGTTTGAGATCACTCCGCTGAGATTATTCGTGCACGAGACAAAATCTAAAATCTCAAATCAATAATACGTCCCGTAGAACAATTAAGCTTGGCCTCATATTACTGCATTGTAGCATACAAGGTTGTCTATTGACCACTAATTTTTGAGTTGGGATATGACAGTGAACAGAATTTTGTGATGCTTTGGTTTATATTACTATAATAATGTACATGAAGGAAAGATCAAACTTATATTATAGTATAAAAAAAAGATCAAGGAATAAAACACTATTTCAGGGGCATGGGCGCGTGGACACTTAATAGGCACAGTGAAGATAGTGTTGGGGCACGCAGACACTAGCGCGCCCAGTGCCGCTCGACCTACACAACATATGATCCTCATCGCCAGGACCACTAGCAACCATATACTCACACGCCCTTGAAATCGCACCCCTATTCACGTTCTCGCCCTCACACATGCGTGACACTCAACTTCTCTGTCCACACTTGAGCCCAGTACCCTTTAACTCTCATACCCACGCGTGCATGCTCTGCGCCCTATTAATTGCACCAATTTGGCTTATAATGACTTGTCATAGCATTTGCGCGCCTACGTATGTATGTCCTCGAACGCCTAACAACCGCGATAGGGATTGGGTGCCACAGTATGCATTTCCACGCAAACATTTAGCCCCTTAACCTAATCGTCCTTTGCCTCGTTGTCTGAAGCACCAACACTATTACTCACCCGCGCTACTGTGCCCAACATTCGCCCGCCCCCATGGGCCTTAGCGTCTACTTGATGTAGGACAAAGTGGGAAGAAAAAATAAGAGTACCCGTCTCTGTAGAGAATTGATATGGTTTGATGCTCAAGTTGCTTTATCTTGGCCCAAAGAAAGTCTAGATTGTTAAACCTGGAAGACATTGTATATACGTATAGGGGCTGAATTGAAAATTCCCAGGACTTTGGGGTTAAATTAAAAATTTCAAAAACGTAAGGGGCTAAATTGAAATTTTTAGAAACCTTGGGTATCAAAATGTCATTTAGCAGAAGAATCAGTGATGAACAGTGCACAAGGTACTGTAGCCGTAGTGTTGTGGCAAGTTTTTTTTTATAAGTTTGAGACTATGTTATTGTCTCAGATATTGATGTCGATTATTTAGCGAGAATTGGTGGAGGTTTGAAAATTAGGGTAGGAAGGACTTGATTGAAATCAAAAGATATCAAAAATTTTGACTCTTAATACCATTATGATGTAGGACAAGGTGAAAAGAATGAATAAGAGTACTTATTTTCGCAAAGAATCAGTAAAAAAAACACAAACAACAGCACACAACTTTAATCTCAAATCAATTCATACAATAATCTATCTAATAATGAAGTATCACAATTCTTAAATAGAAAACCCAAGTAAACTTGGGGACTATATAAAAAACCATTATTTAAAAAGGAAACAATCTCCTAACTAAAATCTACTACTACAATAAAACTCTCATTATTTAAAAAGAAAACAATCTCCTAACTAAAATCTACTACTACAATAAAACTCTCATAATTAAAATATACTACCATAATTAAAAATCTCTTGTGGTGATCCAAACCAAAGTGATCTTCTGCTACCAATACAAGGTTAGAGATTTAGATGCTAGGGTTTACCCACTTTATCAAATTTGATCTCTCATTTTAAAATTTTCAAAAATGTATGCTATGTTGTTTATTCTCAAATCCCAAATGATTATGTTTATGTGAAGTGTTCCTATACCCACCAAGTCAAGATTCAGTTGTTCAAGTAATAGAGCAATCATACCAGAGTTGCAATCAATTTTGATAACTAACGAAGAGTACAACACAGGGAAGATGTTGTTATCTTTTGTTAAGGCCTTTGAAAGTGGGAAATGATGTGAACAACTAGACCTGGCAAAAGAGGCTCAGTTCATTGGGTGGTACCACCGCCTCGCCACTTGTGGTCGCCGCATTGGGCTTCAAATTATTTAGCCCATGAAAATGCGTAAGCGTTTTTATTCACCATACCATGATTTTATTTTTTTTTTTTTGCAAGTTTTTGATACTCTTGTGGGTTATGAGACTGAACACAAGACTTGTAAATAAATAAATAATGATTCAAACCCTTTGAAAGTTATATTGATTAAGAACACCCACCATTTACAATTGATTATATAGTAGAAATAAAAAAAAATTCAAAGAGAAAGAATTAAGGTTGGAGCAATTTATTTTGTTGTTATATCAAATGATAATAATCAACACTACATTATGTAAAATGTTACAATTATTATTATTATTATTTTTTATTTTATACAATCACAAAACTTAATAGTAAAATGTTAAACTACGTACTTCAAATTTTCTTATATATCAAACACAAGCACATAATTTCATATATTTATAAATAATATATATATATATATATATATATATATATATATATAAATCCAATTATTTTACCCTTATGGAGTATTTATAAGGTTGACAATATATTTCATATTGTTTTGAGACACTATATATTTAACGTTATACGTTTGATACTCAACTCAAAATTTTAGAATTAAAATTATACTAAACTACTTTTGTTATTTCATAAAATTGAAATTAATTTTAGTTAAAATTTGGTCTCAATCCTAATTTCAAAGTTTTAAGATTGAATTATCAAACATAGCAGCTTAACATGCATCGCATTGAATTATCAGTAGAATTATTATATGAAGTTATGAATAAGTAGAATTATTGTTTATATTAAGCGGACAATGTTTATATGTATTAGAATTATTGTTTATTATAAATTCTTTTATTATTTTTAATATTTATTATTATTACTATTTTTGGTGTAGCAAAATTTTGCAAAAAAAAATAAAATAATGGATATTAATAATGGACATAGTTAAAAAATATATTTTAATTTTTCGTCACTCATTTCTAAATTATCTCCCCACTAATTAGCTTGTAAATTTTTACTTGCACACACAAGTACGGACCAGTATAAATAATGGATATTAATAGATTGGCGCAAAACGGGAAAAAAAAAAAGAAGAAGAATTGGAAATGTCCAAATATGAGACAAAATTAATACTAGAAATTTTGACCAAAAAAATTAATAATTAAGTAAAGAAATACAAGTAGGAAAGAAAAAATTGAGATGAAATGCTCAAATGAAACCGCGGTAGAATACTCTACAAGAATGGATGCTGATTTATTTTTTTTTGAAAAAATTCATCTCATATATATATATATATGTCTCTGTGTGTGTATTAAGCTAATACTCTTATATTTTTATTTCATAGTGCTTTGATGATTAAAAAATGATTACGTAATCAACTAAAAACAATTTGACAAGTTATTTGTAAGTTGTGTTTTGTAAGGGTCTTGAGTAGAGTAGGGAGAGGGTGAAAATAATCCTGAGTCGATTCGAACACTCTAATGCTCAAACTCGATTCGAATTCAAACTGATAATTTTCAAAGATGATCAAGTTCGACTCGATAAATTACTCGATACTACTCAACTCGTAGTTACTCGACTCGTTTATTCGCGAGTCTTTTTATTCGAGCTCAAGTCTGAGATAGATCACACCAAAATGAGACATAAAAATGAAAACTTGGAAAAACTTCAATTTCATTTATATATAAAAATACACGTGTTACAAAAATTACAATGATAAATTTACAATATTAATCATACTATGATATAATTTCTAATAACATCATTATATTTATCCGATTTCGTACATACACATCCCCTCGCTTTATTTCCATCAGTATTTGCAAGAGCTATTTATACTTTATACATTTATCCAATCTTTGTATATCAGCAGAAAGTGACTAGTTGAGTGGAGGTCCAACCAAAGAGTCTAAAACAAGAATGAATGAAGACAAAAGAAGAGAAGTAATTTACAAGGATGAACACATCTTCTAACAAGTCTAATTCCTTCTTCATAAATTTTTGAAGATGTATCATCCATTTGCAGTATATAGCAAGTCAGAAAGCCATATGCAATGTCTGTAAATGGTGCTCCACAATGGGTCCTGCAAAAGTGTAAAGTTCAAAATTTTAAAATATATATCTATTATGCAATTACCACAAATATCAACAAAACAAAATTATATGTATCACCGAAAATCATATATCTTGCATTGTTGCGACTTTTGTTGCAAGTATACACAAATAGATTATCCAATCTGCACTTATTTTCATGTGTCATTGTATATGCAGGTCGTAGTAAACAGGACCATAGGAACATAAATCAGCTCATGACCAATTACATACCTGGACCAATATTATATATGTGGTGGGTAACCACATCGAACTTGGGTGTTTTGCCAAGAAATTCTTTGAACCTTTGCATACAAAAATCCTCCTGAGTTATGATTTGCGACTGAAATTCTTCACCCTTGTAGATATATTGCACTATCTTTTGTAGAGAGATTGTGTCCGAGTTGTATTGATCTGCTGCAACTCTACCTCTACTCCACTTCCACACAATTCATTTCCTGAAATGATTTTACCCACACATCATCTATTCTCCTTCGTTCAGTTGTTTCTGCTTTCATCAGAACTTTGAGCATAGCATTCTCAGATTCCAGCTCTAATATCTTATACTCTGCCAAAGAGTGCTTCTCTTCAAGCGTCGCACATCGGGTAACACAATTTTGAATGGTTGCATCTCTTTGCTCCAAGACCTTTCTTCGCCGTTCTTCAAATTTCGCTTCTTCTAACTCATGAATACGATTTTGTAATGCTAAATTTTGATCATAAAATTCTTCTAATAAATTCTCCTCAGGTTCTTCTTCTTCCTCTTCTTCCTCTTCTTCCTCACTCTCAGCTGCTACCTCTGCAACTAGCTCAGGTGCAACTATTAGTTCTTCACGCACCACGTAGATATCTCTAATTTCTTCTTCGTCTGACATCACATTAACCTGGTTAGTGATTAAAGGTGTCTCAACGGTCTCATGTGCTTCATTTCTTATCTCAACATTTTTAGATGCCATTTTCAAATGCTGCCACAAAACAAGGGTTAATTAACATATCACATATTATCTCTATACTCTGACCGACCAATTAAATATCAAATAAATTTAGGTAGGTCATACTAGCGAAGGAATTCTGCCTCCCTCCTAGTTCTAGTCTCACATCTTAGCCAGGATCATATCCTAAGCTTTGATATCAACAATGGCGCCCCAAAATTAGGTATACATCACCCATCTTGAGTCGCCGGATACATGGTATGTAATTCAAATACAACTAATACAACTGTCGTGGTACAAAGACGACAAAACATAAGCTGTGAGTTTGAATACAAATATTGTCTACTAGAGAGTATACAAACTCAAAAAGAGTCCCCATTACAATTATTATCACACTATTTCACGAATAGTGAGGACTAATAATGCACCATCTAGAGACCATCACTGCTTCCTGGACTAGTCGATTACGTTCTCATTTCAAGAGAGAAACGGTGAAAGAAAAGGTGAGCTCAACTAGCCCAGTAAGAAATATTATGACCAAGATAATGCATAATAATTTATCGTTAGCCTTCAACAGTGTTAAACTGATAAAATATAATAACTATCAAGTTTAACTGCAGCGGAACAAACAATCCTTTAAAAGAGTCAAGTAGTGAATAAAATCTACTATCTTCTATGATTTAAAAGGTTTTTCATCACTTTTATCGCTGGGACTCAGCTTAATAAATAATATCATCGAATCACCTGCACTACGGCCAAGGATATTCTTTAGTATCACGACCACGAATTATCCATGCACTACGGCTTAAGATAATCATGTTTTCATCAACGTTCCTGATCATGCCATAAAATAATTCATCTTTGCACTACTACCAAAGAGAATCCATAGGCATAATCATACCAAAAGCTCGCCCATCAATGCACTACGGGCCAATGAGGACTTTTTTCCACATCATTTGTAACATTACGGTTATGATTACAATCAATAATCCTTGGTCATAATCATTCCAAGTTCATCTATGCACCATACATGTGCCACAGATGACTTTTAAAAAATATAAACATGAGGATGATGACAATGATATAAGAATTCAATAAAACAAGTTCAAGAATTTATTTATTCAGAACTAATAATGTCCAAATTGTCAACATGATCATCGCTTTGTAGAGTAAAATTCAAGAATGCTCGTAAAAATATTTCCATTTAAAAGATATCTTTGGATGAAGCGTAAATATCGAGGATATTCCACTAATTTCATGGAGTATAGAAGTCAAAACTTTAACCAACCCGAGTATAATAACGAATGGAATAACAAAAGAAATCACCATGCATGTGGTATCAGATGTAGACAAAGTTATTCCAATGTAATAATAATAACGGAACAAGGTCGGGAGAAACTCAAGATCGATACGATATTCCAATGTAATAATAAATAATCGGAATTCAGAAAGGCGTAGAAACGCATATGCACGGGATATTCCAAAGAATAATAATAATAAAGATTTTAATTCAGTCCCGCCAGTAAAACGCATGCATATGATATTCCAACAAAATAATAAAGAATGAAATAATGTAAGAATTTCACCAAGTATAGGGTAGCCACAGATACAAAGTTATTCCAATGTAATAATAAAGAATGGAATAATGTAAGTTCTCTTCATAAATAAAAAAGAAAGAGTACCCTTACAAGTACAACAAATAATATTCCCTACCTTAGAAAAGAGTAATCGGATATAAGTAGTGAAGTAGTTAGTAACGCTTTTCTTTCTTTCTTTCTATAGTTTTCTCTACAGAGTTTCAAAGTGAATTCGTAAGAAATAATGAATGAATGAGCTTCTATTTATGAAAACCTGAATGCATAAGTAACTAACTCATGAACGGTCCAGATTGATTTACATTAACTGACGGTCCATATTTAAAGCAAAATATTTTAAATAAAATATAATATATTCTATTTATAATATAATAAAACGAATAACTTTATAAAAGATTTTACTATGCAAACACTACGCAGGTACTATGCAAACACTATGCATAATAAAATATAATATATTCTAATTATAGAATAACTTTATAAAAGTATTACATTTTATATAAAAAGATTTTACTATGCAAAAACACTATGCAGCACATTATGCAATACTATGCATAATAGAATATAATATATTCTATTTATGAATAACTTTATAAAAGTATTCTTTTTTATATAAAAGGTTTTCTCGTATTATTACATTAATAATACCAATAAAACAAAACCGAGTGACTTATCACGTAAAGCATCAATAATCAATACTAGCGCTGCTACTTGCAACCACGCCAGACATCGTAGTTTTACTACCGAAAGTAGTTCAACAAGATTAACGGTAAAACTTCCACCGTTATTTTCATAAAATATTTTTGTCGTTTTTCAATCCGACAATAATTTCGCTTATGGGTCCACTAATGATTGTGCTGTTGCACTTAATATTCCCCGATAAAACAAATATTTCCCGACCAATCGAATATAATATGACAACTTGCATACTTTGCAAAATTTATAAATACTGTAAGACCCCGAATTTTATGAAATAAAAGCATATTAGTGTTTGTTTGAAGTATAATTCTCAATTCGAGACAGTGGAGATAATGATAAGGCAAAAGAAGACTCACCAATGGAAAGAATATGATAGTAATCTTCCCGTTTTTCTTTGGGGTCTATTGGGTCAACCAAGGATAATTTCGTAATATATGATATCTATCATAACCTGTAAGCATGGGCTCCCATGTACGAAGGTTTCTTGAGAACTTCCCAAAGATTCTAATTTCTAAAACAGGTTTTTGACTATACCTTTATGTAAGGTGTCATTGTGACGTGTTATCCAAGGTTGGGATGAGAGTCACAGTTGGTATATATATTTGTATCCAAATTCACAAAGATATGTGTTGTTGTTGTATTTTGCACGACAATTGTTGTAATAAATTTGTAGTTGTTTTCTGTACCATGTATTTGGCACTCGAGAGGGTTGGATGGAATGGACCTATTTTGGGGTTGTCACATTTAGTATCGAGCTTAGGATATGGTCTCCAATGAGATCGGGAAATATAACTAGAGAGGGAGAGATGAGTAAATCATTCGCTAAGTGTGTCCTACCTAAGCTTATTTGTTGATTAGTCATAATATCGGGATATTATGTGATATGTTAATTTGTTTAAATTAACACTTGTTTTATGGCAGTATTTGAGAATGGCTGCTGAGAATGTTAACAATGGAGTGAATAAGACCGTGAGGATACCTCTAATCACCAACCAGGATAATGTGATATCAAAGAAGAAAGAAGTAGAGAAATCCGTGTGGTGAGTGAAGAATTGATAACAGACTTTTGAGATAGTCGCAGAGGAGGTAAATTTGAGAGTGAGGAAGAAGAAGAGGTACCGAGGAGAGTTTATTAGAGGTATTATATAATCATAATGTAAAATTTCAAAATCGTATTCATGAGTTAGAAGAAAGAAAAGTCAAGAACGGCAAAGTGGTCAGGTGGAACAAAAGGATGCAACAATTCAAGCTCAGGTTACCCGATATGTGATGCTTGAATGTAAGCATTCTTTGGTAGAGTATAAGATGATAAAGATGGAATCGAAATGAAAAAGAAGAAAAAACTCGAACGAGTGAGAATGAGTGATGATGGGTAAAAGCCACATGACACGTGGATATTGTGGAAAGAGATGTCCGATATAAGAAGGGTAAAATAGATGACATGAATTTTCTTTTTGGAAAGCAATTGGGAGAACCCAACATCGAAGTTTTGAATTACCATGTACAGAAGTGCACAACCCGAATTTGATATGGATCGAAGATTGATGATTCAAATCATGAATCAGAGTACGACGAGGCAGTTGAGGGAGGAATATGCCCTATAGAAAAGTATATTCCAACGGTATTGATGACGCCAAATGCTGCCCTAGACAAGTCAAAGCCGGGTAGTTCAAGGGGTGGCGGTTGTCATGACTTCCCAACAAATGAAGAACCCAAATGAAGTTTTCACGGGAGATGAGCAATGGAGAAATCATGATGACCGGGGAGATAAAATCTGAAATGGAAGCAAGGTATTCTCAACTTTTCGAAATACCAGGTACGTAAATTTCGGGGGCGAAATTTCATAAGGAGGGAGATTGTAAGACCGAATTTTATGAAATAAAAGTATTCAATTTTTCTTATAATTACTATTCAAGTAAATGGTTAAATTGATAAAAGTTAAAGTTAAGGGTGATATATGAATTTTTTTCAAAATACACAGTGGTTATAAAATATTCATTGTTGTCGGGGAATATTCGTTTGGTCGTGGAATATTCTTTCCGCTTTGGGAATATTCGCATAACGGGCGCAACCATTTGTGGGCCCCATAATGTAATAATCGCTTTGGATGAAGAAAACGACAAAATTAAGTTTTTATAAATAACTACGTAATCGTTCACAAGTAACAACTGTTGGAATAAGCGGTTGGTAAAATAAAGTAATACGTCTGGCGTTGTTAAAGAAAGATACCAGATATACATGAGATTTTGAATTATTGATTCTTACGTAGAAGGCACTACTCAATAATTGTTACAAAGAATTACCGCTCAATATTTTATTTTATTGATTCAATAATTGCTACGTTGAAATTTTATATTATTGTTGTTCAATAATTGTCATCGCACAATATTTCCCATTATCGGATCAATAATTCATATTATTCAATAATATTATTGGCAATGTCTAGAAAGTTTCATCAATGAGAGGTTCGTACCCACCTAATCGCGCGCCAAGAAGAGGAGAAATCCTTATCGGAAAGCCCCCTCTTTCCTGCGAACTGCCTGGTTGTCATCATTGTGATTTTGTAATATTATTTGTGAATAATTAATTATTGATTTATATGATAGGGAAATATTTATTTGATGTGGATATAAATGATGGATTTATTTATGTGGTTATAAATGAAGAAATTAATGTTGAGGTATTTTATCAGTATTTTTGTCGGAATGAAGGTATGATTTTGAACCGTTAAAAATGAACGTATGATTTGTTATGAATTTTAAGAGGTGAATGGTTCAGAAATTATTGAAGTATCCGAATTTAGCATTTTGGTGAAAAATTCTAGAATTGAGTGGGCCCACTTGTGGTTGGTGAAAAAATTTGCTGAATTTTATTTCAAATGTGGTGGGTGGGAATAGTAGCAGGTAAAGCCATCAGGTTGCAGGTCAAGTCTGCTAAAATTTTCCTATAAATAGAGGGCTAAGTTAGAGTTGAAAATCACACCAGAAACAAGTTTTTTTCTCTCTATATTATCAAGCATATTTTGAGAGTATCTAGATACTTTGAGAGTTGCTATTTAGTAGAAGTTTCCTTTGGTTTTTCATCCGATATTCCAAATGTAAATCTTCTTTCTTTTGAGGTAGGGGATTTTAAGGGTTATTATGTTTTTCAGTTCGTACTTCTTCTGACCTTTAGAAAATTCTGGAAAAATTTGAAATGGTAAGTCAAGAGAAGACTCACCATTGGGAAGAATATGATAGTAATCTTCTCATTTTTCTTTGGGGTCTATTGGGTCAACCAAGGATAATTCTGTGGCCATATGATATCTATTATAACCTAGAAGCATGGCCTCCCATGTACGAAGGTTTCCTTGAGCACTTCCCAAAGATTCTAATTTCTAAAACAGTTTTTGACTATACCTTTATGTAAGGTGTCATTGTGACGTGCTATCCAAGGTTGGGATAAGAATCACAGTTGGTATATATATTTGTATCCAAACTCACAGTATATGTGTTGTTGTATTTTGCACGACAATTGTTGTAATAAAGTTGTAGTTATTTTCTGTACCATGTATTTGGCGACTCAGAGTGGGTTGGATGGAATGGACCTATTTTGGGATTGTCACAAATACTACCCACAACTATAACATTATATCAAATCCACACCATAATATTCAAAAAAATATTTCGAGAATAAAATATTTATTAATAAAATATGGGGTCTCACACACACACATATATATATATATATGTGTGTGTGTGTGTGTATGTGTGTGTGTATTAAGCTAATACTCTTATATTTTTATTTCATAGTAGTTTTATCGATTAAAGTCGATTATACTCGTATATCATCACGTGGGTACCTAGAGTTTTCATCTCCATCTCTATTATTTGTAAATTATATGAAATGAGTCTTTGATAATATCATACTCAGACTTCAGATACGATCTTCTACTCAACACGCTACCTACTACGTTCGCTTTTTCCAGGATGGCATGGTCGTAACATGTGTCTTTGAAATGAGTCTCCTCTCGAGTTCTTCAAGCTCTTCCCACATTCCTTGCTCCATTCGAATTTTTTATCTCTACAAGTCAATTGCGTTAATGGAATAGCGATTCGAGAATATCCTTCAACGAATCTCCGATAATAACCAACTAAACCTGAAAGCTACGATTTCGATTCATCGACTTAGGTTGTTCTCAATCGTGACTCATATCCCAACCTGGATAAGACGTTACAATGACACCTATCGCTTTACTATCGCTTGACGAATATGGTGTCCCCTACGGAGAGTGCGGCGGTGCATTCCACAAAGGAAATCACCCGGATAAAGGCTTAGGTACCAAATTTATAGTTGAATTTTTAACTCCTGAAGTTCAATAGGAGCCATTCGATATGAGATTTTAGAAATGAGTTTTGTACCGGGTTCAAAGTCAATACAAAATTTAATATTAGGCTTTGGGAGTAAACCAAGAAATTCTTCAGGAAATACGTCAGGAAAAATCAATAACAATGTGAATATTATTCAAATCTGACGTGTCTTTATTCAAATCCATAACATGGACTAAGAAAACTTGACATCCATAATAAACGAATGACTTCATGGCTTGATATGAAAATGTTTGACTACAATGGTTTGATTGCTTGAATTGAATAACAAAGTTGCTTAGAATATGAAAACTAACAACCTTACGTAAAGTAATCAATTCGCATTTATGATGAGTAGTTAATCTTAAAATCACATCAAAAGCAAATATCTCTATAGAAATAAGGTTAATGTGTAATGTGATAGTGCCAACTTGAATCAAGCAAGATTTCTAAACAACGGATGTAATGAAAGTTTCTCCTAACTGAGTCTCCATAAATAGGTCAAAGTCTAATTTCTCAGTAGTCAAGTTCAAACGTTGGTAAGTAAGAGAGATAAAAGAATGGGTAGAATCCCAGATTCTAGTAAGGTATAAACTTCGCAAGAATTTATAATTAACTAACCTGTGCTAACCTTCGTCGTTCCTCGCATTTTGACCGGTCGAACAAACGCTTCTTTCGTGAACCGATTGACTTTGACTTTTCCGTATCCCAAGATTCGGTGTCAACGCCCCAACTGGACTTGATTTCGCTTATAGGACAAAATTGAGCTATGTGGTAGTCTTTTTCCACAACTAAAACATACTTTGGAAGGCTTTGAACAGTTTGACCTTATATGTCCCTCCTCTTCGTGATTCGTAGATCTAACCGGCGATCGCTTTCTTCCCCTAGAATTTATTCTTTGGTCTTGTGGCGACGTCACGCCGACGTCTTCCCGTCATCGTTAAATCTTTCTTTTAGATCGGACATCTCTTTCCATAATATCAACGCGTCGCGATTTTTTAGCCATGCATCACTCATTCTCACTCGTTTAGTTATTTCTTCTTTCAGCTCAGATTCCAAATTTATCATCTTATACTCTGTCAACGAATGCTTCTATTCAAGCATCACATATCGAGTAACACAAGTTTGAATCGTTCAGATCCTTTTGCTTCCACGACCGCTCGCAATTCTTCAATTCTCGCTTCTTCTAACTCATGAATACGATTTTGCAATTCTACATTTTGATCATAAAATACCTCTAATAAATTCTCCTCAGGTACCTCTTCTTCCTCTTCTTCCTCACTCTCAGTTGTTACCTCTACGACTATTTCGGGTGCAACTATCAATTCTTCACTCACCACATGGATATCTCTAATTCCTTCTTCGCCTGACATCACATTATCCTGGTTGGCGATTAGAGGTGTCTCCACGATCTCATTCACTCCATTGTTAACGTTCTCAGCAGCCATTCTTTAAAAACTATCATAAAACAAGGGTTAATTAAATAAATTAACATATCACATAATATCCCTATACTCTGACCAACCAACAAATAAGCTTAGGTAGGACACACTAGCGAAGGATTTACTCGTCTCTCCCCTCCTAGTTCTATTCCCCGATCTCCGCCAGAGATCATATCCCTAAGCTCTGATACCAACTGTGACGCCCCCAAAATAGGTCCATTCCATCCAACCCATTTCGAAGTCGCCAAATACACGGTATGTAAACAACTACAACTTTATTATTACAACATATATATTGTGAGTTTAAATACAATTATTGTCTTCAGACAATATACATACCCAAATAAATCCCCATCATAATTATTGATACATTATTTTACAAAATGGTGAGGACTACTAAACAACTCTCTCTATAACCATCATTCCATACCCCGACTCGTATTCGCTACATTCTCGCCTCCTGAGAAGAAAAATGGAACAAAAAGGAAAAGGGTGAGCTCAACTAGCCTAGTAAAGAATATTATGACTAAGATAATATACAACAAATTATCGTTAGTTTTCAACAGAGAAAATCTAATAGAATACAATAGACAACCGCTTTTAAATCAACAATCATATAATGAAACAACAATTCATTAGAAGAGTTAAGTAGAGAATGCAAACTACTATCTTCTATATATGAATTTAAAAGTTCATCGTCGATATTTTTATCTCCGTAACATCAATCAATATATATCCGAATCAAATATTCATCTTTGCACTATGTGCCAAAGATATTCATCGATTGGTCATGTTCATCTAAACACTTGTTCATCTTTGCACCACGGGCCAAAGATATTAATCGAAGGGTCATGTTCATCTCAACACTGCTCATCTTTGCACTACGGCCAAAGATATTCATCAAGAAATCATTCATCTTTGCACTACAAAGCCAAAGATATTCAAGAATATCATCATTTAGACCGAGGATGATGAAAAATATTACAAAGAAAATGAATCCAAAGAAACAAAAGAACAATATTAAGGATTCAGTATTTTAAACAATCCAAGTTCAAAAATACTTCATAATTAATCGAGTGGAGTAAAATTCAAGAATGATCAAAACATGGATACAATCAAAGCTAGTATCCATAATAGAGATTTCAGAAAAAGAAGAAATTTCATTTTTCTATGAATAGTATATCGTACGATCGTGAATAGTCAGTATACGTGAATAAGAATCTTACACACAAAAGATAGAAATTTCACAAAAAATATCATCACGCTTCGTGAATAAGAACTCATGAATAAGAACTCGTGAATAAGAACTCATGAATAAGAACTCGATACATGAAAAAGTTCCAAATTTGATAAAAAGTTCCAACCAATATTTCAAAGATAATGATATTGAATAAATAATATCATTTGAGAAGAAAATAACATCCCTTACCTCGAAAGACAAGATTTCTAGTTAAAACAGGATATAGGCTATGACTTGAACTTCAAACCAGATAGAAATACTCAAAGTACTAAAATACTCACAAAATACGCTCGATATTATAGAGAGAAAGAAAGAGAAAACTTGATTCTTTGGTGTAATTTTTCAATTCTAACCTAAGACCCTATTTATAGGAAAGTGCTTAAACACCAAAGCGTAAAATTTAATAAAATATTAATATATAATTATTAAATTCTTACGTGACACTTTTTATTAAATTTGAATTCAACATTCAACACAAGTAGCCCACCTCATAAAACTTTTAAAAATATTTTTCTTATTTAACATAATTAAAACTTCAAAAATTAACTATTTTTGAGCTTCGTAACTTCAATAATTCATAATAAATAGCCCTTTTGTCGTAAAATTCGAATCTCAAGAACTTTTTATAGGAAATTCAATTTCTACAACTTTGCAGTAAGAAAGTTTTTCCAAATTCCAAAATAAAATCAACCAAATCCAAAACGGGATATTTTATGTGCTATAATCAAATTTCTATTCAATAATTGTGTCCACCAACACACAATGTGACGCCCCCAAAATAGGTCCATTCCATCCAACCCATTCTCGAGTCACCAAATACATGGTACGAAAAACAACTACAACTTTATTACAACAATTGTCGTGCAAAATACAACAACACATATGTTGTGAAGTTGGATACAAATATATATCAATCGTGACTCATGTCCCAACCGTGGACAACACCTCATAATGACACCCTACATAAAGGTATAGTCGAAAACCTGCTTTTAGAAATTAGAATCTTTGGGAAGTGCTCAAGGAAACCTTCGCATATGGGAGGCCGTGCTGCCCAGGTTATTATAGATATCATATGCCCACGTAATTATCCTCGTCAATCTAATAGACCCCCAAAGAAAAACGAGAAGATTACTATCATATTTTTTCCAATGGCGAGTCTTCTCGACATATCATTATCTCCAATCGTCTCTAATTGAGGGTTATATTTCAAATAGACTCCAAGATCATATAGATAGTCTTTGGTAGATATACTCAACAAGTGGATGAGCACAACTCATCTTATGATGACACGAGGTTGAATGTCATTAGACATCTTGTATGATAGTAGCAAAACACCCTTCCAAGTTAAATTCACCTCACCTCAACATCTATAGACCACCGTTCTATTCCCTTGTTATTTTTTTTCATTTCGACCCAAACTACACTTTTATTACCCGAAAGGAAATGTGAAGCAAAAGGGTGAGCACAACTAGCTCAAGAAAGAATATCATGACTAAAGATAAATAAATTATCAATAGCCTTTCAACAAAGAATAAATCGTAGATTTAGAACATATGGTAGATGATAAAACTTTTCAACCATAGTTGCAGCGGAACGAGCAATCCATTAGAAGAGTCAAATATACTATAAAGTCTATTATCTTCTTCACGTTAAAAGTCTACCAACAATGTTTTATCCATGTAACATCAATCAACAGTTCTTTTCCACAATCATATGAATAACTCATAATTATAATTGTGATTCTAAATTTCTCTTCGCATCCAAGACGAAGATAATAATTTTCATCACATGTCTTTACCTGAAACATCAAAGATCATGGTTATACCAAATCATAGTTCATGTTCATAATCATACTAATAAATTCATCTTTGCACCACGGGCCAAAGATATTCATCAACAGTTCATCTTTGCACTACATGCCAAAGATATTTAACAACAAGTCATCTTTGCACTACATGCCAAAGATATTCAACAATGGTCATCTTTACACTACGGACCAAAGATATTCATCAATAATTGATCTTTGCACCACATGTGCCAAAGATATTCATATCTCAAAGAAATACATAATCATTTGAATTTATATAAACCATAATTATAACCATATATGTTGATCAATTCACCTTTGCACTTAAGCTAAAGATATTCAATTATAAATTCAATAGTCATGATCATACCAAACCAACAATTCAACTTTGCACCATCGGCCAAAGAGAACCTATAGTCACGATCATACCAATAATCTACCCATCTTTACACTCAAGTCAAAGAGAAATATCATCATTAGGGTTATAAGAATGTTATATATGATAATAAAAACAATATATTCAACATATAGATTTAATCTCAAGAGTAAGATTCATAAATCAATGATTTCATAACACCTTAATCCAAATATTATAAATCACTTAATATTATTAATATTACAATAATATTTTAATTATTTCTTAAATTTATAAACAATTAATTCCGATTGTTTACACTTTACTTATTAATGCATTTAATCATCTTAAAATGCCAAACTCATAAAATTTCCTTACCAATAACAAAAATCCTCATCAAAAATCTGCATATACCTCATATATGATTCTCAAGCCATAAAATCATATTTTTCAATTTTTTTACTTCACATAACATATTTAATTCATTTACTCATAACTAGAACATTTTCATAAAAATTACCAAATCAGTTCCAAAAATATTTCTTTTCTGGGATTTAGCATAATATAGTCCCATATTGAACATATATTTTTCTCGGAATTTTTAAAATTCATTTACTATTTTTCAAATGGCCAAAACCACCGAATATTCAGACATTTATCATAAATTGTACTTTTATACAAAACTTCCAAAATTTACAGAGTATACTGATATTATATAGATGTACTCCCAATAAAAATTTTATCAATTTTGGAGTTAATCACAAGGAGTTATAAGCGGTTACTTTTAAAATAGTATTTTCTCATAAAATTCGTAACTCCTAATCTATACATCCAAAAATCGACATTTTTGGACACAATCTACAAAACTCATCAAAACATCATTTCAAATTTTTCTAGAATTTTTGAAGGTTCAGAAAAATTTCGAAATTGAAAAACATAATAACCCTTACATACTAACGACAATATCCCTTACTATCCCTTACCTCAAAAGAGCAGTACTTCTGACTGGAATAACGTTGAACGAACTTGCACCGTATAACAACACTCAAGATATCAAAATACTCATAAGAATACACTCGATAATATAGAGAGAGAAATAGAGAGAAAACTTCAGTTTCTGGTGTGATTTTCAATTCTAACCTAAGCACCTATTTATAGGAAATTGCTTAGAACACCAAAGCAGAAATTTAATATAATAATAATATATATATAAAATTTTCCTTAGCCCACCTTAACCATCTGAATTCAGCATCTAACATGTACAAGTGGGTCCCACAACAATGATAAAAAAGTTTTTCTTTAAAAAATATTTAAAACTTCAAAAATCAATTATTCCGGAACTTCAATAATTCATAATAAATAGCCCTTTTATCAGAAAATTAGAATCTTGCGACTTTTTATAGGAAATTCAATTCTCTACAACTTTACAGAAGAAAGTTTTTCCAAATTCTAAACAGAAATTGACCGAAATCCATAAAATGGCGATTTTACAGACTATAATCAGATTTCAGTCAAAATTTGTGTACACCATCATGTTTAACATATGTTAAACATTTTTTGTAACACACAAAACATGTGTTTAGTATTTAATGCAACAAAACTACTCTTCCTCCTCATTTATTCATATATCACACATTCATTGTAAAAATATCACCATTATTATATTACTGTAATATAATAATATATTTTATCAGAAAAGATAAAATATCAATTTTCAACAATTGTCACATTAAAAATTTTCTACATCTATAACCACATAAAATGAATATTTTCCTTACCATATAAATCAATAATTAATTATTCACAAATAATATTACAAAATCACAATACTGACAACCAGGCAGTTCCCAAGAAAGAGAGGACTTTTCAATAAGGAATTCTCCTTACTGACGCGCAATTAGATGACCAAACCTCTCCTTGACAGAACTTTCTAGACATTGCCAATAATGCTATCTAATAATATTATCCAAATAATATGAATTATTGATACGATAATGGAAAATATCGTAGTGACAATTATTGAAACAACAATAATATAAAATATCAACGTAGCAATTATTGAATCAATAAAATAAAATATTGAATAAAGAATTACCGTAACAATTATTGAGTAATGCCTTCTTCATTTAAAAAAAATTTATCATGCTTCATGAATAGTACTCGTGAATAGTAATCGTGAATAGTAACTCGTGAATAAGTAACTCCGTGAATAAGAACTCATGAATAGTAATTATAAAAATTAAATACTTTTATTTCATAAAATTCGGGGTCTTACACACAAAATATGTGTTAAACATTTAATGCCCCAAAAATACTCTTCCTCCTCATATACTCATATATCTCACATTCATTATAAAAATATCACCGTTAATATATTATTAAAATAATATATTTAAATGAATTATTTTATCAGAAAAAGATAAAATATTAATTTTCAACAATTGTCACATTAAAAATTTTCTCCATTTATATCCACATAAAATCAATATTTTCCTCATCATATAAATCAATAATTAATTATTCACAAATAATATTACAGAATCACAAAGATTTGGCAACTGTGCCGCTCCTGTGAAAGAGGGCTTTCCAATAAGGATCTCTCCTTCTGGCGCCAATTAGGTGACCAAACCTCTCTTTAGATGTAACTTTCTAGACATCGCCAATAATGTTATCCAATAATATTATTCGAGATAATATGAATTATTGCTCGATAATGAAAAATTGTGTAATGACAATTTATTAAAACAACAAGAATATAAAATATCAACGCAAAGAATTATTGAATCAATAAAATAAAATATTAAATAGTAATTACTGTAACAATTATTGAGTAGTGCCTTTTTACGTAAGAATCAATAATTGGTGCAATACCGTGTGCTACTGTACAACAACGCATATTACTGTGTTTTAACCACCGGGTATTCCAACATTATTAAAAGAATAACTACGCCAAGTTATTTATAAACAACTTATATTTGTCGTTTTCTTCATCTAATCGCTTTTCCAGTTATGGGGCCCACAAAAGACTGTGTTGGTTATTTAATATTCACGACAAAGATTTAATATTCCACGCACCAAACGAATATTCCCTAAAACAATAAAGAATATTTTATAACCACTTGCTTATTCGAAATATTTGCGTATTTTACCTATAACTATCCACATTAATCAAATCAACCCTTACTATTTCAAAATAATAAATAGAGAAAAATAAATTTTATTTATTAATAATTTGGGGTCTTACAAATAGTGTATTTCTTAATTCAATTTTTTGTGTGTTTTGGAGAGTAGCTTCAATTGAATATAGAGGAGTGATTTACATAAATAGCATCCAGGATCCTGGCTGTTGATTTTTACTTTCCCCTCGCAACCCTTCAATGACTTTCTACAATTTCACCTGCATGTAAGGGGTTATTTGATAAAAATTGAATGAATCTGAATGAAAAAAATTATTTGATAATTAATATGTCTGAAACATCTAAATAATAGATTTTTATTATTTTACTCATCTGAAAAAATTCAAAATTATTGTAAATTTATTTAATATTACTTAATATAATAGTTAATATTGTAAAAAAATAAATTCATTCGACGGTCATTCTGCCCATTCAGTCAAAAAGGGACTTAATCATTCAGTCCAAATCATATGAATGGCTGACAGATTCAACCATTCAGACGATTTTTATTCGAAATAAACACATTGAATGACTGAATCGATCAGCCATTCAGTGTTAGTCAAACATCCCCTAAATCTTCACTAGTTTTACATAAATCTACAGATATCTTTTAACATAGAGAACAACAAGAATGAGTTGAACAAGAAAAAATAAAAATAAAAATTAAGGGAGCTAAAAGAACAAATCAGTTGAGAAAGGAGTAAAAAATATATGAAAAAGTACCTTTGTGTTGATTACTTGCTTTTTCCTCCTCTTTTAATTTTTTAAATATTGGCAAAATTAAGTTTTTAAATTGGCAAGTTTTTGTTTTATATAATACATCATTGAATTTTAATTTTTATAATTAACCCACTAAACTAATTAAAATAATAAAATTGGGTCATTCTGATTAAATCGATTGCACGGCCGTTAAATATCAATGGCATTGCCAAATTTGAAGTTGAACGGTAGTGAAACACGTTGCTCAAATTCATCTAAAACTTTTCAGGATTCGATTTTTCCCGGAGTGATTGTAACAACTGTTGCACTGTCGGTTATTGGGATTCTGGCCATTACACAGTATCGTCGCTGGAAACAAAAACTAGGTGTTGAATTTGATATTTCTGATAGCCGTCTTAGTACTTACCAGGGCCACTAGGCCAAGGAGGTTTACCGGAAGAATGACTCTCCTCTTATCAGCCTTGAATACTCAAGTGGCTGGGATCCTTTGGCTGCGTTTTGGTGGGGTCCCCCAAGAGATTTTGCAGAGTTTTAGGTTCAGTCAGCTAAATTTGCTGGGCAAGAGCAACTTTGCGGTTGTCTATAAAGGAATTCTAAGAGATGGATCCGTTGTTGTGATAAAGAGCATAACCAAAACTAGCTGCAAGTCGGAGGAAGCTGAGTTCCTGAAGGGACTGAACATTCTTACTGCATTGATTTTGTTGTTCAAAGGGTCGGGGGCGAGTGTGTTCTTATTTATGAGTATGTACCAAATGGGAATTTGTTGATGGTCAGGTGGGCCAGAGTTTCTATTATCAATGGCATTGCCAAAGGTCAGTTTTTTAATTAATTTACTGTGGTAATTAAACAAATTAAAAATTCAATAGCATAAAACTTGCCAGAATAGCGGATAAAAACTTAATTTTGCCTTTAAATATTATTTTACCAGAAATTGCTGAAATAGTGATATACTCAAATTTGTTCCACAATTACGATAAAAAGAGTGAATATGGCGAGTTGGTTTTCGTCGCCTCAGATCGCCTTTCGATACTCCGAGTCTAAATTGTTCAAAAGTCCTGTGCACTTGTATGATTTTCATCGCAATCATCAACTTGTTACCAGAAACTGCAATTTCAGACGTTGCAGAAGAATCTCTTGCAACTCCAACGATACGGATAGTAATCAACCAGAAAGGAATGGGATTCAACTTTACAATGAGATTGAGAGGTTTGTGCTAGGAATTAATTTTTTATGCTCATTTCTCTGCTACACCTTTCTTTCTCTCTGAACTCGCTCAAGATTTCTCAGTTACGTTGGGTGAATTTGATTTTCATTCCGTGTTTTCCTAACATTTATGGAGTATAACACTATATACAGTAAACTGATCATATAGGGTCGTTAAGATAAGAATATTAAAACTTTAATCCCTATTGATAATTTACAGAGGGATTATAATATTATATAATAGTATGGAGTTCTGGTATTATATAATACTGTTTTTCGGGTATTGCATCATCCTTGGACAAAATAGTTTGAAGTAGAAATTTGATGCCATTAATCTCACCAAAACACTAATTCAATAGTCAAATCTTCCAAGTAATACTTGAAAACGTTATAACAAGAGTTTTAGATAGCAATTATTCAAGTCTGAAGGTTAGCAATTGTGGCTAAAGTTTACATTGCCCCTTTTAACTTTTAAGCCTTCATGTGGGCAGTACGTTGTTGGGCTCCTAAAGTATATGGTCTTCAACTGTCAATGACCCTGAGACTTCTGTTTATGTACCTAAGAGAAATGATTTTTTATATATAAAAAAATCTGAAAATAAAGGATTGTTTATTCTCATATAATATAAACCTGATTCATTGGGAGGGCTATGAGAAATTCACTATAAAAATTTACACTTGTCACCTTTGTGCCTTGCATACTTCCCAACTGTAGTGGGTGAAAGGACCGGCCCTCGCCTACCGTTTGATTGATTTTGTAATATTAAAAACATTAGTTAATTTGCTACAATCAAATCTGTCTTTTTTACTTTCTTAAAGGAAAAAGAAAACTTCAAGGAAATCAATATTTTCGTAGAGGTTATTGTCATGATACCATGTTTTGTTTCCTCTACTTATTTTTTAGGGAGTTTAAACTTGGAGTGTGATGTTTATAGAATTTTTGGGGCGAAAAGTTGTAGCCTGGTGAGGATGTTTAGTTGTGGAGCTTAGTTGATTGGTATAGGAGTTTTGTCGTTTCTCCTTGCCATTTTTGTATACATTGTGCAAAGTCGGTGCTGCCACCATTTGGAGAAGCATATAAGAGGGCATAGGTCGGACAAGCACCTATATTTCACTTTCACATGAAGATACAAACTGATACTCCAACCCATCTTATAAGGAAAACTTGACTCAACCTATGCATGGTTCAAAATATCGACTGATACTAGTAGGTATCAGCCGATAAGTAGCGGTAGCGACAATGTTTGATACGTAACAATATCAGTCAATACGTAAAGTTATCATCCGATATTGGTATATGCAAGATATAAAAAGATTTACTATTTTGCATCAAGAAAATGTTAACAAGATACGTGACACGTAATGTTATAAGTATTAATTGACAATTTTGCATGTGTTTAATTCATTATTTTAGTTATTCTTTATTTTTTAGTACTTTTTCAATTTTCTAAGCAATAGATAGCTTTTTGTTGTGTATTGAGTGGTACCAATACCGATATCCAAAACATTATTAAAAAAGGTGCAAGGCGGTCCGAGGCGCAAATGTATTTCTTGGGTCCTAGGCGCTATTTGCTCGCCTTAGCAAAATGAGACGCACATATGACATACTCAAAAAATAATATATTTTATTCAAAATCCTAAACAAATTGAATAGATAGATTAAAATTAAATCACCCACAAAAGTCCATTAGAAAAGTGTATAAACACAATATACTTGTAGTTTCTTTTGGTGTCTAAATATTCATAATGATTATTGGCTAGTGCTTGTGGGCTCCACCAATGCCTCAAATTTTTTTACGCTTATTATCTTTGATTTCTTTTGGGTGGACTTATTTTCCCACATTTTTTATAATTTATTCTCTATTCATCAATAAGATATTCTTTTATTAAGAATTTAACTTTAACTCTTGTGCATTTTAGGTGATTGTGCTTTTTCCATTATTATTTTAGTTGTTAATAATATGGTATGTGTGCAACTGATACCATCTTAAATTGGGTTTTATATATTTTATATGTAGTGACTTACTAGGAACCTGTCAGATGTAATTTATGTATCATCTCTTGTATCTGTATCTTACCTGAAGTAAAAATGAGAGACCATAACACTTTTCTCGTGATTATTTGCAGAGTAATTACGGAGACTGTCAGACAATCTCAAGATAGGTGGGGGGGTAGTTCAGGAGACTGGACTGAAATTGAGGTAACCTTCAATAGAACTCATCAAGTACCATATGCATTTTTTCATCTTTCTGTTTTTTAATGATAATAGAAGAATTTTATTAGAAACAAGAGTAATTACAGAAAAGGAGCCCTTTAAAGAAATGCTAGAAAGTGAATAAATAAAAAAAACTAAGAAAGCACTACACTTCAATATCGATTAAAATCTGAAAGAGTAACATTACTTTTTTATTTTCTTGGGTTGATAATCATTATTACTCTTGTGAAAGGACTGTCATTATATCAGGGAGCATGGGTATTGAAACCGAGAAACTCAACACCAAGGTCCATTGTACATTTTGTTGGTGGTATATTTGTTGGTGCTGCTCCTCAGCTCACCTATCGCTTGTTTCTAGAGCGCCTTTCAGAAAAGTGAGTGGCTTTATACTGTTTATCAGCTTGGTTTTTTTTATGTGTTTGGTTCTCATTGCTTGAACATCCATTATGTACTCCATCTCCGACAAAATTTCCAGTCACATTTCTCTCTTCAATTTAACTCCTTATGTATATGTGGTTCTTAATGGAAGGGATCCTCTTAAACTTCTCAATTACTTATGCAATTCATACTTTTTCTAATAAGAAAAAGAAAAAAACACAGAGAAAGAAAAACAAACAAACAAAGAACTGTTTTAATATATAGAGCCATAAGAGACGACCCATGTTTGCTAAATTTCATTCTATCTAATCAAGGGGTCAACAGATATTGGATCCAAGTATTTATAATATATTAAGATTTCGTAAAATCATTTTGTCATAATTTCAAGCACTATTGATAAGGTATTTCCTGATCTCCGATGGTGTCGAAATTTGGCGTGCATAAGTACTATTGGATCCAAGTATTTAAAATATATTCAGATTTCGTAAAATTATTTTGTCATAATTTCAAGCACTATTGATATTTCTTCGATGGTGTTGAAATTTGGTGTGCATAATACTTATGTTGTGAACAATTAATCCACAAATTGGTTTTGACAAAGTTTTAATCCTACAAAAAAATTATGGTGAGGTGTAAGCATAAGAAGTTTTAATCCTGCATGCTATGTTTGAGATTGGATCCTTTTTCTTAAAAAAATAAAAATGTTTTAGGTGATGGGAGAGAATGGAGATCAGGAAATCAGGGATTAAATTGTCATCTCCAAGAATTTGATTTTTTTGCCCTTCTTACCCGTTCACTCGTCTGGTTTCTGTGGTTTAGGGGTATATTGGTGATTGCGACACCTTATGCCAGTGGATTTGATCACTTGCTCATTGCAGATGAAGTGCAGTTTAAGTTTGATAGGTGTCTTAGATTTCTTCAAGAAACAGTGAGTTTTAATATATAAGATACATTACTTGTTTTGTTTATGTGCCAAAGTTTTGCCACTGAAGTTGTTATATTGCACAGGTTCAAGATCTTCCTACTTTTGGCATTGGGCATTCTCTTGGATCTGTAGTTCATCTTTTGATTGGTATCACATGATAATTCTCCTTATTCCTTTTATGGTTTTGGCAGATCTGGTTTACAGCAGTTAATAAAAGTATTGGCTTGACTATTGAGCAGGTTCACGGTATGCTGTGCAAAGGAACGGGAATGTATTGTTGGCATTCAACAATAAGGTACTTGGACAGTTTATTTTTTATTTTTCCCTTTGTCTAAGCTGGTAGTACAAAATCAACTTGAATTCTGAAAGCAGATTAGGCTGTTGATAAGATGATTGACCCATGCATGATGCATTTAAAGGTGCAGCTTACAGGTCCAACAGTTTTACGCTGCATTATTTTCAGAAAAGTTGATCAAAAAACAACTAGAAACATGAAACCATAGAGAAAATATTCTTGTTAGGCACTTCACTCTTTGAGTGAAGAATTCATGAGACCTTGAAACTCACATCCAGGTTACCAAAGGCTAATGAAGGTTTTATATAATTTTTTATGGGGTCTTTCTTTTTCTTTTTCTTTCTTCCAATATATTTCAATAAACTATCTCCTAAATTCTATGGACCTTTTAAATTTCTTTCTAAGATGGGAATAGTGGTCTATGAGATGGAATTGTCCCCAACTGCTAGGACTTATCCTTTATTCCACATATCCCAACTTAGGAAGAAAGGGGGGGTCTAACCAACATTCCTATGCTAGGAAGCAGGGATTGTTCATTATCCCAGAAAATTGCCATTATCCCCGTACTGGTCCTACTGGGTACTCCAATTCTCTGGACCTCCTGGGGACTCTCTTTATAACTTGTTTGTTTTGAATTATCTTTGATTACTTTTGTATTATTTATGACTTCTTGTTTATAGAAACATGAAACTTATTTTGTTTGTTGGATGTTTGTTGTTTTTCACTTGTAATATCTATTTTGTTGAATGTTTTATTATATATAGACATATGTGTGTACATATTTAATACTATCCTCCGTTCCAAAATTAGAGATAAAATTTGATTTTTGAGCTCAAACAATGGCATATTAAACTTCAAATTGATGTGAATTTATTTAATTTTAGTTGATACACTTATTATAATTGTATAATATACAACAAAAGCTATTAATTACAAAATTTATTTCATTTTAAACTTTTGTGAGTCATACCAATTTTAAAGTTTAATATGCCATCGTTTGACCTCGAAAGTCAAAATGTATCTCTAATTTTGGAACGGAGGTGGTAATAAAATATGTGTCAAATCCCCCCGCACCCGAATCCTCGTATTTTATTTGGATGCTTAAGTATCATATTTGTGCTAAATAATTTAGACAATCAACTTGTTGGTACAACTAAATATTTAGTTTATTGCATTTAGATTATAAGAGAGCTCCTAATTGTAAGCATTATGAGGCTATCCCTATTGTACCACGTACACGTTCTCATTTTGGTCCACGAACCGAAAGTTCTGCATTAATGGTAACATTAATATACCCTTGCCTGAAGACAAACCACAGTGCATCACACTGTATAGTGCAACTGCAATAACAACATGATGGGAATGAATGGCAAACAAAAAAAGCTTCAACCTATTATCTTATCGATTTCAGAGCTATTAGTAATGAGTCCAATAATTTATGTCGCGTTTTAGTAAAATCCTTGATCTCAAAGTTGTCAAGTGGAACACGTTGGTCAACATACTGCTGTGTACACCATTATAGTAAAATTTTGCAGCCGTCGAGAGAAAATCAACTTCTTTAAAATAGACTGTGTAATGTCTAGAAAAAGGGTACAGAACAAGTGGTGATCAAATGATAAGATGGTCTTATACCAATTTTGGAAATATGTAATCTGTATGATGACCTACATTACTGCTTAAACACCAAAATTTTACAACAGTTTTTAGATTACTGTGTAAATGTTACCTTTTTCTTGTCATGTAGATGTATAGCAATGAAAAATATACTGGTTTGTTTCCATTCTGCTTCTATAATTGATGCAGATCAATAATATATCTTAACATGAGTATGTATTGAAGAGTACTGATTGCATATATTTGTTATACTGTATAACTTATACCGCTTATCCGACCTCTTTGAGGCCCGCTCTCAAGCACTACATTTTGTATATTTGCAAAACGTCACCTATACCCCCTCTCCAAATGTAGTTTCACTCAAAGAAGTTCTCAATCTTCTTTTTTATTAAAGTTTTGAAATTGACAAATGGTGATATCTCTTTTAATTTTCCAGGAAGCAAGCCTGGCTATCCCATTATTATCACCTGTTCTTGTCCCTGTGGCCCAAAATATTGGACCTTTTCTGTCTGAGATTACTTCGTCGTCAACAATCCGTCTTGGGGTGAGATATTTACTTGAAGCATTAAGCAAGTATTATGATAAACTCCTCTTGTTAATATATTTGTCATATAAAACAAAAAATGGATGAGAATTAGACGAGCATGAATAGTAGTATTCCTGAACCGGAGGTAAGTAATATATTCTAGTCAAATGATTAACCTAGTCATCAGCATAACTAGTTTTGGGAGTTGAATTCGAAATATGGTACTTCTTCCGTTACAAAAAATAGGATCAATTTTGTCTTTTTAAAGTCAATTAAGATATTTTAAATTCAAAAGTGATATAAATCATCTAACTTTGATCGGTATAATTTTAAAAATTGTAAACTATCTAAAAAGTACTAGTAACTATAAAATTTATAGTTTTAAAAACATCACTTGATTCACATGAATTTAAACATATCTAAAATTGACTTAAAATAGTCGAAATGGTCTTTATATTTCAGAAAGGAAGGAGTATATGTGACGCCCCAAATTCCTTTATTCGCTACAGCTGAGCCAGTGGTTAATATCGTAACTTCATAAGCTTATATTACAATCCAAAACTATCTTATAACATATGGCCTCCTTGTCTCCTTGTCCGGCTAGATTCTATCTTATTCGATCTTATACTAATACATTACATGGCAAATACGAGGGTCTCTATCTCTATTACAAAACTAGATACAGATATCCAGAAACTATACACTATTACAATCTTTCTAAACTACTACTCTACCTTAGAAACTCCTTTACCCTTATCCTGGCTACTGGAAGCTCTTGAATCCTCTAACCTGGCTGAAATAAATAAAAGATGCAAGAGTGAGCAACAAATTGACCAGCAAGTTCTAAAGATTGAAACAAAACAATTATAATGTTTATTGTACAATGAGTAAATATAATTAAAAATTTCATAGTCTCAGATTCAAGGAGTATGAAGTTTTGACTCATAATGCATTCAACTATTTATCTCAGTAAAAGAACCCAAGGGCTTTGATTCAAAGGGTTAAAAAGCTTTGATTCGCAATGCTTTCAACATCATTATCAAAGTAAATTAAGTGGTTAGAAGGACCAAAAACTCTTTCCATATTATACTATAGGTGGTACACTCAATTACATGTAACCTCATCTTCACACCGTAGTTGAAAAGTATATCTTCAGCGAGCCGACATTCTTATTTAATTTTCCTATAATTTAAGGTTGTTCATCTCGGTTATAAAGCTCAACGAGTCCGCCCCAAGTAAACTTGGTTTGTAAAATCAACAATCTTAGCAATTTGATTGACAATTATCATAGATACTTAACAAATCAAATAGAATCGTTCATCTAACAAATAGCTATATCATCAGAGCTTAGCTGAATTGACATAACCTCAACTCTTTAGTTAATCATGATATGGAACATTATCGAACTTTGAAGCTCAACAAAAGCAAATAATGTTTGAAAGGTTCAAAACGGAGACTGATGCACATAGTTTACGTTTTTGGTTGGATCTTTATTCACTTCACTTATTCACTCCTTCAGGTTACCTACGATCATTATAGAGAGTTTGCATATCAGCTTCCTTGAAAACATTGTGTTCAGTTATTAACTTCTCATAATTTACTATTATTCGATCATTCTAAGCTTATTTCAGAATGAAGTTTTAATCACTTCTAAGTTTTGACTTTCTAAACCTTATTTCAACGTAATCTCAATCTTAATGTTTCACTTTCAACTTAATATAGTTATAACTGTCTTTTAAACAATTTTGGCTTTATTTAAAAAGTTTTTAACAATTTCTTTAATTTCATTTCAAAAACTAGACCACTCTAATGATTTTATTTTGTCAAGCCCTTTTAACTACAGATTGCCATATATATGTAGTATTTGATGTAATTTTTGCAAAAATAGGCTAATGACAAAAAGGGTGTACTCTCTGTCCAACCTACTTGTATGATTTTTAATAAATTATCTATAATGATCTAAAGTCCCAAATTTTTACAGCATATAGAGGTCTCTTACTAGTATACTATGTAAATTTTTTGTTGTCGAATTAGTTTCCTAGAGAGAGTTATGGGTTCTCCACCAACAGACCCTAAATCTGCCCTCTTTAAGCATAGTTTTGATTCATTTCTCTTTTTTCTTTCAAGCTTCTTGCATAATCTTCAAGCTTCATCATATAATATCATAAAAGTTTAACTTACTCATGATACTAATCACACAATTCCTAAAGGAAAACAATTTTAGAATTTTTTTGAATTAGAATTTAGGTTAGGGAGTCTACCACTTGATTTTACTTCCTTTCTATTCTTGTTGTTTCAAAATTGGCTCAACGCTTCCTCTTTGTTTAGCTGTGGCCGAACCTTACTCCTCTCCTCTTCGTCTCTTGGTTGCTAATTTTATAAGTAAAATGAAAAGAATGGGAGTATACTAATCTTTTAGATTTTTGTGTAGTTTAGGTTATTAGGTTTTGACCCCTCTTGTTTTGTTTAATTAACTTAAAGCTCCTCCATCTTTTGTTAATTATGTTTATTAATCCTTAATTAGTGGTTAATCAAGATTAACATTCACTAATCACACTAATTATCAACTAATCATGTTTAGTAGTTTAATTAGGATTACTAAGCTTTTGAAATAAGTGGCTATCTTCTTCTTCTTTTTATTTATTTATGTTGTATCATTATCTTAACTCTTTTCGGTTCCGGTCATTTCGTTTGCGATATATGTAATTTCAGTTCATAAAGGGGGTATGCTCTAGGTTAAAATTTAACCTTTAATTATATTATCATTTGGATTTACATTCTTTCGAGTGATTCCATTATATAGTGTATACTTCAAGTTGTAAACTTAATTTTTATTTGCACTATCGTTGACATTTACATTTTTTTGTAGCAGTTTGAGGTATCACATCCTCCCTCTCTTATAAGAATTACTTCCCCGGAATCAATATTACATTAGCTAAACAAGTGATGATAGTTTTGTTTCATTTTATCTTCAAGTTCTCACGTAGCTTCTTCTACAGAATGGTTCGTCCAGGTTACCTTCACAAAAAGTATTACTTTGTTTCCCAACACTTGCTCTTTCCTGTCAACTATTCACATAAAAATCTCTTCATAACTCAAGTATTTCTCAACTTGTATCATATATCGCAAACGAAACGACCAAAACCGAAAAGAGTTAAGATAATATGATACAAAATACATAATATATATATAAAAAAAAATGAAGAAGAGGGCCCGACCACCTAAGGCCTTAGGTAGCATATACAAGTTGACATGGGAAGCATGACGTGTAGGAAAAAAGAAAGGATATGTGGCTTATGAAGTATAGCCCTTTCTCGGTTCTCCATAATTGGAATGCATACATAATGTGTTTCATATCTCTGTGTTGCGTCCATATAAACCAGATTATAAGCATTTTATCGATTATGTGCAATAGACTGGAAAAATTGTTCAAATGATTCAAGAAAAGCTCAAAGTCGCGCAAGATCGATAATAGAATATGTTGATCAACATAGACAAGTTCGAGAATTTGATGTCGACGATTATGTGTTTCTGAAAGTCTCCCTCGAAGGAAAAAATAAGGTTTTGCAAGAAAAAGAAGTTAAGTCCTAAGTTCAAAAGGTCTTAGAAGGATATGAGTGGTGGTTTATGAAGTAACCCCTACCCCAATAGTTAGAGCAAGAGATCTTAGTGATTTTTTTATTAATTTTATTTTACCCCTTTCGATAAATATCGATAAATAGAAAATCAAGTTAATTTTAGGTCTTCCCGTTCTGTCATCTGGCTTATGTTATTCATGTAGCATTCAGACCGAATGACTCTATGAAATTATGTCGATACTTCCACATATTATGGGTAACGTAGGAGACATCTCTATTTTTCCTCACATACAATAGTATTCCATATCTCTGTGTTGCATTCATATAAACCAAACTATATAAGCATGTTATTGATTATGAGCCGATACAACTTGAGAAAGACTTGAGTTATGAAGAGATTACTATGCGAATAGTTGACAGGAAACAACAAGTGTTTAGAAACAAAGTAATATCTTATGTGAAGGTAATCTGGAGGAACCATTCCGTAGAAGAAGCTACGTGAAAAATTGAAGATAAAATGGAACAAAATGAATCTCACTTGTTTAGTTAATATATTGTTGATTCTGGGGACGGAATTCTTATAAGGGGGGAGGATGTGATACCTCAAACTTCTATAAAAAATGTAAATATAAGCGATAATGTACAGGTTAAGTTTACAAGCTAAAGTATACACTTTATGTAATGGAATACCTCAAAGGAATGTAAATGCAACCCCTTTATGTATTGGAATTATATATATCATAAACAAAATAACCGAAACCGAAAATAGTTAAGATAATGATACTATAAAAAAGAAGAAGAAGAAATGGAGCAAGGGGGGCCCTTAGGTGGCATACACAAGTTAACATGGGAAGCATGCGGTGTAGGAAAAAGGGAATGGTGTGGCTCAACAAAGCTTAGTAAACCTAATTAGATTACTAAACATGATTAGTTGATAATTAGTGTGATTGGTGAATGTTAATCTTGATTAACCACTAATTAAGTAAGGGCTAATTAACAAAAGATGGATGAGTTTTGAATTAATCAAACAAAACAAGATGGGTCAAAACCTAATAACCTAAACTATACAAAAATCTAAAAAGAGAAGTATACTCCCATTCTACTCATTTTACCTATAAAATCAGCAACGAAGAGAGGATAGGAGAGAGGAGTAAGGTTAAACATAGCTAAACAAAGAGAGGAAGTAATTGAAGCCAATTTTGAAACAAGAAGAATAGAAAGGAAGCAAAATCAAGTGGTAATTTTGAAACAAGAAGAATAGCAAGGAAGCAAAATCAAGTTGTATACTCCCTAACCTAGCTTCTAATTCATAAATTTTATAAAATTGTTTTCGTTTAGGAATTTTGTGTGATTAGTATCATGAGTAAGTTAAACTTTCATGATATTAAGTGTATTATATGATGAAGCTCGAAGATTATGCTAGAAGCTTGAAAGAAAAAAGAGAAAAAAAATCAAAACTATGCTTAAAGAGGGCAGATTTAGGGTCTGTTAGTGCAGAACCCATAACTCCCTCTAGGAAAACTAATTCGAACATAAAATTTTTATGTAGTATACTATTAAGAGACCTCTACATGCTGCAATAATTTATTAAAAATCATACAAGTAGACTGAACAGAGATGCACCCTTTTGGTCATTTGAACCTGAAATTTTTATGATGAATAACTATTGGTACATGGAAGGTGCTGTCCAAAATTGGGCTTAAACGGACTTGTAATTAATTAATTAAAAATCGAACACATTTGCATTGTAAAACTTGAAACTGCAATAACTTGAGTTGTGCTCAGTGTTTAAGGCTGAAATTTTTATGGTAGACTCTCTGTAGTAGGGTGTAACTACTGTATAAATTTCATTAACATTAGTTAAACTGAAATTATGATAATTGTTGCAATTTGAAGAGTTCTAGGCTCATAGCCATTTTATGAATAGAAAACATCAATAATAAATTTTGAAAAAATAACTAATTATATATGGCTATCTGTAGTTAAAAGGGTTTGTCAAGATAAAATCATTAAAGTGGACTGATGTGCGAAATGAAGTTAAAGAAATTGTTTAAGTAAAGCCAAAACTGTTTAAAAGACAATTATAGTCTATATTAAGCTATAAGTGAGACATTAATAAAGTTTAGAAAGTCGCAACTTAAAAGTGATTAAAAGTTCATTCCGAAATAAGCTTGTGATGTTATGAAGTTATGATAGTGACCACTAAATCAGGTATAACGAGTATAGGGATTTGGGGGTGTCACAATTATGATGATAGTGACTACTGAATCAGTTGTAGCGAGTACATGGATTTGGGGGCGTCACAGTATAAATCATTCCGTGTTAAGAATCTGTGGCCCAAAAAAAAGAAAGAAAAACTGATTGTAGATTATCTATGACAAAGTAACTCTTAGCCTTCTTTGCTTTTGATCGAATGTTCTTGCGTTCTGACATGACATATTACAACCTCTTCAACACATAATTAATTAGAGGAATAGTAGGAAATGCTACAGCGTAACGTCGGGAGTATACTTGGTGCAACGTGATTGTGGGCTCTATATGGACCATTAAACAATCAAGTTCATCGATAGTTTAACCAATGTAAAGTGAACCCATACAAGATGGGTAGCCTATTGTAGCTATTTGTGTTTTTGTTGAAGCACAAATCTGAACAATTGTATAGCGTTGCCAGAGAGCAACTAAAGTCCAACTTTGTTAACAATCATGCAAACAAAGGATATGGGTTCGAATCCCCAAAAGAGGTGTATGCAGATGACCTGGACTTTATTGCTTGCTAGCCTGGCCCGACTCAGCTCAGCTCGACTCAAGCTAACGAGCAAAGCTTGTACAAGCACGTCTGCTCGTTTAATTAACCGAGCTGAGTTCGATGAATGTGACCGTTTACGCTCAGCTCAAGTTAACTCAATTCGTTTAGCATTTAAGTAATTATTTTTCTTATTTTTATAATAAAAAATTTACACGAGTCGGGTTTAAGCTCGACTAGTACGGCTTGCTTAAGCCCGACTTGAACTTGAGTTCGTTCGCTAAACGGATTGAGTTCGTACACCAAGCTCATTTAAATCCCAACTCGACTAAGCTTGTTTAACTTTAAAACGAGTTTGACAAGTCAAAGGCTGACTTGCCTCATTTACAACTCCAGTCTTGGGGATTTCTACAAGAAATTTTCTCCCAACATAATGTGGAAACAAATAAATACTTTTGTAAACAAATATTAATACTACTATTGAATAAAATTACTGGGAAAACTCTTAGGGACTCCTTTGGACTCTATACATGGGTTTCCAAAGCCACCCTGCTAAACATCGATGCAAAGTTTAGATTTTACCGCATATATCTACCCAACTAGTCCTATTTGATCTAAAAATTTTGATCTAGAAACAATATCTCCCCCAGAAAACCCTCCACCTCCAAGCCCCTTTACTAGGTCTAAAGGTTGGTTCTTCACTTTCCTTTAGAATTGGTACAATTCTGTTACAAGGGCTTGTCTTGCAGTACTACTTTGGAAAGAACTCGACTCTGTCGAGTTTGGGGCACTTTCAAGAATACCATAGAACAAAAGAGCATCCTAAATCACCAAAGAGTCCCTCTCTTTCTTTTTTCTTTCTACAAGTGTTAAGTAGGACTGATCATTCGGTTATAACCGAACCGAATAGTCTATTCGGTTATAACCGAAAACCGAAAGTTGTTCATTTTTGGTATCCGAACAAGTAATCGAATTACCCATTAACCGAATTACCGAATTACCGAATTTACAATTCGGTTGTTCGGGTAATAACCGAAATTAAGAAATATATTTACAAGTTGATTTCATTTACCGTCAAAATTAGAAAACAAAAATGAAAAAGGCTCATCCATTCGTAATTTTACGAAATACGATTGTCTTTCGCTTGGGGCTAAATCGAGTATAGTATAATCATCTTCAAAATTGCCAAAACGAAACACACAATCAAACAATACGTCAAACGAAATGACAAAACGTCAAAACAAAAAAACACAAATCAAAACTAATTTCGTCACAAAATCAAACCAAACTGAGATCAAACGAAATGGCCCCAAATGCAAAACGAAATTCGTCTCCCCCAAATGGCCAAATATATTGCCCTGCACAGTGCACTGAATGATAGAAACACAAAATCAAACGAAATTCAAACCTGAATGACTGGGATTTGGGGGAGAACGAGGAGGCTAGAGAGGCCTAAGACATCGGAAGGATTATGGAGGAGTAAACTTGTGCGATAAGTGAGATCTGAAGTCGCCTCACCGGTGGTCTCCACCACGCGTCGTTGCCGCTTTCTCCATGGTCCTCTCGACGACGAAGAAAGAAACAATGTCAAGTCGCCTCTCCATGGCCGTAGTCGAGAGTTCAGAGTTGAGAGATATGAGAGATTGAGAGTGAAAGAGTTGGGAGACTAAGAGATCTGATGGCTGGGCTGAGTGAAAGAGTTGATTTCATTGTCCTGTCTAAATGACTAATGGTTGGGCTAGTGGGCTGAGGGCTGAGAATTAGAAATGACTAATGGCTGGGCTAGTGGGCTGAGATTTGTTCGGTTATTCGGTTTAACCGAATAACCCAAAAATGATCCCCGTACAAACTAATCGAAAACCGTAAAATAATTCGGATATAACCGAAATAGTAAAAATAACTGAATTTTCAGAAAAATTCGGTTAAATTATTTCGGTTCGGTTCGGTAATTCGGTTATACCCGTTTTTTGCTCAGTCCTAGTGTTAAGTAGTAATTTATTAATAGAGGCACCAAGGGTGCCACCTATGTACAATTGTAACACCTTGATGTACGTTTAATTCTTTCCTGAAAAGATGCTAGAGGGCGATTAAGTTTACTAACAACTGTAGTGCTTGTTAAAGTTTTTTTCACTTGCTTCTAAGTTCCACAAAAGATTGCTCACTCTAGGTTGTGGCCTCTATTAGGGTTTAACATGCAGTATCTAAGTCTTTCTATGTTTGACATTTGAACAACTTCACCCATGCTAAATAGTCTCCTAGAGGACACTTGTTTTGAAGGGGTGGTTTAGAGGTGCGGTGCACGATGAATGGGTTCCAGGCTAGAATTCTTCTCTCTGCTTATATATATATATAAACTTGGAGGAGGTGAGGGATATTTTTGAGGAACAAATACACAAGATGGTGATTTTTTTTGTTGGGGGGGGGGTTGAGGGAGGCTCCATATAGATGTGATGCACAAAATGGTAATATTTTTTGTTCATGAGCGACCACGACAATGAAGACATAATTAGAGTTATGGTGAGGGACGAGGAACTATGTTTTTTTTATATTAAAACTAGGTTTAACTCTGATACCAATATCATCGTGAAATAATTTAGGGCTTCGAATTGGGAGCAAAATACGGGAGAAGAGAGAAACAATTGGGGAAGAAAGATGGAAAGAACACAAGTAATATACTCAAACACGTATGTGGGGTGTTTTTGGGGTGGAGGGAGGGATACTTTGCTAAAGAAATATTAATACTTCTGTTATCTAAAATTACTTGGAAACTCTTATTAGACCATTTGGACGCTTTGGCATGGGCTTCCAAAGCCTTTTGCAATAGTCTGTCCAGGTTACGAGGGATTGTACCACATCAAGAGGTACTATTGGCCCCAACTAATTAGAGTTGTCAAGAATCATGTTCAAAGGGTGCCCAATGTGTCAGGTTGCATAGAGTACTAGTTATCAGATAACGCTACTAGATTCCTTGTCAGTTCTGCAGGACTTTATGGAAGTGGATTGATACACTTTGAGTTACAGTTCGACTAGTCATCCACGAACTAATGGACATAGTAAGGTACTCAATTGTTTGGTTACTAGTATCATCTGTGGTATAAATGGGGTGAGGCCTAAACTATCGAATTTGCACTAGCTAAAGCAGATTTAGCATTCAACAGCATGTTAACTGATCAACATGGAAGATACCATTTGAGATTGTTTTATTTTTCACCCATCACTACCAACAGGTCCCTGGTTTTGACATCTGTACGGACATCATGATGAAGGGTGCAAGCTGTAAAAGTTTATGTCAAGAAAGATAATAGACGATTCAAATGCCAAGTACAAGGGAAATGTAGGCAAGCATTGATGGTCAAAGGTGTTTAAAAGTGTGTGACATAGTCATGGTCTTTGTAAAGAAAGGTTTCCACTGGATATGTAGAACATGCTTAAGAACCAGAAGTACAAGTTTTATGAGAAGAAGATTAATGGCAATGCTCACCACCCCAAATTTCAATGCATATTTGTCAGAGTATTACTTGCAGGATGATCCAACTATCAAGAGCTTACTCAAGCATAGTTGTTACAGCGCCACGGCGGTAGTCGACTGCCAATAGGAGTGAGCAAAAAACGGATAAAACCGAATTACCGAACCGAACCGAATTATTTTAACCGAATTATTTCGGTTTTTCGGTTTTTTTTTTAGAATTTCGGTTATATCCGAATTATTATTCAATATTCGGTTTCGGTTCCGGTTTACAAAAACAGGTTATTCGGATACCCGAATAACCGAACTCTTTAATTAAAAAATAATAATTTTATAATTATATGTACACTCAGTCACTCCTAGTCGATCCATTCTCACCGATTTTGCCTAGCCCTTCCATTCCCGATTCCTTTCCTCTGTTCGAGTTCTCTCGAGTCCGGACTCTCTGTCTCTCTCGGGCCTCTCTCGCCACGCCTCTCCGATTTAGTCTCGACTCTCCCGTGGTCCGGCCTCATGACGCCAGCCTCTGCCTCTCTCACTCTCACGGTCTTCCTTCGTTCGGCGTTCATGAATCGCAGCTCTCACTGAATTCAAGCGTCTCCATTGTCTGCCGCAGACTCCTTAATTTAAGATTCTGTTTCAAAAGGCATATACTTCATTAAAGTAGAAATGTAGAATTGCCAATTTACATCGACTTTTTTTGTAGACTAAGGGTTTTTGGGATTCTTGAAATGCTCGAGGAAGCAAAGACCATGTTCTCAGATATTGTATGTAAGGTTTGTTTGGAGCTTGAAGTGTGTTGGTTACGATCAAGCACCATGTACTAGTTTCTTCATGTTCATGTTCTCGTATGTAAGGTTCGGTTATTATAATTCATCAATTGTATATTCGGTAATTCGTAAGATTCTAATTCGGTTAGTTTTAAATTTCGGTTAGTGTTTCGGATAGTAGTTTTATTGATAGTTCGGTTTTCGGTTATAACCAAATAGCCATTTCGGTTCGGTTATAACCGAATGATCACCCCTAACTGCCAAGACGCTTATGCGATAAGGTGACAACTATGACATCCGTATGGCGACAAGTCGTTTACAATGTGTAATTTATATATTATTTATTTACTTAACAAGTAAATTGGCAATAAATTTCATAGACATTAAAACCCAAAACATAATACTATGGAATAACATTAAAAGCACAATTATGTAAATACTTAGCAATACCAATCCAAAAATAAAAATACTTTGATATTAAAAACTAGTAGAAGAAATGAAAAATTCAATAAACACCACATATAAAATAAAGTTGCAACCATCCATCATATATTACTAGTCTAATAAAACCACTGTCAAGTAGATATTATATATCAATGGATAAAATTTAAAGAGTACATATATATATATATATATATATATATATATATATATATAACCACTGTCAAGTAGATAAATATTACATATCAATGGATAAAATGTAAAGAGTATATATATAAAATATAAATATATATATATTAATAATTGTGTATGTGGCAAACTGTGGAGTTACTGGAGTAAAAAATACGAAAGCAGTTGAGAAGCACTAACCAGAGTAGCATATATACGAAAGTTTGAAAGTCGACCAGTCGACCACTGGAGAAGAAATAATAATATAAAAAAAACTAGCGTCGCGAGTCGCGACCGCTAGAGAAGAAGAAAGAGAAGAAAGAAGAACATACCTGACAAAGAAGAAGCGATCGGAGTTGTGGGTCGTCATCAGAGTTGTGGGTAGTACCAGGTAATCTCTCTCTCTCGCTCAGTCGCTCTCCCCCTTCTACTCTTCTACTTCTGCACTTTGACTTTTCGACCGCTGCAATCGCTATTAGGGCCAACCTCAAACGACGTCATTTTGTTGTTCTTTTTTTTTAAAACCTAGTTGGCCATCAAGTCGCTCGCTCAGCTCGTAGACTAATCGTCCATGGCGACGACTTGTTTTCCTAGGCTCCCGACTTGCAAGCCTCCACCAAGTTGCCCTTCCGCCTTGCCACTACACTGCCTGGACGCCTAGGCGACGCCTTAACAACTATGTACTCAAGGACGAGTGCTTTCCAAGTGGAGGGGACTGATATAGAACAAGTTGCCCTTGCCTTTCTGGCTATCTGGAATTGCAAGAAATCCCACAAACTATGATCTTGAATACTGCCCATAGTTCTACCAATAATGTCCATAAATCCTACTCAAAATTCCCAAACTATTACCATGGTTCATGCCGAAAATTGTTCTAGTTAGTTTTCTTTTAGATTTCATTCTTGTAATTGGCAAGTTTTAATGAAAACCTACCTCTTTTAGAAGTCTTGGAATAGCAGCTAGCTAAATAAATTGGATATGCCCTTGTCATTTGCTGATTATAAAAAAAAATTCTTTCAAGAAGTTTTCTCTCCTTGGGATTCAAGGAACACCCTTTGTGGATTCAAGGTTTGTCAAGGTTGAAATCTCCAGTCTTCTCCTTAGCTCACTCGATGCTTTCCTTATTGAAGTGGGTACAAAAGAAAAGAAAAGAAAAGAAATTAAGTGCAATGCATCCATTCATCTTGTCCATTCAAGTTAGTTAAGAGGGGCAACTTGGTTTTTATAAATCATTTAGGCAAACTTTTGGATCAGAATTCTTAAGTTGGATGCTTGAGTTCGCAGAGGAAGTGGGATCTTTTGGCTAGCCATTTGGATCGTAGACTTAATGAAGGAAATCGGTGGAAAGGTCTTCTTAAACTAGGAAATGTAAAGTCCATTAAAGACGTGGGATGTCCGAGGCATATAGACAAATAATTCTTCATTTAATTTTATTCAATTCCATACATTTGTTACTTGTTTTCTTCTTTAATCTGCGAGGTCTTGTATCCTGCCTTGGAAGTGGAAGTCTGGTTTGAATCATCATATTGGGAATTATTAAGCTAGTTGTTGATTCATGTCTAAAAGACGGACCACATGTGTCTGGGATGATATTTGGCTGGTTCTAGTGGTTACCAAGCAGTGCTTGTAGTTGCGAATTCTTATCATATTCTTGTGAATTACTTTGTTTTAGTTCAAGTCATATAGACTAGCAATAGATGAGGATTGACTGACAGCAACCCCTTCTTAATAACTTGTGTAATAAATTGTGTGCAGGCAGAGATGACTCTGAAGCAATTTCTGAACCTTAGCCCTCCCTTTATGAAGCAATTTCTTCCTCTACTTGAGCAACTTCCTCCGTTGTACATGGAATTGGTTAATGGAAGGAAAATTTTATTCCAAAACCTGAAGAGACACGCAGACTGGTATGCAAAATCTCCATCATATAGTATGCTATAAAATCAGATATTAACTCCATGTACAATGGAATCAATTGACTTAGGTAACTATATGATAAGATTACCATTCACACATTCCTTGATTCTGCTGTACAAAGTATTGTTACTTAAATATTCTTTTTTCTTTTTGTTGTTGCTAAATTATTGTTCCTTAATATTCTTTTACCAATATTATTGGTTATCCAACATTTTCCATCAATTCATTTGTGTGGAGTGTTGATTTTCAGATAAAGTCCTATTACGGTGTTTCCAGGAATCTTCTGATAAGGTTCAAAGATGATAAAATTGATGAAACTTCTGCCCTAGCCCAGGTGCTTAGCTCAGATTCTGCAATCAGTTCAATGTTGGATATGTCAATTCGGCTGTTACCTGGGGATCATGGCCTTCCTTTACAGCAGGTAATATTTGTGCTAGAAAGCAATTGGGGTGAAAATTCAGCATTATTTTTATATACCTTGTTTTATTCATTTAAGGTGCTAATGACCAGTATAATTTAACTAGAATAATGGTAAAACATTGGGGCTAGTTGTAGAGGAAAATGGTAAAATTCAGGGGTAGTAATATTGTAGATTTGAAAATGCCACTGAGTTATTAATGTTGAAAGCTAGGTATCTCCTGGAATCTTCAACCATACCAAACTTGATGATATCCTTTTTTGCTTCCCCTCCTCTTAGCATGTACATCTATGAGAGAGGTCTGAAGTTGTTTACCCCGTATGGTAGATTTGTTAGGGCTTTCAATTAAATCCAGTGTAACTCAAAAAATTTCAGGCTCTCCCAGATGTTCCCCCTGCAATGGCAGATGCAGTAAACAGAGGAGGAGAGCTTTTGGTAAATTTGATGGCAGGAACACCATGGGAGACATCTGCCAGAGAAGTAGCTAACACACTAGGTGCGGACTCGACAATCCTTCGTGCTGAAATTTCAAAGGATATGGACCTACTTGTAGATGTGATCACATCTTGGATGGCTTCAAACATGGGTCCAAAACTTTTAAAGGGATCGCAATACTAGAAAACCTTGATTTTGAGCAACTGTATAGTTCCACTACCACATGCCAGTGTAGAAGCAAGTCTTGAGTAATTATGAGTTAGATCACTTATGATTACTACAAAGAAACAAAAACAAACAATAAGAACTATCAATTTCATTACAGAAATGCATAACTAAAAGGAATGTAATATTTATAATCCAAATTTGTCAATTACATGTTGCTAGAAACACAATGGGTACAGTTGCCGACCGCTATTCTTCATGATTAAGATACAAACCAAGGCCAAATCGTGCACATGCTCTACAAAAATTAGCTATTACCTCGGCTGCAGCAACAGGATTTACCATATGGTCATTGTCAGATGATACTGTCCCAGTTGATCCGCCGCGATGTGCCTGCATCAGAAGGTTTCATCAAGTAGAATTGATAAAAACATCAGTTTGGTTGGTGCAACAAGGAAATCCAGAAGATAAACAGATAACATATTTGTGATGTAAAACTATCAATCAATCACGTTAAAAGTTAATCTCATTGAAATGATTGTGTCACTAGTAATCTCCTTTTGGTTGTATCTCGTACCATCTAACTTGTGTTCTATAGCTTCAAACTCGAGTATGCTAACATAGGTAGCATTGATAGCTGTTGCTAGGTCAGCATTCTTATTATTAGAATTCCATGAAGTATAGTTTATAGTTCCCAAGAATGCTGGTTTTAAGTTGGGAATGTTTTTTTTTTCTTCCGGCAAGGCACTCAATTTTTTTTTCTGCTCCTAAATTTATAGTTCCCCCAAGGACTTGGGGCTTATGCCCGCTAGGAGTTGGTATGTTTTTAATTCTTTACTATCTAGGCTACATTTGTTTGTTCGGGATTATAATCCTAAAGACTATTAAGTCATTTTATAATTCATAGACTAATAGTCCCAAGTCTAAATTTGAAAACAAACATGACACTTGGGATTAATAGTCATATCCCCTTGCAAACATAACCCTAAGATTTTAATAATTTTTCAATAAGTGTGGGCAAATGAATCCTTTCATCTCTTCTTTCTATTGCTCGAGGGGGAAAGATCGATCCCCCACATAGCAAAGGGGATTAGTGACTAGAACATGATATGGAACAACACTATTTAGTTGGCACTTTACACAATTTTGCACATAAAGCAATGGCGAGTAGTAGGCTCATCAATAAAAATCTCCATACTTAGGGTCATATTTTACCCTCAGCCTCATGTTCGTCTTGTAGATTCCTTGTTGAAAAGGTTAATCATATTCTTTGTGAATTCCTCTTGCCATGCATTTATGGAGTTCAACAATACCTTCTTTTATTCCTATTAATGCTCCTTTTCATTATGGGGTAGTACGTACGGTAGCACAATAAACAACTCCTGTCAGCCCATCAAGCGGTTGTTGATCCTATAAAGAAACGTATAATTAGTAATCTCCACCTAACCATTCGAATGAGAATGTGCTACCGAAGTATCAAGTGTTTAATGTTCAACTCTTTAAGAAAGGCACAAATTGAGTTTCATATTTTGAAACCATAACCATCGGATGCTAAACCGACATATCATCGATTTCTTGAAGAACTAAAGACAATCTTTTTCAGTGGTAGTTCAAAGTGGTTATTTATAGTGTTTCAAAAGACTTCTCGTTGCAAAATGTCCGTTGGAACTTTTATGGCATAAATACCTTAGAATCCTTGATGTTGACTTTGCTTTTCGGCTTAGACAAGTCTCATCAGTCTGTAACTTTACCTACCGTTTGATAGATGCTCTTTCAATAAACTAGTTGTTTACATACAACAATCTGATCTTCGATTCTAATCAAGGATACAATGTTGAATATCTCAGGACTTTAAATTTGGCAACGTTCCATTGTCAGTGTTCTTTTTGTCAGACCCGACTTTGCTCTACAATTTTTGGTGTTAGTAGAGTAATGAGAATCGTAGAGTTGAGTTTTACATTTTGCTCTATAATTTGGACTTCATTATTGCTCTACTATCTACTCTGTTGTCTGCTCTACTAATGAATACTCTACGAAGCTCGGGCAGACTTGGCAGTTTTCTCTGATTACTCTGAATGCTTTAGCAGCTTTACGATGCTGAAGGCAACTCTACCAACTGTCTCTTTGTTGCTTTAGAGTATGAGCTGCTGCTCTACGAAATCTTGTTTATTGCGAACTGGCTTAATTTTTATAATTAGCCTTAATAGAGCCATTCTAAAGATTCCTTATGATTAGAGCTATATTCATCATTCTTAGAGTATACTTTTACGATCAGACATCTCTTGTTTGATCTTCACTTTATCTTCGTGACTCATGAAATAGAGCTTTTACGATCAGCTTTACGCTTAACTCTACAATCAGCTTGAGCAAATCTTGCAAACTCCTCTTTTACTCTGATAGCTCTTCGGCAGCTCTACGATTCTCGTACCAAGGCAAGAGCTCTGCGTTTCAACTATCTGTTGCACTACGAAAGATGAGTTAACTCTGCGATCAATGATGATATTACGAATGGGCAGAGTAGCTCTACGACCGACTCGTCCTATCATCTATACACCAGCTCAACAGATCAACCAAGTTTGATCATTCTAATTTTAAGTCCGTATATATCATGTTATCATTAAAGACTTTACAAAACTTATCATTACAAATATATTTTAATCATATGTCCATCATATAAAGTTAATTTGATTTAGATCATCTTTCTATTCCAAGTTCTTGTAGATTTGTGACGATATTAAAGACTTTACAAAACTTATCATTATAAATATACTTTAATCAATAGATTATATGTTAACATTCAACTGAATCAACTCTAAGTCCTTGTACATTCATCATATTATTAACGACTTTACAAAACTATCATTACAAATATAATTTAATCTATATTCATCATCAAATCTCATACATAGGTTTGAAGTAATCTCATCCAGATTCCTAACAATCTTCCTCTATATAATTTCAAATGAGACTGTTTATGTGGATCGGAGGGAGTATAAAAGTAAAAAAACAAAAAACAACCAGAAACCAAGAAGCACTAAAAGGTTTAAAAATAGTTATTAGATAAACTCTCTATTTAGTTTGTTTTTGTCTTCATTGCGGGCATGTGGTAACGTATGAAGATCCATAGAAATTCACATAATCTAAATATTGTAAGTTGGTGTGTAGAAATAAAAATATCAAATTATTCCAGTAAACCACAAAACATAATCAAATAGTAGTACAACACACACACCAGTCACCCGGTAAGCATAAGACAATAGGTACATATACACATCAGAAATAAATAGTTATATAAACAAAGCCAATATTTAGTGATATTCATGAGGGATCCGAATCCAATCTAACAGTTAAAAAGTCATCACTCAAATCCATATATATATATATAGTCTACACATACAACTAGACCATTTGACCATTGCTTCCTCAAAGTACCTTCTCATCTAAGAATATTACAAAAGCATTGCTATTGCTATATCTAATCTTCCAATTAACTAATGTGCCTGGGCTCATTAGGGTATAAGAAAGCACTAGGACATCACACAAAGGTTTGTGCTCTAGTAAAAACAAATACCCCTCCACTTGCAACAGCACGACCCAAAAGCATATTGCCATCCAGATATGAAAGGTAGTATAGTCCTCCCACAAATTGTCTGCAATTGGACTTGAACATTATTATGTCTAGAAAATATGATATGCAAATTCTATGAGTTTTGTTTTCAAATGATATACCTTCCCGTGTTTATCACCGGAAATTGTGCTTCAAATGCTCGGATGGACTGTAGGAGCTGCAGACAAGCAAATTTATACAACACTCGAGAGAATTTTAGACACAATTGACTTATAAGACACATATGATATATGTTTCCTTAGAATACTACAACTTACGATCGAGCAGCAGTACAACACAACCAAAATTGCTGGATATCTACCGGATCTAGAATCCAGGTAGATTGACAAGAAACTAGCACCAGAAATGTTACAAACTTAATTTTCATAAAACACAATTAATGAAACAATAGACAAACCTGTAGACTCAAAAATGATCGTGGCAGTATTGCCGGAGCTATTAAAGATTGCAGCACTTCACTGATATACAAGTTCTTGATGGTTATCTGTCAAATAATGCTGCTAGATTTCAGATTAAGATATTTATAAAACCATGTCAAGTAGCTTCTTCTAACTTCTCTTTTTCCTTTTTTATTGTTTGTTTTACTTGTTTTCCTCCTTAAGTGAAGCTAGAAAGTTAACTGGTTCCAATAGTGAAAACAATCTTGAAAGCACATATGTAGATCCTTCCCCTAAATCACTGAGCTCAGATTTTTTTTACTAGGCCATAAACTCATATGAGCCTGACAAGTTCCAACGCACTCAGGCTATAGGCTGATCTTCAAAAAGGGAATCTTCCACCATCACATCAGATCACTTTCAGAACAAAGGCCCAAATATGTTCAAAAATATACAGCCACTACAAGGAACAACACTAATGAATGATAGCACACCTGAGCAGGTCTGATTAAATGCTTTATTAGTATTCACATGATCCACATACAGAATCCATCACTAAAAATAATGTGATACATCTAATAGGAGCTTCTACTGCAGCACTGTAATTAAATTTGGTCCAAGAGTGCAATTACACAAGCCTATGCAATTCAAGGATCACTTTAGAATTGGGTTTTTACTTAGTCCCGAAGTATTGGGTTTTCTCAGTGTGCAGCATACTACAGGCAGTCCAACACAATATTAAGAACCCCTTTGGGTTTTCATTGCACAACCTCCTTGGAAGTTCATGTATGCAGGATAGAAAAACTAACCTCTTCAAACTGGAGGTAGATAGAACGCAAAGAAAGTACAGAAAATTTTGCAGACACAAGCAGAGTGGCACCTTCCTGCTCCTATAAGCAAAAGACAACAAAATTAATTCAATAGAATACTAATTGAAGAGATAATATGATTAAATAAGGAGCATGCATAAAAATAAACTTATTGTCACTTTCCCAAATTTTCTAGAAACACTTTTGAGAATCAAGATTAATCGACATGAGTACCTTCAATATGGCATGCTACTTGAGGATTATTTGGCTAGATAATTAAGCACCTCAAGGTAATTCAAGCAAACATATATAGTATATCAAACAATCTACAAGAACCCAAACAAAAGAAAGTATTACATATTTAAAGGGTTAAGAAAACTGTGGTTCATTCCATCACTATGCAAAATATAACACAAGCCATTTATCAGGATGTCGTCGTTTATTGGTCTTATTCATGTATTAATATGCGACATAAATTCGATGTATTTGATAACAACAGGTAATTTTATACTTTTTTCATATAGGCATCCCAATCAGCACGAAGGTATCTTGGAGCTGTGGACAAATACCTATTCTAACACCTTCTAAAGCAATTCGGCCTTCTCAGACTTTTGTTGAACATTGTGTGCGTATACAAGCTAATGTTTCTGAAGTAAATATTATCGAACACCTGTACAGTGTAACTTGGGCACTACTCGAGCATTACATTAAGGAAATGTCCCCAAAAGATTTTGGTGGCGTAGCATTTGGCTCTATTTCATTTTCCTTTTTTGGCACTTTAAAGAGTATCATCACACAACTTCGAGAGACGGGGATGAGACTTGAGAGTTGAGACCCATTTCCCTTTGTTGGAAATGGATCCTTGTTCTACCGGGCTACCACCTTGGTCTGCATCTAGTTATGGCTTAATTTGAAACAAATTTACACAAACATGCCAGTAATAGGATAATAGAAGAGAAAGGAATTGCCTCCAACAAGTTCGGAATACTCCAACTAACAACATTGCGGACGTATCCTCCATTGTTTTGTCCTTGACATTCAAATTTTTGAAAGATTTGACCAACCTGCTTGTACACACAACGGTACCAAAAGGAGGTGTTAACCAAAAGAAACACACGGGAGAATAAAATCTGAGCATCACTTATTGCTGCATCTGGGACATAAATTTTTGTGCTTAAAACAGAGACAATGAAGCAAGAAGATCCTATCTATATAGATCCAAGTTGCACTTGTGGGGATACTAAATACAAGACTTCTTAGCTTTAAAAATTCTATTGATTTCTATCTAAACTCGTTGTCTTCAAAATGCATCTACTAATAGTCAACAAGGGACAAAAGAGCGAACCTGAAAGAAGGGAAGCTTCGTAGCAGCGTCAAGAAGGAGGAGGACATCGGGGGCAGAAGTATACTGCAAACGCCATGTCCCGTTCAACTTGCCCATGTCTATGGTTGAACCCGCATCGTAACCTTCCACACAAACCAGAGCCTCCTCAATACAAGATCTTTGGTCAGCAGTTGTCACAAGGCCCCGTTGTGCGTCTTGGATAGCTTTCAACAGATCGTATTTTCTGTTTTCAGTCTCCTGGAGCTGAATCAATCCAAACCCAAACCCAAACCCAAACCCTACTTAATTACTCGTATACACATACATACCGGGATACATACGTACAAATTAATGGAAAGACAGAGTACGAATGAACAACCTCACCCTCGTATGATGCTGGTTTGTTGCCGATGCTACTATTAAAATTGGTTTTCGGGACGATCCGACCACATTTGAGGTCGATATATAAATCAGCTTCAGCTCTAGCTTTAGCTTTGTCTGGCTCCGGTACTGAAAGACGCCCCTTTTCCCTGCAGTAATATTTAGAGTGCGCAAATGCAGTGAAGAAGCAAGCGCAACTCCCATTTCGCCTCCTTGGTATATACAGAGAGGCAGACTGGTCGGAATTTGGAGTTGAGTGACTCTTTTAAATTCAGGCAGGCAGGCAGGCAGGCAGAGTTAACCGTGCGTGTCACAATTTCAACCACAAAACTGGATCCGAAATAGTATTTTTAATACTAAACTTACCACAAAACTGGATCCATCCGAAGTAGTATAGTCGTCGTCTTCTTCTTCTAGTCTTTTCTCTTGGATAGACATTCAGAAGTAAAAGAGAAAAACTCACAAACAAACAAGGTACTACAGACAGCTAGGACTAGTTTATTTACCGGATACAAACCCCGCGTTGCGGCGGAATTATTTAAATTTTTAATAATAAATATATACGTATAATTAATAAATTAAAATATAATAAGAAAATAATATATTATTGTGCGATGATCAAATTTTACACAAATAAATAAATAAATATACATTATAGGGGTAGTGGTTTGTGCATTACACTATAAGTATATGACTATTGCTTTTAAGCTAGTTATAAGTATATGATTATTATTTTTAAGCTAGTGGCAAATTAAGTGACCTCAACTTGTGGACAAATTATTTTTTTTACTCTTCCTTTTTTCTATTTTTTTCCAATTTTTCTTGACCAACCAACAATTTTGAATAAAAGTAATTAAACTACTATGTAAAACTAACCCATAAAAGGTAAAACATATCACATCTGCTGAACTTATTTCTTATGGGAAACTTGAATAAAAATGGTCCCCCTTTTTTTAAGTGTAGCCAACTGATTTATTTTCTCTGTTCTTTATTATTTTTGTATTTTGTTTACTGTAAAGAAAGGGTTGCCTCAACTTTAACTTTTTACAATTCATAACAAAAAAAAGAATAAAAGGATATAAATATATAAATAACTCAATGACCGATATGAACTTAAAAGATTATCAAAAGAGATCAAACAAAATATAGCATTGATTCAGAGAGAAGAAAGAAAAAATCTGATATAATGATTCACATATTTCAATTGCAAACATAATTCCGCATATCAGCTTATAAATGCAAATGCAATAATCTCATTCCACCCACTTCTGAGTTATGTTTCACACTCCTGCATATAGAAGTAACCTGTAAGTAATAATGTGTGTATATAATAGCTCTTATTTTGTTAGTTCTCGGGTAATGAATTGAACCAGACAATATTAGTTTTCGTTCACCATCAATGGTGATGACTCTTCCATCGTGCAAAACGTAAATGACATAAGTAGAAGAAAGACAGAGAGACAAAGTGAAAAAGAAGAGGAAAATTGACCGTGAAGAAGAAGAAACCATGGTTGCTATTCACTTATGAGAATAAATAATTAGCTTGATTAACATTATTTCAAACTCTAATTCAGTTAGGAAGTTTTATTCATATAAAATTTTGCTCATTGGTTGTTGAAGAGATTAAATTATACTTGGTTTGTTATTATTTATCCATAATTTAAAAAAAGATAGGATATAATTAGGATAATTGGTTTGTTATTATTTTTTTCATAATTTAAAAAAAGGATAGGATATAATTAAGATAATTGGGACATAATTAAAACTATTTAAGATGGACATGTGTTAAATTTGTAGAAGGACATATGTCAATATATGGTGCCATATACTGTGATTTAGTATATATAATAGATTTTCTATTCTTTTTTGGCAATAAAAATTTAAGAGAAAATTCACAAATAAAGTTCTACGACTAGTAATCTAGTCAGTAAACGAGTTGATAGGTTTGATTACTTAAAGAGTAACTCAATCTTAATTAAATAAATTTTGTTAAGAGTAAAATGCAGTTTAATACATGTAGTTTACACATTTTTACACTGTCACCTGTAAAAAAAAATGTGGTACGAAAAAGGTTGCACACTCTCACAAGGGCTCTCATATGGCTTAATTACACCGTTAATGTAGCAAGGATATTGGCTGCCAATATTTATCTCATCAACTATAATCAAACACACAAACTTGTTTTCATCAATTTTTACTTCAGCCTTTTACCACTAAAAAAACATCATCTATTTTCGACCAAATAGATTCGGTCGATATTAACATAATTTCAAAAAAAACTTTCTGTCATAAATCATTTCGTCAAAATTATGTTAAGATCGACGAATTTTCATCGAAATTAATTTGGATCCATGGAGAGCGCGCATAAATTTCTCAACAGAATTTGGACTATTTTCAACAGAAATAATCAAGATGCATTCCATAATATTTCAAAGGATTTTTTTATTTGAAAATTTCCCTAGTGAATTTAATTATGATGCATTCCATAATATTTCAGAGAGTTTCTTATTTAAAATTTTTAATACTATTAATGTTGGAAATACAAATTCATCAAAACGACATTCTGCATAACGTACACTAAAAACATCTTTGTTCAAGATATCTAATAATAGAAGGATAATCAAAACTGTAACACCCTAACTCCACGTCGAAAGATATAGAAAATATTTGTCTATACTTCAAGAATTAAGTTACTACCAATTGTCAGGAACGATCGATTCTGATAGGAACGTCAGGAATTTAAATGGAAGAGTTTGTAACACCCCAACCCCACATCAAAAAAAAATTGATTATACTTAAATAATTAAACTACTACCTATAGTACCTTCAGTCATAATTTTTTGGGTGATAATATTGTGCTAAGAGAAGAATATTTATGAAAAGTACAAGCCTCACTCGAATGATGGCTGCAGCGTGAAGAATTGCATGACTCCAAATAGAGGTAAGTAAATTATCTTTTATACACAATAAAAATGGAATAAAATCTAATAAGAATCATCAAATCATAGACTTGACCAATGAGCTAGTTATAGCCCCATTAGTTTGAAATATTTAGGAACTCATACAATATTATAACATAAACTACCAATTATGCATCACTAAAGCATATCAGTCTAGTCAAAAGCAACAAGGCAGCGTGCACCTCTCAGCTCAACACATTATGAGGTGCAATCTGATTCTTATAGGAATGGTCTGAGGAACACACTCTTCAACCAAGTGAAATTGAACACTAATTTTTAACTGGTAGAAAGATTAGGTTGGCATTTTCTACATCATTGGTGTGCAAGTTCAATCTTCAATTGTTCAGTTCATCTTAGTCATGCTGACCATCCTCACCGCCTCCACGTCTTCCATAGTCATTCCATGGTAGCATAGACTCGAACAAAACAGCCAATGCACTTCTATTGGCAACATCACGCGGAGCACGTGCATCACCAGGTGGGTTCACAACTTGGCCATTATTCTGCATCTCCATCACCCTTGGGTCAACCATAAAATTTTGCAGGTTATCAGGAGGTATAGTTGGCACTGAATCTGAGAAATCAGACACCAAGAGATGGCTATACCTACAGAGAAAAATTCAGTCACATAAACTGCTGAATGCACCAAACTAGAATACAACATAGTGAATGTTACACTCATATGCTCATAATGCACAACATCATTGACTTTATATTTAACTATTTTCAGAGAACCACTTTAGTAAAATCATGCATAAAGCACAGTGCATTAGAAAGGGTTAGACTTTGTTCAAGAGGTGGAGTACTCACTCATTCTTCTCGGACGAGAATGCTTCTTCTCTCACACATGTCCAATCCTTGGCATAAATTCTCTTATGTTCCAGCTCTTCGATCACCTTAAGAGCAGAGTCCCTGAGAAACTTTTGCAGATCAGGAAGCCTCCAGATGATATAACTCCTTTCAACGTATATATTAATCAGGTGATCCAGGGATGGGATTCCTATTTGATCTCGCACAAATAATCTATTCTCGAGTATATTTTTCCACATCTGGTCCTTTAACGGTACCTTAGCCACTAATCTTTTTAAAACCGAAGGATGAAGCATCAACGCCCGCAACATGAGGCCAGGCGAAGTTGCTTTTCCATTGTCCTGTGTGTCATTTGAATTTCGAGACAAAACCGCACATGGCAAGTGAATATGAAAAAATTTGGAAACAACCACAAGGAGTTGTCACTTTTATATTCTTCAGAGAAGCGTTCTAACCATGCATACTCCTCTGCCCTCAAAGAGAAGTAGTCAGTGCAGAACATGGCACTCATTGGATCATCTGAATCTAAAGAAAGCAATAGTTTGCAAATTTCAAGTGCACATCGATGGCATCCACGCCTATCCATATTTTTCATGTGGGCGAAAAGAGTAGAAAACAATGGCTTATTGCTTTCTTGGCTATATTTCAGTTGACAATTATTCTGAAATGGTGTGAACATAGGATGCCATGCACATTCCAAGGCATATAGACACTTAGCTGTAGCATCTGCTGACATTTGATGTTCGCCAGAAAATTTAAAATACTCCGCAAGAGTTACGAGTGAATCAATATGGTAAGGATTGTACAATAAGATACTTGCTATACCATTGAGATCATGTATTGCTTTTGCAGCTTCAAATGCCCTTTGCGCTTGGCTGTAGGAAGATGAGTGCATGTACCTTTATGACAAAGGTAAAAATCAGGAAATGAAAAAACCATACAAAATGAAAAACAGAAACTTCAAAATTGTCAAATGCTACCACAGCATAACTACTGCACAAATAACTTTGACTTGACTGAACAAAGCCTTGTTCCAACAACTTGGTGCTGGCTAATGATTGAATACATGCCTACATAAATATGCTATCATGTGGATTCTGAACATCAACATTGAATTCATAGAAAAGGTACAAACTGATGTAGGACAGAAGTTATTGAACAAATAATTAATTGGAAAAGGCAAAATCAACAAAGATAATTAAAAGAACTAGGATGATTCAACAGCAGGAGAACCACAACCCCTAGGGTTTGCAACCACAATAAAGAGGAAAAATATTAATCGCAACCAATAATAAAAATAATTTCAATATCAAAGTGTGTCCAATAATCTGTTATGACTTACATATTTATAATAAAAAGAAACTCTAATAATCCTAAGTCCATTAACAATTGGGCATCTAAATAAATAACACAATACTGAAATAAACCAATAAATAACAAGTCCACGAACTAAATAAATAAATAGACATTGATAAACAAATAACGAAATCTCATGGATCGATCCCTATCAACTCTCCCCAACTGCGAAAATGAAGTATTTGACGAAGTGAAAGCCTCGTATCTCTCAAAAAGGTCTTAGATCAAGCTGACAGAACTCCTCAGCACCAAGTCGTGTACAATGGCCTGTTGCGCCACTTCACCAAAAACTGACGATAACCACCTACTTGGTCGACATAACTCGCTCATCAAACATATTCTCAATAATCTCTGTTGTACATTGTGTAGGAATAATAAGAGTTGGAGGTAGAGCATGCAAGAAATCGTAGAGTATCAAGATCTGATTTCAGAGTCGTAGTGTCTGCACAACCGAAGCTGAATCGTAGAGTGTAGAACTGAGACTTCAACAAATGTGCTCACAATGCCAAGACAGAATCGTAGAGCAAATACGATTCTCAACAAATGAGCACTCCCAGAATATCCAAAGGAATGAAGCTTCTGGTTGGCACTGCAAAGATACATCCCACCTAAAGGAAACCAAATAACACTCAACGAATGACATACAAACGAAAAGAAGATCCAAGCATCAACCCAATCAGCATCTAGCAATGTTCGAAAAAGCTAAAATCGGTACGAGGCATTTTTCTCTGGGCTATGCGAGGCGTAAAGCCTCTCAAGGCGAATGGAGGGAAGCCTTGATTTAAAGACCTAAAAGTCCCAAAAAACAATTTATATATGCGATAATAGGAATTATAAACAATTTACATAAATATGTAAACAATTTAATTAAATTGTTTATATAAATATGTATAAATATATAAATAATTTAATTTATATAAACAATTTAAATATGTAAACAATTTAATATATATAAATATTTACATATTTATATAAACAATTTAAATATGTAAACAATTTACATATTTAATTTAATTTACATAAATATTTAAACAATTTAATTTATATAAACAATTTACATATTAAATTAAATTTTAAATTATTATGTATAAATATTTACATATTTATATAAACAATTTACATATTTAATTTAATTTACATAAATATGTAAATAATTTAATTTATATAAACAATTTACATATTAAATAACAATTCTTTGTAGTAAAAAAAATTGCCTAAGATCATTAATTGAAATTTAAAACATATTCACGATAATGTTATTACTTACTAGTTATTCTTGATTTCTTTGTATATACATTAATACATATGATTGTTATATATATATAATTAATAATTGTAATAAAAAAAATTGTTATTACAAGCAGGAAGACTAAGGAGACAAAAAAAAAACCGTGTGAGAGAAGGCGAGAGAGAGCGAGGGGGAGAGAAGAAGAAGAAGGCGGCTGACAGAAGGAAGAAGAAGAAGAAGAAGACAGCGGCCCCGGCAGAAGAAGACGAGCGAAGAAGAAACAAACCCATCGCTAATCGATCGGATGTTGGATGTTGGATGTCGAAGTCGCAGATTCGAAGAAGAGAAGGAAGTCGAAGTTGCAAATCGCAATTGTCAAAGAACAAGTTTTAGGGCTTTTTTAAAATCAAATCAAGGTATAAGCCTTGACGCCCTCGGTAGAACGACCGAGGCGTAAGCCTCGGCCAAATAAAGGTATAACTTCGCTTTTATGTCGATGCGGTAGCCTCATACTTTCTTCCTCCGCCTCGCATTCTAGGCGCGCCTCTCAGCGTCGCCTCAAACGCCTTTTCGAACATTGGCATCTAGATTGAGTTGTGAAGTCATTCGAGATGAAGTCTTCCTGAGGAGATCGTAAGAAGACTTGATGAATCGACTAAGAAAAGTCGAGAAAGTGCGATGGTATCAGTAGACAAAAGACGACCTTGGAAGCAACCAGGATCATAGTGTTTGCCAAACAAAGAAAGAACTGATGGAGTATACACAGAGATACTGGTCAGAAGAACAAGGCTAAAGTGATTAAGCATTGGGTCAGTCCATTGATGATAAGTGAACGGGAGATCACAAGGAGAAAGCGAGCTGGACACGCCACAAATCTGAAGTGTCTTACTATTCAGAAGGGGCCAGAACAAAGAAGTCAAGCCATCAGTATCTGAGAACTGTCGAGGCAAACAGAAGTGTTGAAGCACTGCACAAGAGAAGGAAGAGGTGTTCTACATTGAACATCCAATCAACACTCTTCTAGATCGTAGTGTTGTCTCTACTAGTCAACAAGACACTATGATCAGGTCCAAGAAGACATGCATCAGAATCGTAGAGTTCGAACAGCTGAAGATTGAAGCATTGACAACGGTTCAATATGAAGGTTGATATTCGGACAAGAGCTTATTGAGAGCATCGATGCAAAAGGACAACCTCTAATCGAGAAATCAGAAGGAGGAAATAAAGTCGTCGACCTGCCCAAGACATCAGAATGACACCTCTGACGGGGTAGGTGAAACGATGAGACTACAAAGGTCGGAAAAGTCGAAAATGAGATGTCATGTCACATTTCTGATCTCTGACAAATAATTCGAGATCTGCGAAGCAAATCAAAAAGCTTTCAACGGCTACTTCTCAACGGGAAGATTGGGAAGGAGTATAAGCAAAGAACAATCAAATGCAAAATGAGATCAAAACTGATAATTAGAAGCAACCACACTTAAATGAACAATTAATTTAGTCACTCTACAGACTTAAATGAGCAAACATTCCAATAATTTATATTCAATAATCAATAATATAATAAATTAAACATAATATCAAAATAAATTTCATATTCTTCATCTTAGTTTCCAATCAAAATAACTCCCCACTGTTCTACATCTTCTTCTCTCCAAACAAAATCATCTATATACATTAAATTTCCAAACAAAAAATAATCCATAAACCCAAAATCATAGATCATTGCTACTCTTTAGACCCAAAGAACGATGATGATTCAGATCACCAAGATCCGAACCCCAAAGCTTTTAGCCCCAAAACTCCACCATTTCAGATCATAACTACAAAATCCACACTCGATTCAAACCCCTTATTAATCTTCTACAGAGAAGCCCCCACGATCTAAAAGCCCTCGAATCTTCTTCATCCCATCCGGGTGTTAGAGGGGTCAGAAATGTAGAATGAATGAGTATTTTGAAAGAGTGATGGGCCGGGATGGCGGCGCCGTGTACAAACCGTGCCTTAGTAGAGAGAAATTGATGCTGGAACAGCGACGCGCGAGGAGAAGAGGAGTCGGAAAGGGAGGAGAGAGAGTGTGAAGGAGGTGAAAATGACGGAGAGGATGGAGCAGAGGAGAAGATGAGGCGGAAAGGGAGGAGGAAGAGGAGAGTGTGAAGGAGGTGAATGGGGCCTTGAATTATTAGTTTTTTTTAGTTTTGAATTATTGAAGATAAAGTGATCTATTTTGAAGATAAAATGACGTTACTTTGGTTTTGATTTTTTTTTTTGACATTGTTGGATTATTTTTTTTAGTTTTTTATTATTATGGTAGTTAGGTCGGGTCGGGTTTGGTGGGCTGGGTGGACATGGGTATACTTGTTTTTAATGTGTGGGTTATAATTTAAGTGTGTAATGACTAGAATTTAATAAATAATTTTTTTTCCACGTCACTATTCCATGTCAGCTTTCTCTCTCCTATGTGGTCAAACCGTTTAAAGTCAACATGACTTAACAGATTTTGTAACGTTTTGTAAGGAAACAAAAGTTGAGTGAGTTGATTGTAAGAAAAAAAAGTTTAGTGAGTCACTTGTAAGTTGACATAAAGTACAATGACAAAAAAAACATTTAACCCTATTATTACCTGTTGACGTGCAATTGGGGCACCTAAAAGACTTGTGCCCTAACCCCTAGCATGTAAAACACCTCTCCTAGATAGTAGACTGAGAGTTAAACTGCACCCTTTCCTTTGTCAGGAAATGGCCACTTCTGATGTTACTAGCATTGAGGGCGCTTTGAGAAGTGGGGAAAAGGTTCTCAGAAGAAAATTTTACCACCTTCGGGTGACCTAAGTAAGACGACTCTTCTAGCGATACCCTGTAACCGATACTCATTATATAGAGCTGACTGGAAAAAGTCATCTAGGGTAGTGATGCCACTAGTGACTAGTCAGAATGTGTGATTGAAGTTCAAGTATTAACCCATTCTTGAACTTCATAATGGTCAATCTATCACTCACTTATCCGACATCTTTGAGTCAATTCCCTAAATCTGCAGATGTAATCAGCAATAGAAATATTATTACCTTGACGAAAGTTGTCATACTACTCCATTAACCTATCGGTATGTCCTAGGGTAAATAATATTGCTTTAAACGAGTTTTCATCTCCCCCCAATGTCTTATAAATGGCTCACCTATACACTCCAAGTCTCTTTTAACCCAAAATAAACTGGCCAATTTCACCAATTTCATTTTGGCGAACCGCATCTTTCTATACTCGGATATCTCATACCAGCCAAAATATTTATCCATGCCAGACAACAAATCAAGGAATGCATTGGGATCAAATCTACTGTCAAATTCGGGTGCATCTACCTTGATTTTCCTATAGTCATCATCATAAGGATCATGCCTAGAATGTTTAGTGTGCCTAACATGCGGGTTTTCGACATTGGTCCTGAATTTCTTCTAAAACGGCTCGAGTACGTGTAGTTATGATGCAAATGCACTTGCAAAGCTAAGACAATACAAAAATCTAATTGAAGTAAATTAAAATTAAGTCTAAGCATACGTAGTCGCAATCCCAAAAAGCTATTGATAATAACCGAATAATATGCAACTAGACAGAATAATATGCAATTTTAAAAGAACAAAACAAGCTTACAAAAATTTTAGAACTAATGAATGAAGGGAATACTAGTGATTAAATATTGAAAACCTGAATATTCAAAATGAAGTATTTGCTTTTACCTTCTTTTTTTTAAATGGACCTAACTAATCAGAAAGTATAAGACGGGGGTGAAAAGTGGTAAGGTTAAAAGTTTAGTGGTCTTTATGCGAGAAACGGGTAAAAAATGTAAACTAATAAATTGTGGGTCAATATTTAAATGGAGTTAAAGTTTGGGGTACTAAAAGGTAATTTGCGAGGTTTTTTAATTTAAATTAGGAAAGTTAGGGTTACCTCCCAATTTTAAAAATAACACAGCAACAATTTATTTTTTGAACAGTGAACCGCGATAAACAGTAAGTCGGTGATAAACAATAACTTCGACAATAAACAACAACCCCAACGATGAATAGTAACTGAGCAGTAACTTTCCCCCCTGGATTTTTTATTTATTTTTGAAAACCCAAAACCTCCCAAAAATTAAGAAATTGATGGAGAAATGTTAAGCTTTGATGTCAATATGATGTAGGAAGAAAGTTGTTGAACAAATAATTAATTGAAAAAGGCAAAATCAACAAAGAGAATTAAAAGAACTAGGGTGATTCAACTGCAGGAGAACCATTATCCCTAGGGGAGAACCATTATCCTTAGGGTTTCCCAACTAAGGAGGAAAAATATTGACAGCAACCAATAATCAAAATAATTTCAATATCAAAGTTTCCAATAACCTGTCATACTTACATATTTATAATAAAAAAAACTATAATAATCCTAAGCCCATTAACAATTGGTCCCTAAATAAATAACGCAATACTGAAATAAACCAATAAATAACAAGTCCATGAACTAAATAAATAAATAAACACTAATAAATAAATAACTAAATATCTAATCATCCACGACGACAACGTCTTACGGAACGATCCCCATCACAAACTGTACTTCCGGATATGGAAATCCAGCCCAAGTTCTCAAACTGTAGTTCCATATATGGAAATTCAGCCTAAGTTCTTGCCACACAAGGTTACTAAGTGATGATTAGAGTGAGACTCCTACATAGGATATCTGACAGATTAATTGTTTAATGCAGGGGTGTGGGTATTGTATGCGGAAGCTAGAAGCGAATAACACACGACAGGATAATTGTTTAATGCAGGGGTGTAGGTATTGTATGCGGAAGCTAGAAGCGAATAACACATGGCAGGATAATATCTATTCCTCTCCAGTACTCGGTGTTGTGCAGGATAAGAATATTGTATATGAGCAAAATCCTACACACAATTAGAACGAGTTGCAAGTGAAATATCAATAAGAAAATAAATGTCTTATTTATTAATTGATTTTATTTTTTATTACTAGAAAGATTAAAACTTTAGGGCCATATACAAAAGGTAAATGTGCACACTATGGAGAAGGGGTTGTTTGAAAAAGAGCCACACTTCAAGGGAATCCATCGGTAGAAATTCAGTTAAATATCACTCAAACAATTAGTAGCTGAATATATAGAAGACTACAAGATATCACAGAAACAGAGAGAGTAACCAAAAGGGAAAGGTTTCCGAAGAAACAACAACGCCGTTCATTTTAACTAATAAAAGTTCTGCACGTAAAAGGGTTTGGAACTTGGGAGTATAAATTTCAGGGAACAAAACACATAGGGTGGGGTGCTTGAGTTTGGCCAACCCAGTCTACAATACATTTACAGTAAGCAAAGACCCACAAGATTGACATACAACAGAAAATTTATTCATAGATTTCTAATCAGCAATAAATAAATTAAACAACCATATAGGGAAACTGGAGTATAGCAATTACGATGAATATAATAATACAAATCACAATGACACTTGATATTAGAGTTAAATTTACCTAAAATAGTGGTATCCATCTCTTGTTTCCAGAAGCTCCATGGACAAAGATCCATCCCAACGAGGCCAATGGTCTAAGGGAGAGACAAGAACAGTCTTTCTGTGATTGTGGCTTCCACGTCTACCACCACGAATCTGTCTAGAAGTTCCTGTTTGATGGCCTTTTTCAAATGAATTCACTACCTTAGAACCAAATATTCTTCGCAGCTCATTTTCTGCATTTAGGAATTTAGGATCAACTTGTAAAATAGATGATGAACTCTGTTTCACCTGGATGTCTCCACAAGTTACATTTGCTGGTTTGGCCTTTAAAAGACCGCTCTGAGGACTAGCAGATTCAATTGCAAATGACAATTTTTCTGGCATCATGTCAAAAGGGCTCTCAATGTTCTTTTTGCGTGAAAAGGTATCCTCTTTAACTTTTTTCTTTTTCTTTTTCTTTGATTTGTGATTAGATGCTGAAACTGTATTGACAAAAGCTTTAATTGTCGAGCATTCTTTGTCATCAGTATTTCTTGTGAAGGATTCACCAATGATTTCTGACTCGTTCTCCTGCAGCTGAAACAGATTGTTATAAAGATAATTGTCATGCAGCTAAAGTAGATTTTTAAGCTGTGAAATACAGAAATAGTACGTATTTTTAGTGCCACTGTTAGTGGTCTAAAAATTCCCGCCCACTACCACATCGATTTAATAAAGGATTTGAAAATCTACAATACTTGAAATGAATTTGCTAAAACCTTAAAAGATTGTTTTTTGGTAATTTTCATGCAAAATATTAAAAAAAATACATCTACTATATGCTTAGTATATTACAACAAGTATATGCAATTGAAAAACAAATAAATGAGGCTGCCTAAAAAAATGACTAGTCTACCTAAGAAAATGCACAGGAGCACTATAGCTGTTACGGCGCCACTGCGAGTCATGGCGATAGCCAGTCGACACCTAGGCGACCGCCATGGCGTCCGTAAGGCGACAAGTCGTTTACAATGTGCAATTTATATATTATTTATTTTACTTAACAATTATATTGGCAATAGAATTTCATAGACATAAATAAATAAAAGGAAAACAAAAAAAAGTCAGATTCAGAATTTACATGTCCACTATCAGCTATCAGAATTTACAAGTCCACTAGCCTACCATACACAGTTGTCCAAAAAAAAAAACACAAGACTATTGAGATGACAATTATGAAACTTAAATAATATTCAATGCATTTTATCTATATATTGAAAAAAAACATCCAGTGCACTGAACATATATAAAACATAAATATATAAATTTATATATATATATATATATATATATATATAATTGATCCAGTCCGGACTCCCAGACTGGAGTAAAATACGGACACCAATTTTTTTAATTTTTTTTGCTTTTTTTTAAAAAAACAACTAATTTTTTTTTTAATATTTTATGGAAATGAAATTTTTCCATAATACAATGTTTTGGGCGTGATTTGGATACCTATACCAAAAAATGTATGTACAGTCTGCACAGGCTGTACAGACATGTTTTGTTATATGTATCCAAATCACACTCAAAACACTGTATTATGAAAAAATTCCAATTCCATAAAATATTAAATATTTTTTTTTAGTTGTTTTAAAAAAAAAGCAAAAATAAAATAAAAAAGTCCGGACGGTACTAAAATCCGGGCGTCCGGACTAGAACCGGACTCTATATATATAAAGATAAAATATATATGTGACAAATTGTGGAGACCGTGAAGTGTAAAATAAGCAGCATTAGATAAGGAGTTGAGAACAAACGAAAATAGGGAAGTTGAAGCAAAGAAAACAGAGACTCAGAAGCAGAGCAGCGAACAACAAAAAGGTTGGTATTGTGACTGTCGCAGAGAAGAAAGGTACCTGAAGAAGCGTCGCCAGTCGCGGTCGTCATCGTTGTCGGTCTGTATTTCTCGCTCGCTCTCCGTTCTACTTTTCTTCTGCTGCAATTATATTTAGGGCTGAAAATCGTTCGCGTTTTGATGTTCGGGCTGAAAATCGTTCGTGATTTAGGGCTAGGGCATAGTGATGGAAAAACGAGGTCGCTTTGATGTTTTTTTAAACCCAGAAGGCCCTACAAATCAAGTCGTTCGACAACTTGTTTGCGGCGTTGTCCAAGTCGTCCAGGGCGACGCCTTATTTTCCTAGGCGCCCGGCTTTCGTTCCTCCACCAAGTCGCCCTAACGCCTTGCTTGCATCGGCCCGACTGGACGCCTAGGCGACGCCTTAACAACTATGAGGCGCACTATCCATTGCTAGAACACTGGCTACACTATAGTTAGAGAAAAGCAAAATAGAAAAAGAATTACAAACTACTGGAACCAACATGGTGTGCAGGAATCTTCATATCAGTTACTTGTTCTTGCAGGCGCACGCATGAAATACCTATATTAGGAACCTTGGTCTTGAAATCCCAAATTATACATGTGTAAGCCTGTTAATATTCATTGAATTTGAGCAACCCCCAAACCCAAACCCTAACTTGTCAAGACAAAAAATATGTGCCCCGACCTTACTGTTTTAGATCTTTTTACAACACAAAAACTTTAATTAAAAAAAGAAAATCATTAATTAAACATGGTAATACTTTTTGTATGTTTTATGTGCAGTGAAGTTTACCCAAGGGTAGTTGGCGAAGTTCATATTAATTAGCATGGACCATTTGCTGACAGTTAGAAGTAGAATAGTTTCCTCTTGGTGCATGTCAACGTGAGGCTTAGTGTTACAAACTCTCTTTATATATCTAATAATGGGTATAATGTAATTGTCGCCTAGACGACGCCCAGGCGTCTTGACGATGGAAGGAATGGCATGACGCGAGTCGACTTGAGGCAGAGCTGACAAGGCACGCCTTGGCATCTTTGTCCCAAGACTTTAAAACATGGTTTTACCCAATACCAATAATGACCCATCGATTAAAAACAAAAGATAAAACCCTAAAACAAAAAATAAATCGAGACTTATCTGCCTAAATTGAGTACTCCGACTCTTCTTCTCGACTTCTTATCGACACTTTGCGACTCATCATAAACCCATCACAACTCCATCGCATTCCCATAGCAGCGACTGCGACTCGCAGCAACCCAGAGTCGATCCAGCCCTTAATTTCTCTTTTTCTCTCCTTTCAGTTGCAGTGACCCACAACCCTCCAACCCTCAATCACACAGCCACATGTTTGTTTCTCTCCTTGATTCTCTGTTTAGATTAAGTGACAATTTTATTGTCTTTTCAAGTCTTTTAGTATATCTTTGTGGGGGGGACTGATTTAAAAGTGGGTAAATAACCCATTAACTGTTTCTTTAAGTTATTGACTTAAGTTTTAGTTTATTACTAGGAAACTGCTATATTTTTCAAGTTTTAGTTTTAGATTTCATGACAATTTTATTGTTTTGAACTCTGTGGGTATTGTTTATCTTTAAAATGGGTATTCTCTGTTTATCTTTAAAAGTGGCAAAGTTGGTATTGTTTATCTTTAAAGTGGTTATGCTTTGGGTTTTAATATATATGAAATTTTATTGTTTAATATACTTGTGAAGTAAAATAAATCGCATATCAGAACGATTTATCGCTTTAAAGCTGTAACCCAGGCCTAAATCGTGGCATTGTGACAACTATGGATGAAATGAAATGAGAATTGAGACTTGTTTGCGCCTCCCTATTCCATACTTCTCTCTTACTATTATGCTCCTTAGTCCCTAAATTCTCTCATCTTCTCTTCTAATTCTATGTTATTTTCTTCTTCATTCTAAATTCTGTAATCTCTCTATATATGTTAGGGGCTCCATTGGAGGCCCAACACAATGCCTCCTTTTTGATTAAACTTGCCTTAGGGAGTCACATGGCTAGTACTATATTATTTTCCCCAACTTTTCTTTGCTCCCAAGTTTAATCCCCAAGGTAGTTCATATTAGCTAAATTTAATCTTAGTACAGGAGAATATAATGCATAAATTACTTGAATATTATGAATGAAATGATTTGAAGAATGCCTTGGCTATATATACCTTTCAATCCATTCTTTCTCTATCTCTAAATCTCTCTATATTATCTTCTTTCAAAATTTAACATCAAATCCTCTCTACTTTTACCTAATTTCCTCTAATATCTACTATTTGGTTACTTATTGTATTAATCATGGTTCAAAAAGCGGCCATGTTGTCTAAATATCGATGACTGTTTGATTTCTTTAGTCATCGCTAAAATAACGAATCATGAATCAATTTCAAGCATAATCAATGTAAAAGTTGTGTATAGGCAAAATTTTGCCTCATCAAGGATAAATAATGGCGTAGCGAAGAGAAATAACATCTTAACGAAGAAATAAAAAGTGAATTAATTGAGGAATAAGAGGGAGTAAAAATAATAATAATAATAATAATATCAAATAATGGGACTCTTTTGTAGGACAAAGGGGAAAAATAATTATAAATAAAATATGTATATGAACATATTAACTTATCAAATAATAACAATAATAAATATTAATAAACAAGTATGCATATGTACATACTAACTTGTGTGTAAATAATAATAATAAAACATATATATATATATATATATATATATAATATGTACTTTTACATACCAACTTATCAAAAAATAATCATAACTAATACTGAGGAGCATGACGAGGATGATGATATAGAGGAGGATTGATTTAGCTTATTTTATTGTATGTGTACTTTATAATGTCTTAAAAACTTATTGTTCAATTATCAATACAGGATTAGACAGGTCTGCAACTGCAAGATGTCTGTATAAGCATTTGGACAATGCTATGCGTACAAGATGGTGCTTTTGTGTTTATCTAATTAATCCATCTTGTTTATATTAATTAGAATTTTACATAACTTTCAAAAAAATATTGAAACTCCTAACTCGCGTAATTTTACATCTCCCACTATTGAAACCAAAATCAAGTAAAAACAAAACTTCTAAAAACGAGTTAAATCCACTTTTGCCCACTGAACTCATTCTAAATTTACATTTGCATCACTGAATTCAAAATGAACTACAATTTATTTACAACAATGAAGAAACCGGTTGTTGCCGTTAAATAATTAACAGAAAATCTACGTGACAAAACGTAGCATACTTACTTGGACTCAATATCAAATTAAACACTAAAAATTACCAAGTGCATCGCCCATGTAGCATTGTTCCCATACAAAAGAGCATTTTAAACTCTTAAAATCAAAACTAAAATCTCTAAACTCTTAACATTGAAACCCAAAACATTTAAATTGAAACCACTCATGCACTACTCTCGTCCATTTGATATCCTCCCCTATTGAAACCTTAATTTGATCCCTTTGCCCTCAAATTATCAACAAAAAAGAACAAACTAGAAAAATTAAGTACCCAATCACCCATCATGAATGTTGGTGAAATTATTTCGGAAATTTAACATAGTTAGAGGTGAGAGTCATATGTATGAAGAAGAGAGAGAATTAGCCTTGCTTAGATCGTTGACCGAACGAAGGAAGAAAAGACAAATCGTTTGACTGAATAATGGAAGAAGAGTAAAAAAAAGATGTCATTTCCGAAAAGTGTACACCCAGATCTCTTATGATCATAATACCCCAAGATTTTATGCTCCATTGATTTCTTGAAAATCATGAATAGATTAGATTTGAGTAAATAGCACTTTGCATCTCTCTATTTTACTCCGTTTTGCACTTTGCATCTCATATTTTAAAAACGAACACTTCGCATCCCATACTTTCAACACCTAAACAAAAAGCACGCTCAGAACAAAAAATCGTCAAAAATGTTAACATCGTTAGACATATGCATTGCACATGCTCTTTTTAATGGGTAAAATTGTTTACCCATTAGTCATTTCTCTCTCCTCCTTCCTCCATATTTGCTTACTCTTTTCTCTCTCCTCTATCTTCTTCTTCCTCCTCCTCCGTATTCGTCCTTTACTTTTTTTTCCCTGCTCCATAATATATCTTCTTGCTTCATCTCTTCATGTTGTACACTTTATTCTTCAATTGAAGTTATTTGTTCATTTTATTCAATTTAAAATTAACTATTTCATCATCCATCATCAGTCACACTTAGCTCAACTTCTTTTCATCAACACCCCATTTTTTTCCCTCTCCCAAACAGTGGAAAGAAAAAGAAAACAAGTAAAAATAAAAATAAAAAACCCATCAACCAACCATTCCTCTTCTCTTCTCTCTCTAAAATTTTCACTAGAGAGGGGGTTCACCAAGACCACTTTCTCTCTCTACACTAAGCTTTTAATTATTCAAGCTTGATTAGCTCAAGATATGGATAAGGAGAAAAATAAGGGATTTGATGGATTTTTTAAAATCATTTACCAAATGTTTTAGTAAAAATCAGTCTGGGTTTTTATAGGAAAAAATAATCTCAGATTTTGAACTTTTTTTGGAGTTGAAATTGGGTTGTATAAACTAACAAAATGTAATTAAAATCCTTAATACAAAAAAATGGTGAGAAATGGATTACAATCGACAAAATCCATTCTTTTTCCTTTATTTCATAGATCTACATGATTAAATCATTACAAAGTAAAAAACTTTTTTTTTTATGGAGAAAAAAGTTTCAGCCTTTATTGCTATTAGATCTGTAGTTTACTTCATATTTGTATTGGTTTGAAAAAATGATCGAGAGAGATGGAAGAGGTGATACGATGGAAGAATGAGATGGAGGAGAGAGAAAAGAGTAATGTACAGATATGGAGCAAGAACAAGATGGAGGTGAGAGAAATGACTAATGAATAGACATTTATTTTTGGCCATTAAAAAAGCATGTGCAATTTGCACATCTAATGTTGTTAACATTTTTAACTATTTTTGTTCGAAGTGTGCTTTTTGTTAAGACACCTTTTACACAAGATGTAAGTAGGTTGGGTCGGTGTTGTAATCATGTGGACGTGTTTTACATGAATACATCATTAACCTGATTAAATTGAAAGAAATCAAATCAATTAGGATATTTATGTCACTATACTCTGAATTTCCTTGGATAAACAACTTAAAAATTTCCTACTCAATTTATTTGATCATGTGTTCTTGCATTTTATTTAATGGGTCATTCAACCTTGAACAAATTGCAAGTCCTAACACCCAAATTGGGATTGAGTTGAATAGTTTTACACTATTTGCATATCAAAAAAGTCGAATCAATTCGTTGACGTGATTAGTTAAATGAGCCCTGTCAGCGGTTGAGCTATATACGTCCTTATTACATTCGTTGAGCTATTTAATGTGATATACATCCTTGATAGGATATAAACCCGCCAAGCAAAAGCTATTGACAGCCCTACCTTACATGGGTTAGTCGTTAGATCAGCCAGGTTTCTATGGAAGATGATTTCAAAAGATGCAAGGAAGCGTATGTATATATGGAAAGACAGATGCACTGTGAGAATCAATTCTTGTAAATAGAACAAATAGAATCAGAAGGGGCAGTTAAACCTGATCGTGCTCGTCGTTGAGGAGGAGATCGAAGGGATTTATAGAGGAGGCATGAGGAGGAGACTCTGACTCATCGCCGCTGCTCAGCTTCTGCTGTCGTGCTTCTGCTTCTTCTTGTTCTTTCAGAACTTTCTTCATCAATCGAACAGACATGGTTGCTTGCTTGCCCTCTCAATTCAATCACTTGCCCCTCTGTCAATATATCAACTACTAGTGAGGGATGGAGGGATGCATCTATATGCTATGGGACAAATATTGGCATATAGGTTCTAAACCACACGTTTTATTAATTAACGGTTGGAATTTAATGTTACAAACCACCGTCCGCTAGTATTATTAGTGGATGTAATTATTATAATTTTCGGACAATTAAACCCCTCGTACCTGACAAGAAACATGGTCCGCTAGTATTACTAGCGGATATAAGTCAGTAACATCCAATATCCCTGTAGTTATTAACAACATGCCTATTATAAAAATAAATTACACAAGATTCCTGTACACACGATTTCAGCAAGATATTACTCCACAAGATTGTAGCCAATACAGACAATCCCTATAGTTATTTCAATTCAATTACAACACTAAACAAGATTGTATACATCAGAAAATCCAACATTCTATTTCAACTCAATTACAACACTGCTAAAACAACTGGAAGATTTCCTTCCTGTACTGAAAATCCCATTACATACCTGCATTAATTAAGATAAAACACTAGCAATAAAGATTGGGATCTCAGCAACATAAATTCAAATAAAGAAAACCACATAATTAAGGAGATTAGTATTCGCATCTCAAATCGTCAAGGAAGAAAACCACACAATTAAGGAGATTAGTATTCGCACCTCAAATCTTCAAGGAAGAAAACCACACAATTAAGGAGATTAGTATTCGCACCTCAAATCGTCGTGGTAAGTTTATAATTATGGCGGAAGATATGTTTAATTCTAGTTCCTCAAATTCTTCTCGTTATAATATTGACATGGATAATATTGGTGCTCATAACATGAACCAATCGCATATTAACCATTCAAAAAGTCCATACGAGGGTCAGATTTTTTCTACTATCCAAGAGGCGGAAGAATTTTATAGAAACTATACGCAAGTAGTGGCTTTGAAAAAAAATTGGGGCAAGTCATAAACATGCCCGCTCCAACAATTTGTCCAATGCCGGACTTTTTTACGTGTACCAAAGCAAAAAACCGATCGAAAGAAAAAAGCAGGATGATGATGATGATGTTGAAGGTAGTAAAAGGTCAAAAGAAGAAGGATTCAATAGGTGCGACGATGCGCAAAGCTAGAATGTACATTGTTCATCTACAAAAGGAAGATCATGGAAAGTTTCAAAATTGAGTTGAATCACAATCATGATTTGGTTACTCGAGCAAGAAAATTTTCATTCAAACACGGAAAAATATAACTCTGTTGCTCGAACTTTAATCGAAACTTTAAGCATATTTGGAGTTGGGCCAAGTACAATGATGAATGTTTTTAGTGAAATAGGAGGAGGAGGAAAATGTTGGTTTTGGTGATATGGATATTGGAATGTTGTGCGAGATTTAAGGCGTGACACGATAGATTCTAACGATGCCCAAGCGACCTGCGATATCTCAAAAAAAACTTTCGGTTGAAAATCCTCTATTTTTTACGATATCTAACGCGAGATGAAGATCATCGTATCGCATGCATTTTGTGGATAGATTACCGATCAATGATAGCTTACAAAATTTTGGGGATGTAGTGACATTTGATACAACTTATCGGACGAACAAGTATTCCATGACTTTTGTTCCATTCATTGGGGTAAATCACCATTACCATTCCGTCTTGTTTGGTTTTTTGCCGATCTGAGGATGAAACGGAGGATACTTTTTTGCAGGTCTTTGAGACTTGGCTTAATGCAATGAACAATAAGGCACCCGGTTACCATTATAATCGATCGAGACAAAGCCATGAACAATGCGATTGCTAGGGTTCTTCCTGAAACACACCATGCACTTTGCACATGGCATATTAGTAACAAATTTCTAGAGAAATTGCATACATTATATGACGCGTATCCTACATTTAAACATGATTTTAAGCGGTGTGTGTATAAATCATTGGATCGCAACATGAATTTGAGGAGAAGCGATGGGAAAAACTAATGATGATTCTGAACTGCATGACCATGATTGGCTACAATCACTCTATGAGGTTAAGCACAAATGGATCGGCGCATACAAAGAATTTTTTTTGCGGTGGAATGACGACTACATCCAGGAGTGAGGGGATGAATAGTTTATTCGATGAGTATGTCAATGCGACAACGAGTATAAAGGAATTCATCGTAAACTCAGAAAAAGCCATTGAGAAGCAGGTAATGAGAGAGAGACAAGCTGATTACGCAACCTGTCATCGGACTAGAACTATAACTCTTGAATCACCGTTGGAAACGCATGGAGCTGCTGTTTATACAAAGGAGATGTTTAGACGCTTTCAGATTGAGATTGTAAAATCCCACAAGTATATAATGAAGAAACTTCAACATGTAACAACATCGAATACGAAGTTGTACGCAGTGTACAAGACAAACGCCAGCGAAGAATCCAATGTGTACTTTCTTTGTTGTTAGTAATGTTCATTTGGAGATATACAATGTAATTGTAAAAATTTGAACATTACGGTATGCTTTGTAGACACATTATAAGACATATATGGTTGCAAAAAGTAGTAGTACGCGTATCTACCGAATAAATACATTTTAATTCATTTGGTGTAGAGATGGTAACAAAGTGAGCATTTGAACTACCAAATATTTTGATTGAGATGACCAACTACGAGGAGTCTCGAGACGATGCGGTACAATTATTTGGTCACACCGCTCTCCTACGATTAACCTACGGGATCATGCTCCATTAATGGTTTTAAGCATGTTATACGGTTGTGCGTATGACAATCAACCCATCGTTGAGAAGTTTGACCCGATGAAGTTAATGTAAATGGCGTGCGAAAATTTCAATAGATGATGATGAGGTACATTCAAGATGAGCCGTTATTAGATCCTATTTGTTCCCCAAACAAAGGGGCGCAAGAAAGCTTCAAGAATAAAGAGTGGGATTGAAGAGGTGGAAGTCGTAAACAATTGAGAAAATGTGCGATATGTAATATGATGACCAATCATGATAAAGCGGAACCACTACAAAGTTTTGGGACAAGACAAGTCGGGTTGAAGTGATATTTATATTTCTTGTATGAATTTTAAATTTTGGTTTTCTTAAATTTCTTAAGCGAGTATTTGAAAGGCTTATTTAGTTGAAATGCTGATTTCATAAGGCATATGGTTTTGGAAAGCTTCATGTATGCAATAGTAGGCTCATTATTTCGCATTACATATTACGATTTTGATGAGGCTCATTATGCAAAGATTACTGATTACGATTTTCGGAGGGCTCGTGTATGCGTGAGAATATAATATGAGACAATAATGGATTCCAAACAATAAAATAACATTATAATAATGGTATCATTTTGAAACTAATCACCCATCTTTATAAAATAACGTATTCTGACGGTTGGTTGATGTACAATGATTACTCTTCACCCACATCCTCATCTAAATTTTGGTCAATACAAAGATATTTTGAAGGAATATCCTTCGCCTTGCACATCCTAAGCTCATGTCCTATTCTAAATCTAAAGTTGTAAGCCTCGTTTGGAGTCCACCTCGGTTCCTTCATGATGTTTATCCGGTGAAAAAAGAAATCCACGTGCTTTTTGCAACATAAGCGCCACAATCGTCTCGAATTCCATTGTCTCTACTTTACTCACACAAACATTCAACTTTCGACGATCTTGGCCACTTTGCTTTAGGATTTGCCATACGAAAGCAACAAAGGAATTAACTCCACCTATAAACCATAAAATAATCATTTAATTCCCTAAACCTCATATGTTTGTGTTATGGAATGAAAAATAAGTAATATATTAAACAACTCACCACAACACCAAAGTATCTTTGGTATAATTGTGACAATGGCATTAAGGGTTTGTCATCATAAAAAGGATCAAAAAGCCTTATTTTCCACTTGTTCACACTCCAAATAAATAGGCAGAAATGATTGTTGCTTTTCGTTGATGAAGGAGCGAATATGTAATCACACTCATGAATTGGGGCACCAATTGCAGGATTGATGTAACTTGTTAAAATTTGAGTGTTGTTGATTTGCTTACTCAAGACTTGGTAAGTGTTGGATGCCCAAACCCAGAAAGTACGTTGGCATGAAATAAAAGGTAGCCCATCGTTGGATTCCTTCACTCCTCATCCTAGCTTCTCTATCGCTCAACAACAACAAATATGCATCCAATACATGCGCCCATAACCAACCACTGGGTCTCAGACAGTTCACATCCTTAAACTCTAACTTGTATAGACCGCCTGGATGGGTATGAGGAAAGTATGATGGGTCGGTAGTTGGACTAAACCAATAGAGATTTAACCAAGTGATTTTTTCAATCTTTAAATACTTGACCAGATGTGTGTGCTTTGTTCCTTCTCTCCCTTCTTAGGTAATTTTCTCTTTGTGTTGAGTAGGAGGAGCGAAGGCTACCTACGAGTTTCTTCAGTAGTGAGGTGAGGTCCCGTCATGTCGATATCCATTTGTCTAACTTGGGGTTGTGTTGGATTTTGTTCGATTGGAACCCCTTTGTAATCATTCATGAGCAGGTCAGATGCGATTGTATTGAACCATGACTCGTATACATGGTTCTTAACTTTCAGTGGCGAGATCAATTGACATAAACTTCAAAAAATAGCTTTTGCATAGTCTCAATCTAAAATTAAAACAAAAACAAAAATTATATTAGTAAAATAAGGACATCAAATTATAACACATAAACATGTATAAAAATTATAACTTTACAAACTTACAGTGTTTACAGCCACATATTGGTTAATGAATATCCGTCTCCGAGTAATTTCTCTGTACCATGTCATGTAATCCTCGGTAGATATATGCTGCAAACCCTCCAACACTTGCCCTTCTAAACTCTCCATGTAGGCCTCGCACAACTTAATATAACTGGCCCTATGATTTTCATAATTTATTCTCTCAAACAATTTATGTTCCGTCCTCAACTCCACCATGTTTTGACATTAGATGGATATTACGCAAATATCCAAAGCGCCTCATAAATCATCAAGCATTTGAAACTCAACAATGTCGTAATGAATCAAAGGTAAACGAAATGGCTCCACTAACCTTGCCTCAAAAAAAAGTCCCAACCCAAACGTGTGTCAAATATCTGATATGGACGCCACACCCAATCTGTTTCCAACATGTCATCAATCTCTCCTCGGTAAAACACAAGATGGTGATGTGGATTTTTGCGGTGCTGATATTGTTTGGAATTTGGATCAAAAGAAGAGTATGCCCATGATAGTGCCCTAGATATCAACTTATGGGAATTAGGCCTAGGGTAGGGCGACCAATGTTGACCCTTTCGTGAGGCCCACATCATAAGCAAGGTTGCACATCCTGCAAATTTTTTCGTTATTTTCCGAGTAGCCTCATGCAAACCCCTATACAAATGCCCTAAAACTGCTGCCCCCAAGCATATGTAACAATGTCTTCCAATATTTCCAATAACAATAAATACCTAGGATGCACAATAATTTTTACTCTTCGTAGGAAACAAAATAACGCCACACAAATACAACGGGTATGCCTTAGTGTGTCTTACCACATCATCGAAGTAGCATCTTTAGGTAATTGTCCATATCTATGTCTTAACCAAGGCAAACTTATGCCCCCCCTTTATATAAAGATTGTTCCCAATCTTCATCGATATTTGTTGCCCAAAAACCCTTACAAATAATCTTTTGGGATGTTCTAGTTCTCCATAAGTCAAAGGTTTTCCTAATATGGGCAATCCTAATATAAATCCAACATCCTCTAAAGTAATTAAAGCCTCTCCACATTTTAAGTGAAACGTATTTGTTTCACTCCTCAACGCTTCAACAAAAGCGAGATCAAGAGATGCATCAATCCTTGACACTACATCTTGATGACAAAATATACTGAAACCTAAGCTATTCAAGTAGATATTCTTCTTTATTTAGTCAAGTTCCATTCAATTAATTTTGCGGACATCGATGATTTCTAACACACCCCTATCCTACAAGTTAAATAGAGGATACATGCATAAATTGTCAAAATATGAAAATTTTTCACAAAATTTTAATAGAAATATGAGATACTGAACATGTACTTACAATATTTTGCCATAAGTCGGAAGATACATGATTTTCTTGGTCCCATAAGATACTTGAGGATCAAAAGGTCACGGATTGATATCCATATCTACCTAAAAATTCAACAACATATTAAGTATTAAACAATTTATAAAAATGACATTAAAGAGGTAAAGGAGAAGGAACAAATATAAAATACAAACATTTAAATTATAGGGGATCCATATATAGAATTTATAAACAATTGTTCAAACATATGAATTTATCAAAGCATATTAGTAACATCCATCCAATTGTTTCGGTCATAAATTTGATCAAAAGTGAATTTGTTTGAACAAATGGATATAACAAGAACACACTCATCCCCATCCAAGAACAAGTGGATATAAACTAATACTAACAAGAAATAGTAGAATCACACTCAACAAAAATAATCTACCAAATTAATACTAACAAGTGGATATAAACTAATACTAACAAGAAATAGCTAGCTACTTCTTTATAAAAACAGGATGAAACTAGGGTTCAACAAAATTAATGGAGAACATCAACATAAATCTCAGATTTTGGAGATTAATCTACAACTTTACCTGCAAATTCGACCCCAATAGTTGATTTACAGATGATGTCGTCCTAGGGTTGTATTGATTTGCACAAAATCATGACAGAGAACAAGAAATCTCAACTTGATTTACTTTCTGACTTGAAGCTAGGGTTCTATGATTTGCAAGAAAGTGCACACGTGGTCGTATGCGGCCCCAAAATCGCCTATCATAGTTGATGATTTGCGAGACAACGTTCTAGGGTTCTAAGTATTTTCCCAAATTATTTGAGAGAGAATGGAGACAAATTCATTTGAGAGAGAGAATCGGAGACTACGAGAGAGAGAGAATGGAGACTCCTTTAGCACTATGTGTAAAATGTTTCAATCCGCTAGTATTACTAGCGGACGATGACTTATATCCGCTACTAATACTAGCGGAGCATGTCCTTTGAGAATTTCAGTAACGAGAGAGGGGCTTAATTGTCCGAATTTTTTATTAATTACATCCGCTAGTAATACTAGCGGACGTTATTTCCCCCTATTAAATCCCAGCCGTTAATTAATAAAACGTGTGGTTTAGAGCCTATATGTGACGCCCCCAAAATAGGTATACAACACCCATTCTAAGTCGCCAAAATACATAGTATAGAAAGCAAACTACAACTTTGACAATACAGATGTCGTGTAGAATACGACAATACAACTGTGAGTTTGAATACAAATATTGTCTTCTAGACAATATACACACCCAAATAAGTCCTCATTAATTATTCATACACTATTTTACGAAATAGTGAGGACCATTAAAACATCTTCCTAGAACCATCACTCCATACCCCGACTCGATCTGCTATGTTCTCACCTCTCGAGAAGAAAAATGGAACAAAAAGGAAAAGGGTGAGCTCAACTAGCCAGTAGAAGAATATTATGACTAAGATAATATACAACAAATTATCGTTAGTCTTCAACGAGGAAAAATCTAATAGTAATACAATAGATAAACAAGTTTTAGATCAACAAATGCAATGGAAACAACAATCCATTGAAGAGTCACGTGAGAAAGAATTCTACTTGTCTTCTAAGGTTTAAAAGTCCATCATCAATAGTTTATCCTCGTAATAACAATCAATATACATCTTTAATCATCTTTGCACTACTTCTGCCAAAGATATTCATTTGTATAACCAATTGGTCATGTTCATCTCAACACTGCTCATCTTTTGCATACAGCCAAAGATATTCATCGATTAATCGTTCATCTTCGCTTTAAAGGCCAAAGATATTCATTTATATTACCATTTAGGATCGAGGATGATGAAAACATTTTAAAGAAAGCGAATCCAGATTGAAACAAAATGACAAGGATTAAGGATTAAGGATTCAGTACTTTGTTTTACCCGTGTCCAAAAATACTTGAAAATAATCATATTGGTGTAAAATTCAAGAATGATCAAAACATGGATACAATCAAAGCTAGTATCCGGAATAGATATTTTGGACAAAAGAAAATTTTTTATTTTTAATTGAATAAAGTCTTAAGTATTCGTGAATAATGTCGATACGTGAATAAGGCAGTATCGTGAATAAGAACCTCCGACACAACAAGTTCTAAATTTGATAAAAAGTTCACCAATACTTTAACATAATGATATTGAAGAAAATATCATTTAAGAAGAAAATAATACCCACTACCTCAAAATAACTGCATCTTACGATTTGAATTTCAGATATAGTCTTTGTGAAACTCGCACCAGATAAAGCAACACTCAAAGTATACTCACAAGAATACGCCGATAATAATAGAGAGAAAGAGAGAAAACTTAGTTTCGGTGTGATTTTCAATTCTAACTTAGCCTTCTATTTATAGGAAAATGTTAGAACATGAAAGGAGACTAAAATAATAAATTAATATTATTATTTATTATAATTCCTACGCATGCTTATCAAGACTCAAGACCAGCCATCACCTTGGAAAATTTCCAAATGACCCACATGCATAATCAACACCAACCAAAGTGGGTCCCACCCATAAATTTAATAAAAATTATTTTATTCTAAAACTTCAATAATTCACAATAAATAGCTCGGTTATCGAGAAAAATTCAAAACTCGCGATTTTCCATGGGAAATTCCATTCTCTACAACTTTGCAAGTAGAAAGTTTTTCCAAATTCCAAAGCAGAAATTGACCAAAATCCACAAACAGACGATTTTACGCCTATAATAAATTTTTGGTCGAGAATTGTGTCCACCACACACAAAAAACATGTGTTAAACATTTAATGCCACCAAATACTCTACCTCCTCATATACTCATATATCCCACATTCATTATAAAATATCACCGTTAATATATTATTAAAATAATATATTTAAATGAATTATTTTATCGAAAAAGATAAAATATTAATTTTAACAATTGTCACATTAAAAATTTTCTCCATCTATATCCACATAAAATAAATATTTTCTTTATCATAATAATCAATAATTAATTATTCAAAATAATATTACTGTAATCACAAGATCGACAACTGTGCGGTAGTTCCAGGAAAGAGGGCTTTCCAATAAGGATTTCTCCTCATCGACGCAATTAGGTGACCAAACCTCTCCTTAGATGTAACTTTCTAGAAATTGCCAATAATGTTATCTCGATAATATTATTCAAATAATATGAATTATTGATTTGATAATGGAAAATATCGTATAATGACAATTATGAAACAACAAAGAATACAAAATATCAACGCAACAATTATTGAATCAATAAAATATAATATTGAGCAAGAATTCATTGTAATAATTATTGAGTAAGGCTTTTTCACGTAAGGATCAATAATTCAATAATATCATGCAATACCGCGGTGTCTTCTTCGTGCAACCACGCCAGACATCAGTATTTTAACCACTGTAACCTAATGTTGTTAATTCAGAATAATTTACGTCGTTATTTATAAAACTCAATCTTTGTCGTTTTCCTTCATCCAACCATTTTCCGTTATGGGGCCCTGATAATGATCGGCTACTATTGCATCGCGGAGATTCCCACAAAAAAGAATATTCCACGACCAAACGAATATTCCCCAAACAATAATGAATATTTTATAACCACTTGCTTATTTTGTAAACTTTGCACATTTCACCCATAACCAAAGAATTATATCAAATTAACCCTTATTAATTTAGAATATTGAATAAAGAAAAATTCAATTTTATTTATAATAAGTTGGGGTCTTACACTATATGCCAATATTTGTCCCATAGCATATAGATGCTATGGATCGGCCCCCATATATATATATATATATATTGTGCTGGAGCAAGACTTTTATTTGGATTTCCTTTCTTTATTGGATTTTGATTTGATTCGTTTTATTTTAGTCCAACCCAAGCACATTAATACGCAAATAGTTTAAGCCCCTTCCCCTATTTGGGGGTCCATCTACGCGCAGCCCTATTTCTTGGGCTGAACTTGACTAATATTTTTAAGGAAGAATTACATTTATTAGTACCTTTTTAGAAATAATTACAAAAATCATACACCTATAAAATAATTACAAAAATATTATACTTTTCCATATTTATTTACAATAATAGTGCAATTAGGATTCCTTAATTTAAGGGATTAGTATTAATGGGCTGATATGGCAAATCTGGTGGGTTTTTTTTAAACGCGTCTTCTTCTTCTTCCTTCTTTTTCTCCCAACTCCCATATCCATTGTTCTTGTATTTCTCTCTCTAAAATCTTCTTCTTCTTCTTCTTCTTCTTCTTCTTCTTCTTCTTCTTCTTCTTCTTCTTCTTCTTCTTCTTCTCTCCGCACGCGTGAAATCTTCTTCTTCTTTTTCCTTATTTTTCTCCCAACTCCCATATCATTTGTTCTGGTATTTCTCTCTCTAAAATCTTCTTCTTCTTCTTCTTCTCTCCGCCCTTACTATTTCTCTCACTCCTCTTGAAGCCACTCGTCGTCAACGGACTGAATCTACTTCTTCAGACGATGGAGTTTTTGCTTTGATAGAACCGCCTCCTTTTGGAACATACCATGCGATATGTACATGGTTGAAGTGATGTTGTCATACTCTGAGTTTGTACTGTTGGGCTTCGGCACAGAAACGCACAGCGGAAACTAAAATTTTAAAGCAATTTTCGAAACCCTAAAACAGGATCCATGCGAAAATCAATTAATTCAGAGGTTTAGATATTATACCAGATATAAACAAAAAATGAGAATCTGAAACCGACTGCGCCTCGAATCTCCAACGCAATACAAACCGATTGCGCCTCCTAAGATTCCATATCGAACGCCAAGCATCTAAGCACCGTCGAAACGATTCTCGCAATAAGAAGGACTTCTTGAGACTAGCCACCAAAAGGAATGGATTTTTCAAATCTGTTTTTCTCTAGTCTCTCTCTCAAGAATGGGCTAGGTTTTTCAATTATGATATCTTAACCTAAGTAGTTGATATATATCATATATATAGTAGTTAAAAGGAATTAATCAAATCAAAACCTAATTTTATAAAATCCGAATTTATATATATATATCTCTTAATTAAGTCTTACTTAATTAATATACATATATACAATTATCCTTTTAATTTAAATTCGTGATTTAAATACTATTAATCATATTAATATATTTAAATCCTTAAAATTTAAATTAATTCTCTTTTAAATAACGTTCTATGTGTGTGACTTTATAGGTTATTATTACGTTGGCAATAATTTTAAAATCATATTATAAAATTATAAATAAATTGAAATGACATCTAGTAATGCATCATCGCTACCCAAGTAATAATAAGATCGATGATTCGATGCAACCTTTTCGTGACCAATGTTTCAATGTAATTTAATCCTTTTAACCTTAATATCCTAGATTAAACTCGAGTCATGGAATGTGTCATACTCTTCATAATTTAATGAAGTTTTCTTGATCAATGAGTAGACTATATGAAACAAATCACTATTTGAGCATGGCCATGCATTTCATAGTCCTACTCAATCAAGAGGCCTATGGATATCACCCATAATATATAGGATGGTTAAATTCCATCTAGATCACTCATATTTCTCACACGATTAATGATGAACCCAATAATCACCTTTATAGTCCACCCTATTAAAGGTGACATTTGATGATATCAAAGTACATAAATTCTCGTGTAGTAATATAGCGATTTCGTGTCGGAGGACCATTACATCATTGTCAATATGAGAATTGCTAACGACACTTCGCATAATGCTCCATATAGAATTCTCATGGTGGGTGCATCTAGTACATCGTTTTCAACATGTACCTATGCATTGACTTAATATCTCATATATTTATGACCAATGAGATTTGGTCATCATCGATCCACATACTTAGTCTCCATGCATCATTGTTGTCCCATCAACAATGATATTTCGATTAAGGACATTTAAGAACATTGATACTAATGGTAATATATAATCTCATGTTCAAGTCACATACTTGAAACTATATAATTTGTATCACTATTCTAAGGAATTTTATTATGTTAACAATTATATTACATGATAAATAAAACCATAATAAAATCATATATTTATTCAATCAAATATAATATCAAAAGCGTTAAGCAATTATATCAAATAATTGGCCTCTCAGGGCATAAACTCTAACAGATCTCTACTACTTGCACTAGAGCCAATCACTCATGTATCTAATACCCATGGAACTAGTGTGACCGCCGTGCTTCTGCTGCGACAAAGCCTTGGTTAGTGGATCTGCAACATTATCATCTGTTGGCACTCTTCCTATATGTACATCTCCTCTATCAATGATTTCACGGATGAGATGGTACCGCCTAAGTATATGCTTGGATCGTTGGTGAGATCTCGGGTTCCTTAGCATGTCTGCAATGGCTCCATTATTATCACAAAGATAAAGCAACCGGATCAACAATGGTTGGAACAACACCAAGTTCGATGATGAACTTTTTAATCCATCTGACCTCCTTGTTCGCACTAGAAGCAAAGCAATATACTCACCTCTGTTGTAGAATCACCATCGCCTCTTGCTTGAACTTTTCCATTAACAAACACCATCATTAAGGCAAAACACAAAACCCGACCGAGACTTATAGTCATCATTGTCATCGAAACTAGCATCTGTGTAACCCTTTATCGCTAGTTCGTCTTCACCTCCATATACCAAGAATGAATCCTTAGTCCTTTTCGGTACTTGAGGATATTCTTGATCGTCATTCGATGACCTTCACTGGATTCGATCAGTATCCGCTCGTCATGCTCAAAGCATACGAGACATCCGGACGAAAGTACATATCATCAAGATACATAATAGATCCAATTCTGCCGGAAGCATAAGGGATCTTTCTCATACACTCCTCATCATCTTATGATTTAGGACATTGGGCCTTAGAGATCTTTACACCATGAGTCACGGGTAAGTTTCCTCTTTCGCCTCTTGCATCTTTGAACTGCTTCAACACTTTATCAATATATGTACTTTGACTTAAGTAGAGCATTTTCTTGATCTATCTCTATAGATCTTGATACCTAAAATGTAAAAGACATCGCCCAAACTTTCATGGAGAAACATTTTCCTAACCATGTTTTTACAACTGTAAGGAAGGAATGTCATTCCCAATAATTAATATGTCATCAACATATAATACTAGGAATACAATGTGACTCCCACTAACCTTCTTATATACACAAGGTTCATTTTGATTTTTAATAAAGCCAAATTCTTTGATTGCTTCATCAAATCGAAGATTCCAACTCAGAGAGGCTTGCTTCAATCCATAAATGGATGTTTGCAGAACTTACATGCCTTTTCAAAGATCCTTTGGAGTGACAAAACCCTCGAGGTTGTGTCATATACACATCCTCGAGGAGATTTCAGTTAAGGAAAACAGTTTTGACATCCATCCGCCGATTTCGTAATCATAAAAAGTCGCGATAGCAAGTAAGATCTGATGGATTTAACCATTGCCACCGGAGAGAAGGTTTCATCATAGTCAACACCTTGAATTTGTTTGAAACCTTTGCTACCAAATCGGCCTTTATAGGTTTGTACATTACCATCCATATCGGTTTTCTTCTTGAAAACCCACTTGCACCTAATTGGTTTTACCTCCGGGTGGATCAACCAGAGTCCATACTTGGTTAGTATACATGGAGTCCATCTCGATTTCATGGCTTCAAGCCATTTCTCGAGAATCTGGTCCATTCATAGCTTCTTGGTAGGAAGCGAGGCTCATGTTGATCTATGAGCATCACATCGCCGCTTTTGAGTCACAAGATATCCATAATATCTCTCGTGCTCTTGGTGTGTCCTACCGGATCTACTGAATGACTTGTGTAATTTGAAGCGAGTTCACTTTCCACAATTTCTTGTGGTTCCCGCCATGTTCCAACTCAGTTCAATGATATTTTGTGGTTCTCGAATTTCTTGAGTTCTACTTTCCTCCCACTGTTTCCTTTAGAGACAAATTCTCTTTCTAGAAAATACTAGTTCGAGCAACAACCACTTTGTTCTCGAAAGTTTGTAGAAATAATACCCTTTTGTTTCCTTTGGGTATCCCACAAAATTACATTTGTCGATTTGGGTCCCGAGCTTGTCGTAATTGAGACGCTTTTACTTAGCGCCTCGCAACCCCAAATCTTCATGAGCGACATATCTAGGATGTTTCCCGGTCCACATTTCATATGGTGTCTTACAACCGTCTTTGTAGGAACACGGTTAAATGTGAATCAAATTGTATCTCAAGGCATGACCCCGAAGCTTATTGGAAGATCTGCATGACTCATCATTGATCGTACCATGTCCAACAAGGTTCGATTCCTCCTCTCGAGATACACCATTCCATTGCGGTGTTCCGGTGGAGTGAAATTTGTGATATAATACCACACTCCTTTAGAAGGTCATCAAAGTCTTGGCTTAAGTATTCACCTCCTCGATCGGATCGAAGGGCTTTTATGCTTTTGCCAAATTGGTTTTGAACTTCATTCTTGAATTCCTTGAACTTTTCAAAGGATTCGGATTTGTGTCTCATAAGATACACATATCCATATCTACTAAAGTCATCAATAAATGTAATGAAGTAATAAAACCTACCTCTTGCTAATCTAACTCATGGGTCCACATACATCACTATGTATAAGTCCCAATACATCAATAGCTTGATTCAATCGTGTCCAAATGAAAGGGGCTTTAGTCATCTTGCCTAATAAACAAGACTCGCATTTCTCATATGATTCAAAATCAAATGAATCCAAGAACCCATCTTTATGGAGTTTGGATGTCGTTTCTCATTTATATGGCCTAAACGATGCGATGTTGTGAGATATGTCGGATTTGAATCATTTGATTTAAATCGTTTTGTATTTATGTTATAGATAGGCATTTCTAAATCAAGAATATAGAGACCGTTAAACAATTGTGCAACACCATAACAAATATCATTTAAGTAAAACAAACAACGATTGTTCTTTATTATAAATGAAAAACCTTTCTTGTCAAACAAAAAATGAAATAATGTTTTTGCTTATAGCGGGCACAAAATAACAATCTTCTAATTCTAAAACTAGCCCGGTGGGCAAAGATAAATGATAAGTTCCTATGGCCAAGCAAAGAACTTTTGCTCTATTTCCAACTCGTAGGTCAACCTCTCCTTTCGCTTAAAGTTCTACTCCTTTGAGTCCCCGCACATTAACACAAATGTGAGAACCACATCCGAAGATCCAATACCCATGATGTAGAAGTAGATAAGTTGACTTCTATAACATATATATACCGAATCAAGTCGTACTTCCTTTTCTTTTCTTCACTTCTTCCCGGATAAGCATGGCAGTTCCTTTTCCAATTGTCCGGGTTTTCCACATAAGTGACATTCACCTTCTTTAGCCACCCCACCTTTAGGTTTTAAAGCTGTTTGGTTTTGGAATTGGGTTTGGCAAAAGATTTAGATCTATCTTCTTTTGCCTTTTCAATTTCCCTTAGCATTCCCCTTTTGCACCATCATTATGGGAGCGGGTCCCGCTTTTTCATGTTGTTCTCGGCAGGTTCTTAACATGCTCAACAACTCGATGAAGGGTTTCTCAATTTCATTCATAAGATAGTTCATAACAAATTGAGAGTAGGCTACTTTGTTCAAAGATTGCAAAACAAGGTCGATTTGGGCTTAGGAGTGATTGGAAAACCCAACCTATCAAGGTACTCAATATACCCAATCATTTTCAAAGACATGTGGACCAAGCTGGATCACGTTCACCCATTTTGCGGTGATACAACGCCTTCTGCTCAGATATCATACCTCTCTGTCGAGCATGCCTTTCGAACAATTTCTTGAGATGCTCGATCATCTCATAAGCATCCATTAACTCATGTTGCTTACAAGCTCGGCGTTCATGGTTGCTAGCATGATGACAACTCACATCCGAGCATCATCTTGATGCTTAGCATAAGCATTGTCTGCTCATGACGTGGTGCGATGAGGATTTGTGTCTTTGCAGGAATGGGCCCATCAAGGACATATAGCTTACGCTTCTTGTTTGAGGACAATCCTCTCAAGTTCCTATGCCACCAAGGAAATTAATTCCACTTAGCTTGTCCTTTTCAAAGATCGATCGTAATGAAAGACTATTTGTGTTGTTGTTGTTTGCCATTTGATATCTACAATTTATAAGTGCAACAATAATAAGTCAAATTACGAGTTGATATTATATAATTGATAATAGTACATTCAAAATATACCTCCCACTATTTTATTCAAATTAATAGCCCTCACCATTAATTGGGAAAGTATTTTCTATTAAATCTTTCTAGTGAGCCAAGATCCATATTTCATTATGCCTTAAGTTAGTTTTGGCTATTCTCTCAAAACATAATTATTTAGGTAGAAAACCCTTTGTCAATTATATCATATATAACTCCTAGATAGTTTGGTAAACAACATTTGTTTCTAGTCCATCTAATGGTACCAACCAAACTCTATGCCTCTAAGTCCACAATCCTATTGAGATAACTTAGTTAAGTCAGCCCAATGATTTTAATAGTTTGGATATCACAATTATCCTATCGCATCTTACCTAGATAAATAGGGTACTTTGCTTTGGCAAACCTACATCTATTGATCAAGGTCTTGATGAGTGTTATTCATTGGAAGGCATCGATTTAGACTTAATAATTTAATGAGGATTTTATTAATTTAGATCTCACCAATTTTAATCTTGTTAATCATGCACATTATTAATCATATCATATCACATACAAGCATAAATAAAGTGCAAAATTAAATGTGTCACGCTTATGGCCCAATCCAACGTCAATATTTTCAAGTTAATGAAAGATTGAAGGTCAATCTAAGGTGGTAAAAGATCTTAAAATAAATAACTTCCTTGGATCTTCCTCTAGCATGCACCTCCTCTCCATCATCATCTTTCCATTGTGTTCTCCATCTTGACATCTTCATCAATTACAGATTATTACATGACATAAAGAAACCTCGAGTTACATCGACGGAATATCATATATTCAATTTTATATCGGTAAACATGCATCATCATATATCATATATATCGAATACAATTAAAACACGTAATCTGAATTAATCTTTTCGCAAGTAGCTCGATACCACCGTTGGGCTTGACATTTAAACGCATGCAAATGAAATTAAAATTTTAAAGCAATTTCAAACCCACAAAAACAGGATCCATGCGAAAATCAATTAATTGAGAGGTTTAGAGATTATACCAGATATAAACAAAAATGAGAATCAAACCGATTGCGCCTCGAATCTCCAACGCTTAATACAAACCGATTGCGCCTCTACAGATTCACATCGAACGCCGCATCTAACCGTCGAACGATTCTGCAATAAGAAGGACTTCATGACTTAGCCACCAAAAGGAATGGATTTTTCAAGCTGTTTTCTCTCTAGTCTCTCTCAAGAAGCGGCTAAGGTTTTTCAATTATGATATCTTACCCTAAGTAGGTGATATATATCATATATATAGTAGTTAAAAGGAATTAATCAAATCAAAACCTAATTTTATAAAATCCGAATTTATATATATATATATCTCTTAATTAAGTCTTACTTAATTAATATACATATATATACAATTATCCTTTTAATTTAAATTGTGATTTAAATACTATTAATCATATTAATATATTTAAATCCTTAAAATTTAAATTAATTCTCTTTTAAATAACGTTACATGTGTGTGACCCTATAGGTTATTATTACGTTGGCAATAATTTTAAAATCATATTATAAAATTATAAATAAGTGATGCAAGATCTAGTAATGCATCATCGCTACCCAAGTAATAATAAGATCGATGATTCGATGCAACCTTTTTGTGACCAATGTTTCAATGTAATTTAATCCTTTTAACCTTAATATCATAGATTAAACTCGAGTCATGGAATGTGTCATACTCTCTTCATAATTTAATCTGAGTTTTCTTGATCAATGAGAGACTATATGAAACAAATCACTATTTGAGCATGGCCATGCATTTCATAGTCCTACTCAATCAAGAGGCCTATGGATATCACCCATAATATATAGGATGGTTAAATTCCATCTAGATCACTCATATTTCTCACACGATTAATGATGAACCCAATAATCACCTTTATAGTCCACCCTATTAAAGGTGACATTTGATGATATCAAAGTACATAAATTCTCGTATAGTAATATAGCGATTTCGTGTGTCGGAGGACCATTACATCATTGTCACTATGAGAATTGCTAACGACACTTCGCATAATGCTCCATATAGAATTCTCATGGTGGGGTCCGCATACAGTGCATCGTTCTTCAACATGTACTCTATGCATTGACTTAATATCTCATATATTTATGACCCAATGAGATTTGGTCATCAATCGATCCACATACTAGTCTCCATGCATCATTGTTGTCCCATCAACAATGATACTCGACTAGGGACATTTAAGAACATTGATACTAATGGTAATATATAATCTCATGTTCAAGTCACATACTTGAAACTATATAATTTGTATCACTATTCTAAGAAATTTTATTATGTTAACAATTATATTACGCAGTAAATAAAACCATAATAAAATCATATATTTATTCAATCAAATATAATATCAAAACGTTAAGCAATTATATCAAATAATTGGCCTCTAGGGCATAAACTCTAACATGTACTTCTGGCGACATTCTGTTTAAGTTAATTTTTTTTATTGAAGGAATTTTTCTTTATCTCTATGACTGGGTTATTTGCGATAGACATCATTTAACAACATAATATTTGCTAAAGTGGATAATTATTTTAAAATTGTTTAGACTCTTAACATATCTAGTCTGCTTTTGAATGATCATGATTGTCTCATCTTCATTTTGTCATTTTACTTCTGTATCATATACTGACACAAGATCAATTTATGGGGGCTTGATGTAATGCTTACGTTGTAGCTTCAAGTAATAAAAAATAAATACTATCATATAACTGTTTGGTTACTTCTGCATTATGTTTTGGTTACTTTTAGCTTGAAATTCGGATACCATTTTGTTACCTTGATTTGATATTTTGGTTACTTTTTTATGTTGTTATGGTTACCGTGTATTTGCTTAGTATATATGGTTGACTAAACTGGTTTTGGTGTACATGTTGTTTATATATTGGTTACCATTAAAACATGTTTTGGTTACTATCATATAAATATTTGGTTACTTCTTTAGTATGTTTTTGGTTACTGTTATTTTCTGATTTAGATTCTATTTTTGTTTCCTTGAGTTGGATTTTGTTTCCATTCGTGTTCCCTCAATTTGGGATTTTGGTTACTTTTTTTATGTTATTTTGGTTACCTTGTATTTGCTTAGTATACATTGGTTGACTAAACTGGGTTTGGTCTACATATTTTTTTTGTGTTGGTTACCATTAAAATATGGTTTGGTTACTGTCATATAACTATTCGGTTACTTTTTAGTATGGTTAAACCATGTATTTTCTTAGTATACATTGATGTATTATTTTTATAAATTCCTTCAGATATCTTCTACAAGGTTTATGTTCTTCTAGTTCTACTTTCATTTCCACAAACACATCCTACATGGGCTCTCTATTCACTAATCCCAATGTATTTTTCTTCCTCCCACATGTTCATAATGTAGAAGTCATTTCTAGAGAATGAGAGCGGCCATGAAGAAGAAAAAGCAAAGAAACAAAAAGCTCAAGTTTCAAGAAGATTTGTACCAGATTTTGATTTGTTCGATTGTCGTTTTTTGTCCTTCCGAATTGTGTTTCGTTCCTTTGATTTTTGTTGGATATCCATAACCATTTGTTATGGTTAGTGAGTATGTAATGTTTTATTGGAGCTTATGTAAATGGAATTACATATTTGATTATATAATCAATTATTTGACATTGTTTATTTGGTTCGTATTAAGTCAGGTACGATACATTATTTGAAAGGTGCGATTGGTAACCAAACATGCATGAAGGGTATCCATTTTATTTTCCGGTAGTAACGAGATAATTTACAAACTTCAGATCGGGACATATATCAAGTGTTAAATGTACATGTGAGAGTATACATGGGTTGCCTAAACTAGGTTGGATATCTGTGTTGTTTTTATTTTGGAGTTTACTATTAAAACATGTTCAATTTACTTTTCATATAACTATTTGGTTACTTCTTTATTTTGTTTTGGATTCTTTGTTACCTTATGGTTTGGCTACTATTATTGTGCCCTCGATGTGGGATTTTTGTTATTGTTATTTTTATTTTGGTTAATATGTAATTGTTTAGTATACATGGATTGCCTAAACTGGGTTTTATTACATGAAATTTATGTTTTGGTTACCATTAAAACCTATTCAAGTTCTTATTATACAATTATGTGGTTCTGCTTTTATTATGTTACATTATAGTTCTTTGTTATTAGTAAGCGAGATAGTTACAAGTTTGTATCGGGACAAACATCAATCGTTAAATGTACATGTGAGGGTTTTATTTATATATATGGTTACTTATAGATCTCATATTAAAATAAAAATAGTTTGAAAGGTGCGATTGGTATCCAAACATGCATATAAGGGTAACCATTTTAGTTTTTGTTAGTAATCAAATAATTAAAAACTTATATCGTAGCAGTTATCAAGTGCTTAATGTATATGCATTATGAGGTTCCCATTTATCTAGTTGATGGATACTTTTAAATTACATAGTTATAAAAGTTATTTTGAAATGGTCTACATGCCAATTGGTAACTAAATATGAATATAGAGGTAACCATTTTATTTTAGATGGATAACCAAATTTACATAAAAATATTTCGTAGCAGATTACCAATTGTTCAAATGTATATGTTTACTTTATATTAATAACTCATGATGGAATCAAAATTAAAATATTAATCAACATCAATTTTGGTTATTATTCACCATCAAAATGTTACCAACCATGTGGTTAATAAGTTCTTAGCGAAGAAACAATTATATATTCTCGTAAACAATTAAATTTGTTGTATGAATTCTTTACATCGCTAATAGCCATTCTCTAACAACCTGAATAAACATTGTAAAGTAACCAAATCAATATTAGACAATAATCAAATTACATAATCTTAGTAACGGAAAATAAACCAAATTTTTACATGCAATTTTGAAGGCCTAAATGATGGAATTCAACCAAAAAAAACCTCATAGAGTTCACCAAAGAAAGCTAGTGACTTTTAATCGTTGAATTCGCTTTCAATGAAATTAGGATCAAAACGCCAAAATCCGACACTCCAAACTTGATGAAATTGTCAAATTGTCACTGCAACCAAATAAATATTATACTGTAACCAATTAAATAGTATACAACAACCAATATATGTAATCAGATTAGCAGTTGTATGAAGGTAACCAATGTAGTCAATGAGGAACCACCAATATAAAAGAAACAATTATAAAACTGAATAACAGTATAGAGTAACCAAATAAACACCTTACAATATCTAAATACATATTATACAGTAACCAAGATATATGTAATTAGTAGCCAAGATTATAAAAAATATTTTTACATTCATTTTACAACAAAAAAAAATCAAGAATGACTTTGTTACAAATTAAAGACTAATGAGATGTATGAAGGTACCTACCAATGTAGTTAATCAGTAACCATCAATATAAAATAATCACTATAAAACACGGTAATATAATGCAAGAACCATGATAATATTACACAAAGAACCAAGTCGAGGATTATATACTAACCAAATCCAAATTAGAGCAAGAACTCAACATATATTTACTTAGTATACACAAGATAAATACATTCTGCATTGCATTTTTATAGTAAAAACAACTAGTATAATTTGTTTGTTACCAACTAAAGGCAAACTTTTGTAAGAATGTAACCAATGTAGCTAACAAGTAACCATTAATATAAAAATATAAGTAGAAGTGTACATTAATATGCTTCAAAGAACCAATATTACAAAGAACCAATTAATCATTACAAGAATTAAGTTTGCATTAGTCAAGAATCAAGTCAAAGATTAGTTAGTAACCAAGTCAAGACTATAATTTTACAAAGTAACCAAGTCAAAGATTAACAGTTGTATAAAGGTAACCAATATATATAATCAGATTAACAGTTGTATAAATGTAACCAATGTAGTCAATAAGTAACCACCAATATAAAAGAAATAATTATAAACTACAATAACATTATACAGTAACCAAATAAACACCTTACAGTATCTAAATACATATTAGTCAGTAACCAAATAAACACCTTACAGTATCTAAATACATATTAGTCAGTAACCAATATATATGGTAATATTATTTGTTAGCTTACGGTCCTCAGAAAGTAACCAACTCAATGTCAGACAGTAACCAAACTACATAATGTTAGTAACCAGAACATGAACTGGGGGGTAATATTATGCATTAACCATTGCAATTTTACACAGTAACCAAGTCAGCATTATATACTAACCAAATTTAGATTAGACAGTAACCAACAGTTGCAGGAACCAATATATATGGTAATATTACTGTTAGCTTATGGTCTGTAAATTAACCACCAATATAAAAGAAACAATTATAAACCATAATAACATTATACAGTAACCAAATAAACACCTTACAGCATCTAAATACATATTAGACAGTAACCAATATATATAGTAATATTACTGTTAGCTTATGGTTTGTAAAGTAACCAACTCAATGTCAGACAGTAACCAAACTACATAATGTTAGTAACCAGAACATGAACTGGGGGGTAATATTATGCAGTAACCATTGCAATTTTACACAGTAACCAAGTCAGCATTATATACTAACCAAATTCAGATTAGACAGTAACCAACAGTTGCAGGAACCAATATATATGGTAATATTACTGTTAGCTTATGGTCTGTAAAGTAACCACCAATATAAAAGGAACAATTATAAACCACAATAATATTATACAGTAACCAAATAAACACCTTACAACATCTAAATACATATTAGATAAAGAACCAATATATATGGTAATATATCTTTGTTAGCTTATAGTCAGTAAAAGTAACCATCACAATGTCGATAAGAATCAAACTACATAATGTTAAGAACGAGAACATGAACCTGGGGGTAACATTATGCAAAGAACTCATTGCAATTTTACACAGTAACCAAGTTAGCATTATATACTAACCAAATCCAGATTAGACAGTAACCAACAGTTATAGGAAGGTAACCAATGTATTTAATAAGTAATCATTAATATAAAAAATATCAGTAGAATAATGTTTAAAATTATAAAGCAAGCATATAAACATTATACATCAACCAAATTAATAATAAACAGTAACCAAATCAATAATAAGCAAAGAACCAATTTATATGTATTTAGTAACTAGAGTATAAAACATATTTTAAAATGCATTTGCATTCAAAACATTCATTATTCGACTTTTGTGACCATTTAAAGAGCGAAAAAAGTTGAGAAAGGTAACCCGATGAGCGAACACGTAGAAAACACGGGGTAACACTTATACGATATAAATTGAAAAATCAAATACCTAGGTATACAAAATTGTAACGAATCAACAATCGATAAAGACGATCAACAATCGATCTTGAAGTTGTTGTCGATCTTTTATGTTTTTTCTTCGATTTCAGAGTTGCGTCGCGACAAGAGATTTCTTCTTCTCTCCGTAGATACGTCGTTGATCCATTTCTTCTCCGATCTCGAGTTCTTTGTCGATCTCGTCTTGTCGTCGTCGCGACAAAAATTTTAAATCTTCTCCGATCTCGTTATGTCGCTACCGTAAGATTTGGATTTCTCCAATATCAAAGTGCGTGTTCATTCGATTGCTTAAATGTAGGGCGTGCTCGCTCAAATTGCTTGAATATATGACTGATTTTATCAATTTTATATTGTGTTATTTTATTTTTGTAATTATGTTGTGTGTGTTTTATTTTTGTAATTACTTTTTAATTGTTGTATATTAGTGTTAAGGACCCTATTTTTAATTGCGACTTAACGACCCAAATTTTTAAAAGATTAACTAGGAGTTGGTTACATTCTACCGTCAGTAGTTTTAGACATCATCTATATATTCATATAAAATCTTAAAAAGCATGAAGAATCCTTTTTGATTAAAATAGGCAATAGCTACAGTAGATTCCATGACGTTTGACTTGGTATTCGGTGCAAAATAACGGCCAACCAGGGAAAGAAGTTACTCCATTGCAGTGAAACGAGAAAGAGAAAAGCTACCACCAAATAGATCCACCCAGTGGAAAAAGTAGAGATGGGCAATTGCTTGGAATATCAAGCTACTGATCCAAATCCTAGCACCAGCAAAACTAGACCTTCCCCTTCCCCTTCCAGTACTACGGGTATATATAGTAGTAGTCTCTCTCTCTCTCTCTCTCTCTCTCTATATATATATATATATATATATATATATATATTAACTTGCTTAATTGATTGAGGGAAATACAAACAAGCGAATTCCGAATTTGTTGTTGTTTTTGTAATTCTTTATTGTTTGTTTCAGGGGGTACATCAAATTATAGCTACGGTGGTGGTGGTGGTGGATTCTCGGCTACTACCAGCAGCAGCCGATTTTCCGCTGCAGCAAGTGATAGGACGAGTTTTTCAAATGGAGAAATATTGCCTACTTCCAATCTGAAGATATATAGCTTTTCAGATATGAAAACTGCCACGAAAAGTTTCAAGTCCGACACTGTGTTAGGTATAGGAGGTTTTGGGACTGTTTTCAAGGGATGGGTGGATGAGAAGACGCTTGCTCCCTCCAGGATTGGTACCGGAATGATTGTCGCTATCAAGAAATTGAACCCTGAAAGTATGCAGGGCTTTGACGAATGGCAGGTGTGTGCTACAACAGCTTGATTCTTGAATTCTCAACTGTGATTATTAGCATTTATTGCAACTTTTACAACAATTTGAACACCCAAGATAATGAGGAAAGTTCTTTTCACCTTAAAATCTTCACCATTAGATTGATTTTGTAAACCAAACAAAATACATATAGTGGGTGACAAATCAAATAAAATATTTCTATGGGAAGTGAGGACGTATATACTTGTGTCCGGCAATCTTGTATTGCAATTGACTCTCACACGGGAGGCTTTTCTGTTTATTGTTGATTAGATTACTACTTAGTTCATTCCTTATCGTTTATTTTGTTGCCACCACGACGTATTTTTGATATTTATCTACTTATGCAACATAACGAGGCTTGTTCTTCACTAAATGTCTGGTTACTTCTTCACTTGACATGCAGTCAGAAGTGAACTTTCTAGGAAGACTCTCTCATCCCAACTTGGTCAAGCTGTTGGGATACTGTTGGGAGGATAAAGACCTCTTACTCGTATATGAGTTTATGCAGAAGGGAAGCTTGGAAAACCATCTTTTCAGAAGTAAGAGCCTGAAAAGAGTAGAAAATAAAATAAAAATTGCTCATTGGTGATAAAATGCATTTATTGCTGGATCTTTTTGTTGTTCAGGGACAGGGAGTAATGCTATTGAACCACTTTCATGGGACATAAGGCTAAAAATAGCCATAGGAGCAGCACGCGGACTAGCTTTCTTGCACAGTTCTGACAAGAAAATCATTTACAGAGACTTCAAGGCCTCTAATATACTGCTTGATGGGGTGAGATACACTGCTCAGCTTTTAACATTAACAAATTGAACCTTGAGAAACCATCAAGAATTAAGAAATTAAAGCTGGAAAGGGGGATAAAAAAATGGAAGAAAGAACAGCTGGTATTTTGAATCGGAGTTGTTATAGTATGTTCTTCTACGCCTTTTATTTCCCCCTTCCTTTCCTTTGGTGAAAATCAAAAAAGAAATGGAGAAAGGTCCCCAGCTTTAATACTGACCCTCTTATAAACAAACTGATACTGGAGTGTTGTCTAGGTTAGGTTTTTGAAGCATTAGACTAACTCAACCATATATTATCCCAAATGGTCTTTTTACTAATGTTTTCTTAATGCAAGTATAGTCGATAGCACATTCGGGGTTCTTCAATTGAAGGATACTCGATCATGGACTTTTATTTAACGATTTTCTGATGTCAATACCTAATTACTCTGATATATTAATGTTAGAGTTGAATTATTATTTCCTCATCTAATGGTACTGAAAGCCTGAACTTTCTATTTTATGTTTATTCCCTAACAAATATAGCTTGGAGTGATATAAAATGTATTTGCATCTATGTGCAAGATTCTTGTTTGTTAAGCCTCTTCCTTTTTCTTTTGTTCTCGCTTGAATAGAACTACAATGCAAAAATATCAGATTTTGGCTTGGCGAAATTGGGTCCATCAGGTGGAGAATCACATGTTACAACTCGAGTCATGGGCACATATGGTTATGCTGCTCCTGAATATGTTGCAACAGGTGAGCACTTGATAGTCTATAGCTATAGTAAATGTGTTGGTCAGTATTTCGAATAGTAGGTAGTTATGTGCTAGTTGCTGGAAGTGATTTTGTGAAGTGGACTCCTGTTGTATGCAGTAGCGAGAATTTTTGGTCTCAATGTTTTTCCTTTGTTGAATGGGAGCATTAAAAGAGGGAAAAGGATTTGTAATTGGGTGACTGTTGAATTAGGCAAGAACCAAGAACTTTGACATTCTGAAATATAAACTCCCACAACTTATAACTCCAACACCCCTAAAAAAAGGACTATAAAACCAAAATAAGAAATAATGCTCTTAATCAGTAAACATTTTGGTGCACAATGTCAACAGGTCATTTATACGTGAAGAGCGATGTGTATGGCTTTGGGGTTGTGCTGCTTGAGATGCTGACAGGCTTACGAGTACTGGACATGAAACGCCCGAGCAGTCAGCATAATTTGATAGATTGGGCGAAGCCCAAACTTTCTCAGAAAAGGAAGTTGAAGTCCATAATGGATGCACGTATAGAAGGCCAATATTCCTCAAAGGCAGCACTACAAGCTGCTCAGCTGACGCTAAAATGCCTGGAAACTGACCATAAAAATCGCCCCTCTATGACAGAAGTAGTAGAGGTGTTGGAACAGATCGACTCTATGAAGGAAAAACTTAAGGTATCGGAAATCAGCTCCGCTCATTCTACACTTCATCGCCGTGGGCAGCTATATGGTTAACTGCAGAAGCAGCGTATAATTTGGGCTCCTGTGTGTATGTCGTGCATCTCCTCACTAATTTTTGTCTTGTAATTTATTGTTGTCTACCCATTGTTTGAATGAATAATTAGTAAAGATTCTTATATTTGATTAACAGAAATTGTGTTATACTAATATCAATTTAGTCAACTACGGGGTCAGAATAATTTCTACGTACGACCAGTATAGGAGGATGTTATGGGTACAATTACAAATTATGGATGCTAAAATAAAAGCTAATTTAGGTGTTGTGGTTTTGATTGTTTCTATCTATATATATATATCTATACCTAACCTTTATCACCATCTAACTGGAATTCCGACCCTCTTTTTGCCAAGAAATAAAGTAAACATTAAGAGAGACGCACGCATAAATTACCTAAACCAATAACTGCATGTCCTTTTTTAAAAAGAGAACACGAAAAACATGTCCGTGTTATACTAGTTTTTTTTTTCTTTCTCCTTTCTCTTGCACCTTCTTTATGTAGTTCATCTCCCGCCAAATTAGCCTGGAAATGGTCGCCTACTAATAATACTCCAATCCAATGTACTCTCTCACAATACCCATCTCTTAATACAACATCTACAAATTCCGACGACGGGTATGCTTGAATTTCTATCTCTTAATACAACTTTATGTAATTTATAATTGTTTACAGGGAGATTAAAGATCTGTCTGTATCCATAGATATATTACGTAAGTCAACTATAATCTGTGTTAAACTTGGTGTCAAATGGATTTTTTTGGATGGCTTGGTTTATGCAACGGTTTATCTACCAAAATAGATATGTGATTCTTTAAATTCGAAGGTTTTGGATTGTCCCACGGGTGTTTGATAAATTGCCAGACCCCAATATGCTGTTGTTGTTTGAGGTTCTCTGTGTTGCTTCAATTCCAAATTTCTTTATTATGAACCTCACAAGAGTTGAGCTTTGAGCTTTGTAAACTAAATAATGACTGTCATGGGTTCTGTTCTGTACTGCCTCATAGTTTTGATTTTCCAATGTGTTTTAACAATTTAATACACATTTGTCGACGACTCAAAATTAAATGGTTATATATATATATATTACTCCAGTTTACAAGTATTATTTGAGGTTGATGCAACTATCATAAAGGGTCTTAATTATGGTTGCTGATGATAATTTTGATCCACAGTAGCAATGGCGCAAGGAAGTAATGGTATTGTTGGCAGTTTGTTTGGAAGTTTGGTTAGCTTAATGCGCCAATTTATGTTTGGAGTTGTATCTATTGGTCCCATCCCCAACCATATTGCCTTCATCTTGGACGGAAACCGAAGGTATGCTAAGAAATGTTCACTGGAAGAAGGGGCAGGCCACAAAGCCGGGTTTCTGTCCCTGATGTCCATGTTAAAGTACTGCTATGAAGTTGGGGTGAAGTACACAACCATTTATGCATTCAGCATTGATAATTTCAAGAGGCGGCCGGAAGAAGTTCAATATCTGATGGATCTGATGCTGGAGAAGATTGAAGGGCTGCTCAAGGAAGAAAGTATTGTGAATGAATACGGGGTGAGGGTATATTTCGTAGGGAACCTGAAGCTTCTGAACGAACCTCTCAGGGTTGCGGCCGAGAAGGCAATGCGTGTCACAGCCAACAACGCCAGGAATGTGCTCTTAATATGTGTGGCATATACTTCGTGGGATGAGATTACGCATTCGGTTGAAGAATCTTGCAACGAGAAGAGGACAGAGGAGGAGGAGGAGGTTATAAAGCTACTAGATGTTGAGAAGCATATGTACATGGGAGTGGCACCTGATCCAGATATTCTGATTCGAACATCAGGTGAAACCCGCCTGAGCAATTTCCTTCTCTGGCAAACTACCAACTGCCTCTTGTATTATCCAAGTGCTCTGTGGCCAGAAATTGGTTTGCGCCACTTGATGTGGGCAATACTCGACTTCCAGCGTAATTACACCTACTTGGAGAAGAAAAAGAAGCAGTCATAACACCCACCCGGCCGCCCATCTTCTTCACTTACACTGCCCAGCAGCTCTGGTCTACCCATCCAGTTTTGGGTAATAATTATACTAGAAACTAATAAAAAACTATCATTAGCTTAGTAGGAGGTAACTAGTCTCTCTTCAAACTCCATGTAATTCAACTACACATTACAAACTTTATTCCAGTGGATCTTTCTATCTGCCTGCATTACTATTTACTACACCACCACGGCAAAAATGAAGGTCTTTCCAAGCATTATTATCCAAACAACCCCCGCGAATCTTACAGCCAGCCAACTAGACTTTTAAAGTATTAGATGAGTATAAAAGTACAAGCACGATATTCCCTTCCATTGTTGGAAGTTGGAGTCTACTGTCTACACTATTTCCCAACCAGATTTAAACAAGAAAGCAGGACTCCTCCTCCAATTTCATCAAATACAACAAACAATTATCTTAAACATCTTCTTTGTTAGTGATGATCCAAATAAAGTTGTAGATAATTCATAATATTAACACCAACTCTGCAAAATATTAGAATTATTAAAAAATAAAAAAAAATACTTTGTTAAAAATTAAGAAGAATTTAAAAACCATCAAAATTTTGATATAAAAAAAATACACGTGTTTATTAAATGGTGGAAAAGGGTCAAACTACTCTCTCAGTATAGCTCTCGATTTTCAATTATAATATTCAAAATTGCAAATAATTAGTGTAATGGAGGTAATTAGAGGAAAGGTGTATTAGACTGGGGCCAATTCCAGTTTCCAAGTTAATTTTACAGATAATTACAGTTGAATATTCCCTTTAACAGGAATCAAACATACAAATGATGAGGAGAAAAAAAACACAGAACCAAACCACAATTTTGTTACCGTCGAAATATCATATAACCAGGGAACGAGGGAAAATTATATGAACTACAAAGAATAACAAAACTGAGAACAATTAACCATCAAAGCTGAGAATTTTGCTTCATATTCCATGATAAGTAGACTCGAACCGCTGGCATCACTTAATGAAGCAGACCATACCCAGGATTAATGCGTAGGATTGTGCAGACGAGGACGGTTACAGAATACCCTACCATTGGCCTTCACAAATGCTGCTATTGCTATACTCATGCTCGCCCACATAATTGAAAAGAGCAAGTGCCAAATATCATATCGAACTGCACAAAAATGAGTGTAAAACAAGTTCTGTTTATCTTTCATAGTTTCCATTCAAAATTTCAATGCCAAAGCAGATTTCTGACTGAATTATACCATCAGTAATTTTTGACAAACAGTTTCTTGACACATCAATAAAAGTATGGAAACTAGTAATAGATCTAGGGTGTAAGACCAGATATTGCTAGTCTTGGGCAGATTACCAATAACGTCTCTGAGACCAAGGGCAAGCAACTACTTGGACTTCATGTAGGAGTAGCCTAATATTCATGTAACCAAAACTAAATTAGTGAGCTAAGCATTCACCTTGGCCAGTAACACAAAGCACCAACATGTAACAACATTGGACAAGATGTATCTCGAAATAAAGCTTTGAGAGTAATCTCCTTTATGCAGATTAGTCTAAGACTAACACGAAATCCAAAATAAGCATAGGATTAAGTTTAAAACAACCTTATAGGGTTCTTACTACATTTAGGTCAAATTATTGAACAAAAAACTTAATGTTCAGATAAAGGAAATGCTCATATTAGTAACAAGCATTTCTACAGGTTCAATAAAATTAAATTTTCACCCGTTTCTTTTTCTTTCTTTTTTGTCGAAGGGGGACATAATTAGCCAGTTCTTATAATAGTTTATGCATATAGATACTTCCTGTTTTAGTGCATAGCCCTCGTATTAAGGGCTATAGTGACGGTCCAATGCTAAAAGTTGGCTACAAGTATGAACACGCAGTTAGTTTAAGGCATCCCCATAATGCTAATAAAGGCAAAAGTAGACCATCAGCAATCCCAACCTCCATCTTGGGAATGCCTCATGGGACAAAAGCAGAGTGGTGCTTTAGTTGAATGATATATGATCACCGACGTCAAACTTTAGTTCAAAATATTACTAATGAAAAAAAAAATCAATTTTTTTACTGAAGCTTTTGATATTTTCAGCTCAACTGAAATACTCCCAAATCATGGTACTAAGCAGGCAATGCAGAATCTAAATTTATAAAGTGAACGTTTTTATATGCAGTATCTAGAGCATATGATTTGAGTCACTCAACTACACTAAACACGCTTAACACAAACGATGCGCAGCAAATTTTCAACCTTTTTATGAAATATATGTAATCAGAATGTTTTGTGCACGAATTAAGATGCTTTCAATATTCTCAATCAATGTGATCAATGTTTTATTTACATACACATATTTTAATAAAATCCAGATTCAAACTGCTCTCTCTTTCTCTCTTTTGGACCAACGACTAAGCCCTAATACGAGTTTACATGCAACATGTCTTTTATAAAAGCATGTCTGCTATTTCGAGTGTCCAGTACTGATCAGAAAGAACAACCCCTCAAACGGATGAATGTGTAATTTCTGATCAACTCCTCATGCGGCTGAATGTGTTATAGCAGATACTACTACATTGCGAACGTCTGATTAGGACCACAATCTTAAATTTAATTATTTATTCTTAAAAATTTTAAGTTGGGTCAAACATGATGTAATTAGGTATGTTATCATATAAATGGATTTGATGATTTGATGTCATTGATTCAAAATAATCAATAGTAGTGCTTAGAAACTATAACAGTATAACGTTAGTTAATTTATATTCTATTCTATTCTTACCGAATTTGTTATGTTTTGTGGTTATGTTTAGAGTTACAGAATTAGTTATCGTTCGAGTCCCATATAACGCCAAAAAAATGTTTAGTCCCACATCGTCCCTATATATGGCCAAGCTTATTTGTTATTTTCACAGCTTATGAATTATCAATCTTTTGCACGTGGACGCGAGCAATCACTACGGAATGGCCTCAATTAACCTAATTTTTGTATGTGCACTGTGCACAGCCTAAAGTCTATCACTTTCTGTTGTCCTACATCCAAGTTACTAAAAATACAGATCAACCTTTTTGAGAATCAGTCAGCCACCAGCCAAGATGTCGCTATATCCGCAAAAGAAATAAAAAAAATACAAATCTTTGTTCATTGGTAATGTCCATTGAAAGTCATGTACATAAAAAAGCCACTCTTCATTGCGGTGTCACTGTCAATCAAAAAAAATAAAATAAACAAAGAAAGTACAGATTTGAGTGGGAAATCCCTGCCTAATTTCATCAGGGACATCATTAAAAAATACATTTAATTTTGGCTGGAAACCTAGTGGCTGTCTTTCTCAAAAGAGCCTCTTGAAGCTTCTGGATTTTTTTTCCCATAACAAAATTATCAAGCTGGCCTAATTTTCTTTAGTACTTGGTCTTAGTTCAGCCTAGAAAATATTAAATTCTAGTCAGCCTAGAAAGTAGTCAAGTACCAGTCAGCCTAGAAAATACTTAAATATTAGTCAGCCTACTCTTCTTCAGTTTAAACCCAAACCTAAATTTCACTAATTCTAGAACCAAACTCAGCCCAAACCCACCAATCCTCTATAGGAGATTAGGAGTACTGACCAACAATGGGTACAATGTTTCTAGAGCAAGGATGAAAATTTTGAAATTATTGCTGGGGATTCTTATTATGTTCAATACGGTAGAAATAAATGTAACTAAATATTTTATTAAATAGTTTGGGAATTCTGTAAAGATTATGAAAATTTAACATTTAGAGAAGGTACTTTAGTCGTTTAGTACTTTTGTTCCCCAAGTAGAACTAGGATTTTCTTTCCCTTCAAATAGCAATCCAATCCTGACTTCATTACATACTAGTATAATTGATATTGATAAATCATAAAATTTAGTCTTCAGTTTGCAATCAAGAGATCATAGTGTTTAGCTGCAGAGCCTAAAACCCTAGGTTTTTTTGTTCTACATCAATTGCTTCCATTATCTTACATCAGTATGTTGTCCAGATCCCATACAGACTTCCTTCATCTTCTAGAATCCATACTACTAAAAAAGGGGAGAGAGAAAAATATATATATAGAAAAGATAAAAGAGGAAAGGGGGGAAAACCAGAAAAAGGCAGAAAGAAAACGAAAAAAAAGAGAACAAAGAATAATGCAGAGAATTATTTTAGTTCTTCTAGAACCATGGTTTTAGATATATTGATTCTCCAGTCTAGTCTTTATAAATCAAAGCCAATCAAAATTGTATGTAAATATATAGTGTGAGGTTGATCTAGTTTATATTCAATTATGAAATGATCAAACCAACACACTCAACCAAAACCACACCCTTATGAAATTCCTTGGGTAATCACCTTGATTACAATTACAGAGTATTGTCTTGTCTCAACCTTTGGAGCCGATACACTTTGTGCATATTGCGATGTGTTTCCCGTGTATTGCTTGGTATGTCTTGAATGAGGCAATTTGAAGAAGATTATTTGAGGTTGACAACACTAATAACTAAAGATGTGAAAATAGAAGGATGCACTTCTTAACTGCAAAACCTTATTGACGATTTATAAAAATTCCTCCAAGGACTAATGTGAGCAGGTTAAAATCATACACATCGAACCAAGCACCAATCAAACTGAAATTAACTAAGTTGCAGCGGAAGATGAGATTAAAGAAGAAGCTAAACAACAAACGGAACATATAAAAGTTGCTGCGGATGATGAGATCGAGGAAGCAAAACAACAAAGTGAACATATTGAACCCACTCTTAAAGCTATTGGTTGTGCAAAAAACCTATAGCCACTGCGAAAAGTAGATGAAAAGTATTCAACCAAACGAAAAGATGCAGTTACACTGCAAAAAGATAGTTTGAGAAAGATCTCTACTCCATTCTGAGTATGTCACTGATGCGAAGAAATTAAGAGACAGCATAGGGTGCCAATGTTTATCCAGCCCCCACAACAGATTCTTATCCATCAGGGGAAAGGTCTCAAGGATGTAATAACACTAAAGGAAAACTAAGTTCTTAAACCCTCTAAGACTAAGGTGTCATCAAGCAAATTGTGCCATCAACAACATCAGCTTCAGTTTCAAGTACGGCACAACCAGCAAGCTCTTCGCTTCCATCAGTACAGCATGTAACAGAATCTTAAGCGGCTGCGTCAACTGTGTAGCACCACGATTTGTCCTGAATCTACTCCTTTTACATTAACTGTTTAATTCAACATTTCACAAAGTTCACCTGGAAGCGTCGTTCGACACAAAAGAAATACTTCAATCGGTGATCTTCCTAAAAACTTCAGGATACAACCTTTGACATGTTTGAAGACAAGAAGACTCTTGAAGTTATCATGGTAGTTCTCCCACATTTTGAAATTCGAGGACAAATTTCCTCAAGAGAAAGGGTTGAATGATGAGGATAACAACCTTAGATTTGTTTATTTACTATTTTAATTTTTCAATAGGGTAGAAATTAATGTAATTAGGTATTTTATTAAATAAATGGGAAAATAGACCTTTTAGGTAATTTGGGATTTTAATATTTAGTTATTTTTAATTTATACTTTTATTCTTTCGGACTTCTGTTATTTTTTTTATTTGTTATGTATAGAGTTCTAAGTCAGGAAGAAAGTTGTTATGTTTAGAGACCGGCATCTGGGAAGAAGTATGTAATTATGTTTTTGGTCCCTATACAAGGGCAAGCTTGCTTGCTATTTCAACAGGCTTATGAAACATCGAGATTTAAAATTTTGAGATTTCAGTTGCGATCGATCTTTTGTCTACTAATGCATGTAAACTCTGTGAAGTGACCTTGAACATATATCGCGAGCTGCAGATTTTCAGATACCCGAGTTACTTTTTTCGTTTGTCCAACATCTTTTCACATTGTTGTCCTGAATCACATTCATTTAACAGACATTGTTTCGATTTGACCCCTAACTACAATATAAACACACATAATCCAAATTGCACCTAAAAATTCTCGAGTGGTCCACACAAAAAGTTGTCTCGGAAAGCCACATATGGTCAAGGGCCAAAGATGTTGTCTAGAAAAGACACTTATGTTGTACGTAACTTCTTTAAGCTAAAAAATAAATTAAAAAAATCAATTTAGTTCAACTTTCAATCTCTGGAGTATAATAGTTCAAATCACTACTGCAACTTTGATTCTTGAATGCGGAAACAATAAGTTAGGAACCTTAATTCTGATGGACTATGGCAAGGAACATACTGACAAATTTCTTATTTATCGTTTGTACCAAAACTACTAAAAGTAATCTAGCAAAATAAAAGGCAACTCACCTCGCATCAAAGACATCATTGCAAAAAATAATCCAGTCATCATCAGTGACAAAGCCAGCCGAAAGGACTGCAAAAGAAAAAAGGATCCAATTACAGTCTAGAGGAAAATTTTACATGCACAACTTCAGCAGGTATGTAATCATCAAGAAACTCGCGGGCAAATTCATACTCTCCTAACTTTCTATATCTGGAATCTGGATGACAAAGCAAAGTAAACTCGGACCAAATCAAAGTAAACTCAATAGGAAATATAATTGTCTCATATTTCCTTTTTTTGTATCGCTATATATTTTCTTTCTCCATGCCACAGATCACCAATTCTCTACCACTCAATATTCACCATAAAATTTATCTGATGGAATTTTGAAAACATTCCTCACTCCCCACCCTCCAAAAATATTAATAATTGAGAGAGAGGGGCCTAGGGCTGGCTGGATTACTTGGTCATTTACCTAGCAGGTAAGTCAACCTGTAATGAGGATAAATTAAGGCGTCACCATATTTCTGGCATAGAGGTTCTTTTAAGCTGGGCACCTTATTCCCCGACCCAGGTACAACTGGAGTAAGTGCTCTTAATAAAATCCAAAAAATGGAAAGCTACCCATCCCTACAGGGAGAGGGAAATAAAATGATCAGATTTGGAAACAGAAACATTCACGCCCATGTCAATTAAAACCGGTTAATTATTTCGTTGAACTTGACACGTTGTGTCTCAGTAATGATGGCACCTGAAGATACTAAATGTGAACAAGCAAGTACATACCACCTTGCTTGATTTTCCTAAACTTGCTCCTAGAATGGGAAGAACAGGACAGGCCAGGATAGGGTCTATTGGTAGATTGCTATCTTATTAACTTTTATTCCAGTGGAAGAATGAACGGGATCTTTTAAACTCTAGGTTCTTGTTGGTAGTCACTGCATGTACAGTGATAATGCAATGTACAATGAAGACAATTGACAGTTGTAATGGGAAATTATTCTTAGTCATTGCCACAAAGAAACTACAGTTCCAAAAAATGTAACTCGGATAACTAAGAGTGAATGGATACTGATTATTGCACCCCAAAAAAAAAGGAATTTATATTTACTATCCATGTTTAATTAAAGGTGGTACTCTATCTAATGCAACTGTCTTCTTTCCCCAGACTGTACTAAGTGGAGACCTAGGCTTTAAAAATAATACTGAAAGCCTTACAAAAAAAAACATAATCATTCAAATACCAGGTTCAGTAACTGTCGTCGTGTACATATGGTTGAAATGTTATTACATAAATTACAAAAGTGGAAGACATTTAAATTTCAATCATAAATATGATAAATATTTAGATTATACTCACAGCTACAGCCTCGATGCCTCCTTTTTTAGATGTAGGTTTCATCTCTCGGCCAACAGCAACAATGTAATGTCCTTGCAGTAGATCAATTGCATCCTTCATGTGGCCCAAACAGAAAAACTTTTATCAGGACCGTAACCAAAAGTTATAAGAATGCATAATTGATTCATGGAACAAATAGCACAAAATAAATCATATATTTTTACTGAAAAATAAATAACATGTTCATCAGTCTGTAAGATTAATATATGTTCGATTAAAATTACAAGGAATGAAAATTGTGAAGGATTGAAGTCAGTTTGTATACTACATATGGCACACAATACACACAAAGCAGGCCGTCTAAAGTATATATACTATGTCCAAACAAGAGCTTAACATAAACATTAATGCATACCAGACAGATAAACTGACAGAAATAATCAACATACATCACATGCCAAAATGGCCTACAGATACAAGTATTTTGCTGAATTGTGCAAGTTTATTGCTTTTTACTATTATTTATTTGAAAAACAACACTTGCAAGTCTATTATTTCTTCATCACAAATCAAATAGCTAACATGAATGAAAGTGACATTATATACTCTACCTGTTTTGTACCATCACAAAAGTTATTTAGGTAATAGCGCATGAGGGCATTCCATCCATCTTTAAGGATCCCTTGGACTGTCCGCTGGCCACATCTAAGAATCCAACCAAAAGGGGTATCATACACAGAAAATTCAAGTTTCAATTCTAGATTTGAGAGAATCTCTCTCTAAATTTATTTATTTTCCCATTTTTTTTTCATTATTGTAGTTTTCTGAACAAAAAGTGAAAACAGCTTCATTTGGAATTCCACATCTATTGTAATAGTAGTAAATCAGGAAACATTGTTAGGATAGACAAAAATCAAAAACACATGCTAGAATGGGCTCACTCAGTCATTCTACCCTAGATTATTTCCAAATTCCTGAGATCCATCATCTAATATATTACCAGACGATATGGCAGTGTGATATAATTCAGTATAAACTAAAATGCAGGTCACAAAAAATGTATCGAAGTAAAACCAGGAAGTCATGAAAAGATACAAATAAAAATAAAGGAAGCATACATCTAAAAAGATGCATTAAAAAATTAAATAAAGGTCATCAAGAAAGTTAATGTGATAGCATTTCCATTAAAACTAGCTTACCACCATTGGTTCCTAAAAAATAGCTTACCGACTATAGACATTAGTATAAGTACTAAAAAAATTCACAGGACAGTTAATTAAACATCAGTTTTAGGAATTTCATCCCATAGCTTTCAAATTTCTCCAAATCATTCTCCACTCTCTCTAAATTCACTTCAAATTTTGACTCTGGAAGTTTGAAAAGGTCTCATATAGAAGTAAGAGCTAGTATGGACACCGACTACCTTTTATTTATTACTCAAAGTTCACTCCTTGATACAGTTCAAATGCCATGTCTCCAATAGATGTGTGGTATCGCTAAATACAAATCAGTGACAACTCGAGGCATGTTGAAACATCACAAAATATAAGTTGTGCCTTAAGGATTAATTAAAGATTAAATTTCACTTTGGGGGTTTTGCATTCTAGAAAACGCTAAAACTAACACTTACAAGGCTTGGAGATCAAAAGAGAAAATCTGGACACCCTAAACTGATGAATTGTTCCAATTGCCATAATAGTTCATTTATTATTTATATATTCTTTTTTTGCTAAATTTGATGTGTATATTAAAAGAATAAACTATTACAGTGGCAAGGGCCATACCCAAGAGTAAACTATAGCATAAAACATCAATGGCAGACCCGATGATGTGGTTGCTACAATAATAGGAACAGACAAAAAGATTTATAGCATTTACACTCTTGAGAATGGTTACAGGGACCATAAGGAGAATTTACACTCTTGAGAATGGTTACAGGGACCATAAGGAAAGATTTATACTAAGAGAAACCTTTTGAAACAATTGGGAGCTATGAAGTTTGCACTTAACAACGTTTAGGATCTCAAAGACTAAGATCATATCAGGGGTCCAAGATTGATCAGGATCATAAATTCTAGCACTCCTTTCCAACCAAAGTTTGTAAACAGAAGTAACAAACAGAAGCCTGACAATAAAAGATGGCTTTTGTCCCTTTAAAATTGACAACTTTAGGCAGAATAGCAGTTCATTGAGCTGGGACCCTTATCCAATGACATTGAGCAAACATATTCGATAGCACTCTAGTAGAGTATGTACATTCAAAGAATAGTTGTTCAAGAGTTTCATGCTGCCCATACCGAGAGACCACATGGGATCAATAACCTTCCCAAAGCCAATAAGGATATTAGAAGTATGAACTTTACGTAGAGTAACTAACCAGAAATAGTTCATCTATTATACTAAGGAGAGAACAGGAATGTGACCTATTTCATTCATAAAGATGGCATTCTTCTTAACAGCCCATTTCAATAATAAGCACAGAAGTTTCTACTACACCCACATGAATGTAATGCAACTTCAGAAAGATGCATGAAAATAACCTGACAAAATCTCCTTTCAGAGCAGGAGTACCAGAATATTGGATGCTTATCTCATCCCCATGATTAGCCCACACTGAAAATAGAAATAAAAAAAATAAAGTTTATAACAAACATTTGAAGAGTAATCGCATTCGAAAAATCTACCCAAAAGTAGTTGAAATGCCAACAATAACATTGAAATCCATTTTAATGATCTACTGAATGCAAATAGTACTTACAAATTTTAAAGCTATCATCAAAATTTGGATGTGTGCTTATAGTTTCGTTAGCATCAAAGACACCAAGCCTTCGAAGTTGGAATTCCAACATCTTTCGGCCAATCATGCTCTGACAATAGCTCAAGGTTACCAAAAGGAACACACATATGCACAAGGATGAAGCCAGAGATAATTGTAAAACTCAACTGAAATATACTGGAAATAATAATATGCATAATCATGTATTTTTGTCTTCCCTGTACACTGGCTCAAGTAAAGGGAAGAGAATAGAGAGAACAGACAGTATATTAGGTAATGCCATGTTAACAGATTCAATTTCCTCTTTTTCTACTCCCAGTTGCCTTGTTCTATTTATATCCAAGAAACTCAGGGTACTACCTCCATCCACTAATACTTGCATCCTTTGATTTCCCAAGGAGGTTGTAAATGCAAGAGTTTGGTCTTCCTTGTGCTTTTATGGATTATGGACAGCAGTCGGAGTAATTAATGTTCCCCTTTGCACCCTTTTCCTTGTCAATTTCTTGGTACAGTTCCACTTCTTCATCATATATGGCAGGACTATCATACTCATTAGTTGCTTGTTCTTTTACCATCAAATGAAGCTTTAGGTATGGTTTACTTTTTATCACAATAAAAGAAAAGACCCTTAGCTTTTCCTCTTTGGATGGAAGTTATAGGTTTAGGAGTCAGATAAGTGGATTTAGGATAGATAAAGCAAGGAAATTATTGTGCTGGAGCTAGAACTGGAGTAGGTAAGGTTCTTTTGGTAATGTTTGGGATAAAGAGTGCAGGGTCTAGCATCACTCTAGCTGGTGTTTGAGCTTGGGGCTTTAGGTACAGGGTATACTACTGTTTTACAAGCTTGTAGGTACGAATGAGGGTACCCATGTGCCCTCACTCATGCCTACATCTTCACCATGTTCTTGCTTGCTTCATTCAATTTTCCCAAGAAGTTATCACTAAAATGTTTCTGTGAGTTGTTGGATTTGACAAAGCATGAGGTCATTGTACTCTCAAATTTATCATAGTACTCTTTAAGGGCTCTATCTTGCTTGAGAAGTTTAAATTGCTAATAAACACTCTGATGTCCAATTTTTGTGAACCATGAAGATGCATGGCAGCTATGCAACCATCCTTTGTTCCTTATCCTTGTAGATATCAAAGATTCTTCACAGTCATTGACCCAACTAGTTGCATCCTCACCTTCAACATATAAGGTACCTACTATTTGCCCCTCAGCCTTCTCTCATATACTACAGCACATTAAAACAAAGAAATATATGCAATAATATCAGCCAAAAATTAAGTTGACATACCTGCGTCACGTTTGTACGGTCTAAGCAGTCAATACAATTAGTTCTCACAACTCCAACTTGCCCCTCAACCTTTTCTCCTTTTTCATTTAACATAAAGTACCTACCATTTGAAACAAAGGTAAGATAAATTCAAGATATATATATATATATATATATATATATATATATATATATCTGAGTGAGATCAAGAGCATTCTCCTTAAATAGCATTCCGCCTTAAATAGCATTCTTTTATCAAAAGCAGCGTAGTTTTGGAGGGACACGGTGGCATTTTGTAAATACAATGCCACCAGCGTATTTCAAAAATGCCACGCGTCCCTCCAAAACTACGCTGTTTTGATAAAAGAATGCTATTTAAGGCGGAATGCTATTTAAGGAGAATGCTCTTGATCCTGACCATATATATATATATATATATATATATATATATATAGAATGGCAGGCAGTCAACTAACAAACAATGTTTTACCAAATGCCAACAAATAACTTCACAAAATAAACATTCTATTTAAAAGATCAAGAAAGACAACACTTTTAAATATTCAAAATTTCAAAAAATTGATACTAATCAATCAGTTCAACTTTAACAATTAATTCAGCCAACATTAATATTAAGCACATAAAAAAGATTATCAGGACATAGAATGCAGTAATATACAGAACTAATGTCCCACCAAAAATAGATAAGGTATGTCGGTAAATATTATTGTTTTTTTGCCGGAGTATTGATAAAACAAAGTTTCTTGAAACACTGACCACTCATAGTTAGAAAAAGAAATTCCCAGAAGTACTTCCAACGCAAATTACCATAATATATCAAAATGCATGATATTATGTCAAAATAACAATACCAGTTCCAAAAAATACAAATACAGTTTGTTACTTATGATAACATTCGTTGACTTTTTTGTTTTTGAATTTTTTTTACAATAGTTTCATCATCACTAATGTCTAATATATATTTCTCAATGTAAGTGATCGGACAATCGTTCAACCAAAGCACACGATAGTTGGAGTAATCTGTGGGATTTCCAGCAATAATGGATCAGATTGTAATCCCATATAATTATAGAGATATAGTCCCATAATTATGCGGATTTGATCGTTATGTTTGTTATTATAAAAGGAGATGACTCCTTCACTATGGAGCATCAATTCATTCTCTTCAATACTGGTATACAAACACTTTTCTATAGCAAGCACTTTCATGTCTATTTAAGCTATACTAAGGCTTCTGTATTTGTAATAGTACTTGCATAATGAATATATATCCGAACACCTATCAAGGTATTACCATGCTAATGCAGTGCGAGGACTAGAAATGTTTAGACTCAGAGGATAAACAAATAAAGGTTAAGGGTGCAGGTTCTTATCCTCGGAAGGTATACTACCCATACCTAAATCTCTACTTTTCATTGTTGTGGTGGAGTTTATGTCTTGCAATCAGTCCCCTGCTTCCAAAGAGACAAATGGGCATGCAACTGTCCTTGTTTCATCTTTCTGATGTTTAACCTTTCCAATTTAGGTTACAGCAAGTGTGACTAATCACTAATCTAATCTAGAATGGAAATCTTTATTACATAGAAAATTCCTGTGATTTTGGTTTAGCGGTTAATTATGTGTAATTTTTAAATTGATTGTGCAAAATAGTTTGTTTGCATAAGCAATGTGATTGGGGGAATGTTGATTCGCAAGGTAGTTAGTTTATTTGTCAGATAGGCAAGATAATACTCGACTGCGGAAAATTAGTAGGAATTGTATCTGCCACCAAATTTGTGTTGCATGGCGGGATTACTCTTCACTCTAGGACACAACTTTATTTCAAATAATTTAGCTCTAATTTTCAACGGTTGGGTTACAAGCATTAAACATAATAAAAGGCCTAAATATGGATTAATACCCTGAACTTTTAATTTTTTCCACTTTGGAATTGTCTTCTCATTTTTTTCAATTAGGAGATTAAACTTTTAATTTTTTCCACTTTGGAGATTGTCTTCTCAATTTTTTCAATTAGGGATTAAACTTTTAATTTTTTTTCCACTTTGGGGATTTTCTTCTCAATTTTTTCCATTAGGGGATTAAACTTTTAATTTTTTATGATTACGTATAATTGATAGTGTTACGTCAAAAAATTGATGATATGACAACGACACGTGACTAAAAAATAATTATGTGTAATATTGAGTCTCATTTTAACATTTATTCAATTATTTTTTTGTACCAAAAATGGTAAATATAGGACCATTATTAATTTAAAAGTAAAATATTATTATTATAATTTTAATATAAAACCATTATTAATTTTTTAAAGTAAATTTAATGATCATTTTCTTTTGATAAATTATTAATTTTTAAAATTAAATTTTTTGGTAAATTTAATTTTTTAAAGTAAATTAATGACAATTTTTTAAAGTAAAATTAATAATGATATTATATTTATCATTTTTGGTACAAAAAATTAATTGAATAAATGTTAAAATGAGACTCAATATTACACAAAAATATTTTTTAGTAACATATCGCTGCCATGTCATCAATTTTCTGATGTGACACTATCAATTTAAACGTAATCAGAAAAAATTAAAAGTTTAATCCTTTAGTGGAAAAAATTAAGAAGACAATCCCCAAAGTGGAAAAAAATTAAAAGTTTAATCCCTAATTGAAAAAATTGAGAAAACAATTCCCAAAGTGGAAAAAAATTAAAAGTTTAATCCCCTAATTGAAAAAATTGAGAATCCCCAAAGTGGAAAAAAATTAAAAGTTTAATCTCCCTAATTGAAAAAATTGAGAAGACAATCCCCAAAATAAAAAAAACATTAAAAGTTCAGGATATTAATTCATATTTAGGCCCAGAAAAAAATTACTAATTCTAATATAACTAAAGAAACATAATAAACACATTAAAGAGGCTACGAAGGGGGCTAAAGGCCTATATCTTAGCCGTATAATGATGTAGGACATCTGGAAAGGGTGAATAAGCTGACAATATAAAATAAACTAAAAAAATATGGCCCGCACTTAACCCACTAAGATCTAAACCAATATAATTTGTTCGCAATCGAACACACAAATTTATGAATTATCTCAACATAATAATAATTTGTGGTTATCTTGGGGATTATAACTAGTATTTAAAGGAAAAACAAAACCGTAATAGAACAAGAAATAATTCAAAAGATCAATTACCCTAATTACTTGATGAAAATACTACATACTTTAAATACTTGAATAAAGTACCTAGAATTACACAAATCTCCAAGTATTATAATAAAAACCCTGTTATACATCAATTTCTACCCAATTTAAAACATTAAAGAATAAACCATTAAATGGAAGTTTATTATGTTTCACATCATTAAGTCTTCAAGTTTTGGTCATTCATTCGAGCTCTTCACACAATCTCCAATAATAATTGGATCTATCAGGTATATATCAAGGACAAAACAATACTTTTGATTCGATCATCCCCAACATAAACTTGATATCCTAGGCATTATTTGATTCTATTAGAAATTTGGAGTTTCAATGTTGAAATTACACATGCGAGGAATTTCCTTCCCCTCCCCGTTTCCACTTAATTTTCACGAGCAGACTTTCTATGGAAAGTTTTTACTGCCAAAATAATTAAGCAAGGGTAGTAGTTAAAGAATGAAAGTTCCGGTACTAGTCTATCCTCGGGTTTTCGTTGTAAAGTCTCTATTTCTTGGTAATCAAAGGCCAGAGATCTATGAATTGGCCCATTCTTGTTATTCTATACAAAATAATCATGTCTAACTCACTAACTCATGGGAAGCAAGATACCAAACACATAAAATTCAAGGGGTTGATTATAAATTAATGAGCTACAAGGGATCTAACCTCTACTAAATAATATATTTTGAGACGACAAATGATCACTGAAGAACAATATCTGGTAATGAACAATATCTTTTTCAAGAAAAAATAAATTTGGGTTCGATAGAACATACAGGCAAAGTGGCCTATGATGGTAGTAAGTGGGGTCGAATAGAGGTGGACATGGATGGGTTTTCTGATGATAATGGAGCATGGTTAGGGTTAGGGTTTTTATTAGGTAAAGAAGAGTAGAGTGGTGAAAATCAAATAGTACCACGTTACTTGGCAAAAATAGAAAGAAAAAAAATAGTACCAAGTTTAGCTCTTGTACAAATTTGATATGGAGCAGGGACTAGAAGAGTATAGAGAAGGGATATCACAAGGAATCAGTAGAAACACCAAATAGCGCACAACTTTATCTGAAAAAATTTAACTCTATTGATCAATGATGGTGTTACATCACTCTATATAGCAAATTCACTTGTTCCAATCCCCATACTGGGGGCTTTATTTACCTATCATCAGGCTATAAAAAATAATTACACCACTTTATATAAAACATAAGAACCTAAATCCTAACATAAAAAACCTAATTTACTAAGAATAAAACTCCTAATAACTAATCCAAAATAAACTGCCCATTATAGTCAAACAAAAAAAAGAGAAAAAAACTACAACACTTCGTTGAAAATTAAAAAACAATTCTTTATCATTGCATCATGTTCTGCACTGTACACCCAACAAGAAGCATATTTAATACTACATTGAATCATTTACCTTGATAGCCCTTACAACTAAAGTTACAAATATGTTTCATGGACAAAACAAATAATAATGTTCCTCAGAGAAAGAACTAATAAAGAAATAAGTCTGCTGGCAGCCTGGCACACAGTTTAAGAGAGTGCTTGACAAGAAAATCATACATTACTTCCATTTTCCCTTTTGAAGTAAAATAACATTTCAAATAAAAAGTAATATTTTCCTTGATCAGACCCACATGCATTTAAATGTCAAAGGTAAAGCAGTTACGCACGAACACATAAAATCAAGTCAATTATTCTGGCACACCCCAAAATTGAAACAAGTCACTTGGGATGGAGGATTATTTCATAACACCTTGTGACAAGTCTTTTCTCCATATTAAAATGAACGTACCTATTTTTTACCAGAAAATCCTCAATCTGATCATAAAGCATAGAAAGGCGTTCAAAATGTATATGCCCACAAATGCGATGGAAATCAAAATGCAAATACCTACAAATTAACCAAGTATTAGCCCAATAAATAAAAAAGTTTAAGGTGTGTAAATGAGAAAAAAAAAGTGTAAAAGAGAAGAGATTGTACCTCACATCATCACCTGCAACGTTCTGCATTGCATTGGAAAACTTTTCACTTAAGCGTCCCTCGCCACCATGCTGATCATCAAATATAGCAATTTCATAAAAAGGAGCTCAAATTGAAAGGAAAATGTACACTAATTCACAAAGTGAACATGGCAATAATCATCAGACAGTAATAAGAAGGGTTAACTACAGCACCAGCCTAACCATTCGTCACCACCTCTTGCCAAGTGCGATAATGAAAAACACTCTCCTACACACCTACCTATTTATATATTCACTAGTGATCCCAAGCATTTGGAGCTAGCTAAATATGGATCATTCACTAGTTCAAACTAATAATCCTTTCGTTCGTCCACAAACTACAGTTGTTTTTTCATGTTTAGTCCCCTAACTAATTCTTTTACTTATTTTGTCCTCAAACTATAGTTGTTTTCATGTTAGTCACCAAACTATAGTAGGTTTACACATTTAGTTCCAAAACTATGATTGTTTTCCAGGTTTAATCCTAAAAGTATGGTTGTTTCTCAAGTTTATTCCACAAACTATAGTTGTTTTTCATGTTTAGTCCCCTAACTAATTCTTTTGCTTATTTTGTCCTCAAACTAGGTGTTTTCATGTTAGTCACCAAACTATAGCAGGTTTACACATTTAGTTCCAAAACTATTATTGTTTTCCAGGTTTAATCCTAAAAGTATGGTTGTTTCTCAAGTTTACTCCCATTCAGTTGCTCTATTTTTGTGAGTTTGGACCGAGATTGCAAAAGGTATGAAGTTTGAGAACAAAATTTGCGAGAAAAAACTTAGGGGACTAAACGTGAAAAATAACTACTCCCTCAATTCTCAAAAGGATGACTAAAGGTACAAATTTTTTTGTCACCAAAATGATGAGATAAAGTACAAAAAGTGAAGGGTAAATATGTCATTTAGTGGAGTCCATTAGTATAACATAATAAAAGTACTCATCCCTTTATATATTTTTTAGGACCATTAAGGAAAAATTTGGAACTTTTTTTACTTTCTTTCCTCTACTTTCACTTTTCTTAATGTGTGTAAAATGTACTTTGCTCATCCTTTTGAGGACAGAGGGAGTATAATTTGGGACTAATTAAGGGATTATCTATGTTTCAATCTTATGAATATTTTTTTAATTTACTTGTGCTTTAGAAGTTCATATAACTATCGACATTACAATACTTTAATCAAAGTTTCATGCACCAACATGTCGGTGTACACACAAGCGGTGTTAGGATCATGATACCTCATTAATGTTGGACATCATTATCCTTATTTTAATGACGTGTCGTGATTCTAAACTGCTCGTGTATGCATCGTCACTGCATCAAATTTTAACTATATGACACTAGTGGTCATGATATCTCATATCTATACACTATATAGAAGTTGAAACGAGAAAGCTCCCATGTTATAACTCAATATTTTTAAAATACTAATTACTAAATAATTAAAAGTTCAGCATTAAAAAACATACTGAAACATAATCAACTTCTTGCTCAAACTAATAACCCAAATCCTAGTCAAACTATCAAAGTCCAAACCTAATCAAACTCTTAGTTTTATGAACAAACCGTGCAAGAATTAAAAAAATACCATGTTTGATTCCCGTGAACTTTACTATAGTATGATTATGATACATATTGACATCTAGTTAAACAGTTTTATAAAAATATATATCAATCAAGTTTCCCAATCCAAAATTAAATAAAAATCAAACCATATAGTCGTATATGAACTACAATAATCATCAGAAGTTGATGATTAAAACGTTATCAAAAGATTTTCTCTCACCCTTCTTTTTTGGACGTTGATCCCTTGTGCTGCTTTCCTCATTTTTATATTAACTAATGTATTAAAATATGCAAATTGATTATTTAACGTAGTACCAAATTTCTTGATATATTATGTTTTGATAAACATAATTTTAATGGAACTCTTTATAATTTATAGAGGATTAAATTGATACTAAAAAATATGTGTATTTTTCTATAGTTAGTGGTTGGACTAAAATAATACACTACTCACACTAATCAAAATATATACTGAATTTTTTTTTTAATATTGAAAAAAAAGGTATAGTTATAACATACAAAAGAAAAAAGTTTTCCATTTGTTCTCAAAAAATAGAGACCTCTCATAGATTACTAAAATATATCTTGATTACTAAAAGCCTCCAAAAGTAATTAAAAATTGATAGAGTTCTAAAATTGAAGTCTACTATATTTTAAATTTAACATTGACTATCACCCAGCCATCTCGCAGTGGAAGCTAGATTTCAACCCCCCACACACAAATTTTTTTTTTAAAAAAACATAATGTAATAAAATAAGATGTGTAATGACTCCCAAAATAGAAGAGTCAAAAACTGAAATAGTACAAACTTTATTACAGATACACATTGCTTATGGAAACTATAATAAATTCATTTATACCCTTAAGTACTAAATATTTACGGGTATTTTAATCGTTCTTAAACTCAAACTTAGTAACTAATTTACACTAAAAAATCTAATTACTCATGCTATAACGTTAAAGTAAAAGTTTATATTTTATTTTTAAAAATCCTAAAAAGATAAAAAAATAAATTGAGCATTGGTTTTAAAATAAATAAAACATGTCAAATAGTAAATTTTAACATAAAATTATTTTTAAAGGAGTACCAACAAATTTTCATTTTGAAGTCTTTTAAAAAATATATTAAAATCGATATTAATTTGTTTAATTTTAAAAATTATTGCTAAAAAATAAATAAATAAATTTAAAATTTAAATTAATCAATTATTTTAAATTTTAAGAATTTTGCAAATTGATTTGTGGAACGGAGAAAGTATTGATAATGGAGTAGGAGAGACAATTTCCCGTGCTTTGCACGAGGTACCAAGCTAGTTATAGGTAAATTCAAATTGTCAATCAATATTAACTCAAATATTTGCCAATGATTGCAAAACATAAGAAGAGTTACTAGACAGTTTATGACAAGCAAAAATATGCGAAAAGACTAAAACTCAAGTGTGGTGGTTTCATGAGTTATTATAGAAAAGTTTATGATAAGATATGAAAATGTATACCTTGTTGACAAGATCAACAGCTATAACATTCCCATATTTTTTCCTCATGTCCAAAAAATGTCTCTCAACAACTCGAGGCTTCAGAAAAAACAGCTGTCAGTTACGATGTTAAGGCAATATAAGAATATTGAATTCATATATAATGCAACTCACTGCTTCCTCAAGTCTCACAATCTCAAACTTAGGCTTATATGTCAGATCAACAATCTGATCCCATAGTAAAGGAATTGACCCCCGAACCTGCAAAAAGCAATCTAAAGATTAAACTTCATCTCATTATGGGATAAAATCAATGTGTCCTATGATAGTATAAATCCAAAACACAAGCAAAATATAATCAGACACTCGTAATTTCACTATTGGAAAAAATATTTACAATTCTACTACGCCACTAGAGTTGATATTTAAGAAGGCTCTCCAAATTATCATTCCCACAGAGTTTTTCGCTTTTTCTTTTTTGATAGGTTAGTTGTTTAGCCCCAAGTTCAAGAAGAAAAATAACTTGTAGGAATCTTTGATGAAATAGCTTATAGGAATCTTTGATGACAAAGAAGCAGATCTCACATCACGGAATGTGTTCCTCATGTTATAGCGTGCACATGTTGATTGGTCACCCGTTCCCCAGTCTTCATTGCAAAATGAAAACATTTCACCTATAGGCTCCTCCTGCCTTTTTGATTATTCTTGGCCAGTTGTGTCAAATCATGGAGTAATATGATCCCTATCGCATTATTATCATGAAATCTGTAAGAGGTGATTTTTAATTTGATTTAGCATCTAATATCTTTGCAGCCCAATGATAAGGGCCGCTGGAACCAGATAGAAGGGATGGATAGAACCCAAGTTAATAAATTTCATTGCAAGCTCCTTCACATGTTTGACAACATTTGGTCCCCATTTCTTAATAATTGGAGTACACAAATCCCACAAACATTAATTATTTTCAGGCAAAAGGCGTGATCCATGGCAACCATTACTGGGAAACGAATGTTGTTGGAATAAAACAGAAATTGCCGAGCATATTACATGCCTGGAAAGTTTAATACAGGTGATTAATATCTCAATCCATTGTGCATCACACTGGGAGCTATTCCCTACCTCTAATAATCATAGTTGTCACGGCGCCACAGCGAGATGCGGTGATAGTTGACCGCCAGGACGCGTTGGCGATAAGGCGCCCACCATGGCGACAAGTCATTAAGAATGTACAAATCTAATAAATAATAAAAATTACACCATATAGCTAGTCCATGGGTTATGATGAGTCATGTGTACAAAATGACTTGATCACTTAACTTGGGCCACCTACCAAGAGTAAGCCTTGGCGGCTCAGCATCATTGCCTTGTTCTTCTCTAGTGTCAGAACGGCTAGTCGTCGCCTAGGCGACACCATGACAACTATGCTAATAATAATTCGATCACGTTCATACTAGCCTACTTATAATTCAAGAGTCAAAAGGATATTATTTGGCTAAAAAGAATAAGAGAAAAATGCCAAATATATAATGAGTTATTTTCTTATTAGTATGCACATACAAGTAACTAAGGGAAATCTCCCTTCTCAATCTGTATAGAGACCGCAACTTCCTCATTTTATATGCATGTTATTCATAATAAATTTATAGGTATATATATTACCTATTTATTTTTTTTCAATAGTTTAGAACCGCTCTCAGTAACACTAACTTAACTTGGGTGGGGGGGGGGGGGGGGTTAAGAAAAAATTTCACAAAATCCTTCTCTCTTAGTGACAAACATAATGTTCCTTAAAAATTCAATATGGTATCGATACAAATATCCACATATTTTAAAATCAAAATTGTACGAAAATTTCTAAGATACAAGGATATAATGACAGTTACCAATGAAGTATTTCAAAAATAAATTGGGATAATTAGATATTCTCTCCATCCCACATTATTTGCAACTAAGCATTAATTTTAACAAGTTCATATATATATATATATATATATATATATATATATATATATATATATATTGTTGAGATATAAAGTCTCACATCGAACAACTAAGAACTCCACTCATTGCCAAATGCCAATTGGTTTTAAGTTGGATGTTTCAATATGGTATCAGAGCAGGCACTATTCATGTGCAGGCTCAACGGCCCACATACTCCATGTCAACCAATTAAAATTGGCCACGTGTTTGACTCAAAATTACGCCACACGTGAAAGGGTGTGTTAAGATATAAAGTCCCACATCGGGTAACTAAGACCTGACTTTAGAAGTCCACTCATTACTAATTGGTTTTGAGTTAAATGCTTCAATATATATATATATATATATATATATATATATTCAATTCAAATATTATATATTTAATTATATTAAAAATATGTCGAATATACAAAATGTAAATATACGTGCCAGTTACCTATGAAGTATTTCAGAAAATAATGAGATAATTAGATTCTTCCTTTGTCTCACATTATTTGCAACTGTTTTGTTGGAGCGTCTAAACATGAACTTTATACTTGATAATATATATATATATATATATATATATATATATATATATATATATATATATATACACACTATAATGGTATATCTTTTATTATATAATAAATATATCAAAAATACAATATTTAAATATATGTTTGACACGTCTTAAATCCATACCACACTCTAAAATAAGAGTTCAAAATAATGTGAGACGAAGGGAGTATAACGTGTTACTTATTATAGATTTGATAAATTCAAAAAGTGGTTGGAATGCATATTGTAATTAAAGGAGTGCCAATAATGCCAATATGGTTTACCAAGTAAAGGCGGCACTTTGTTGATTTATTTATTTTCTAACGATCATTGTGCTTAATCAAATTGTTGAAGGTTAAGGGTTCTGTTCAGACATTGTTAACAAAACTTTACTGAATATTTTAACCCCCAGGATTGGGTTCTCATGTTTTATGCTTTTTTATGAAAGTAACAAACTAAAAGCATCATAGAAGGTCTGCATAAGCCTATTAGCACGTAGAATGGGGAAAATATGAAAGTACTACCTGCACAAATGATCCTGCATGTCCATTTAACTGTATGATTTGTTCAGTTTCCACATAATTCGCAACATATCCATCAGAATCAGCTCCTCTTCTCCACATCCGAGTTCCTTCCAAGACAGACATTATTAAAAAATTGTCAAAATATTAAGGCAATGTGCAAACTCTATAATCTATATATTCTACTTCCACATTCGCAATATTTATACACCTTTTGGCAACAAAAGCGCAAGATGCACTTGAAAAGCAAGTCCTTTATATGTTGGATCAGACCGTTAACAATATAATCAGCCATCTATTATATTTGACAGGCAATGAATAAGCTATTGCATGAAGGAGAGAGATATTCAGCTAGGCAGATCATAGAAAGAACTCGATAGGATATCCTATCAAAGCAAGTCAAAAGAGGAAGGTAACCTAATTTACTAAGAAAACAAACTCCTAATTACTAATCTAAAACAATCTACCAACTAAATATTAAAAGATCCACAATAGCTATAATTAATTTGTCACCTTACAACATAATTAAACAAATAATCCTTAGTCTTCATATTTCGTTCCACATAATTCTCCTTTCTATTGAGAAAAACTTGTCCTTGAGTTCTCATTTATTTTTCTTACGTTCTCTCTCCAAGTATAATTAGGAGTTACTTTCAATTTACTAACTAGGTGATTTGTTTCCTACTACAACTACATTAGTTCTTGGAGAGCATTCATTGTGAGCCTATTTATACGCATCTTCTATTCAATTTTCCTGTACCATTGAATAATACAAGATTTAGTCTTTCGTATTATTATGTGGTTACACATAGGGCATTATGCATGATCTGTCTTTTGTTCTTCTACTAATTCATTTATTTCATATGTTCTTTCACTTGCGATTATAATCTGAAATCAAACATCTTTCTCACTCACTAGGGTTTTCTTCTGCTCACTTTGTTTTGTCTTGTGTATTCTCCGATAGAGACCCAAATGACCTTATATATAGAACCTAGAGGGCTATCCAAAAAAAAAAAACTTTAGATAGTTATTGTGGCCCCAAGTATGGAAATTGAAAACAATGACCTCAATAGGAAACCCAAATCCTTAATGGAAAAGGAAACCCAAATTTTTATTAGAAACTGAAACCCAAATCCTTAAAAAGGAAAAGGTTCAAATTCACATTAAAACATATATATTCATAATTTGTTCTAATACAACAAGGAAAAAATAATTAACTACTATAATGCATTATAAAGCAGAAGGTCAAGTTTCTTCTCCTTAGTTTAGGGAAGTTTTGTTAAAGAATATAAACAGATAAAGGAATAGCAACCCCCAGGTCAATACCAGTTCTACGAGTACATCGCCTAGCAATGAGAGTAACATCAATAATATCTTTCCCAATCGCTGCTTGAAAGTTCTCAAAACGTGATCATTAGTTAAGGAATAACTTCAAATAGAATAAAATGGTCCCTGTCATAAATTGCATAAGCTGAAGCATATCAGCTAGTTGTGAAACATCATCAAGAAATTATCTATAATTATTAGCTGAAACAAAAAATAAGATCAGGATATTCCCTTGGACCACAGGAAGTAAGAATGGATCAAGCTGCACAAGTGGGATAGAATAGTCAGTGAGCCATAAATGTAACAGAACTCTGAAAAAGGTAAAGATGCAATATAACTACGATTATGCTAGAAAGCAGACCTTATTATCTATGAGCACTTCCAACATGTAGTTGTTCCATAGAAATCGAGGCTCTGCCTGAGGCAAAAAACATTTCATATCCATGATTGCATAAACAAATGTAAAATGGTGGTTGTCCCATTAAAGTCTTAGAAATGAAGCCAACCAAAAATAATCTTTATACAACACAGCTATGTATCTTAAAGACAAATTTAGTGAGAAATAATCATGTCAGGCATATATCTGTATGCTAGAAAAACGTACCTGTCTCCAAAGAGGAAGAAGCTTCGATTCATCCCCCAAATCATGCAACCGTTGTGCACTGCAAGATACAATTATAAGGAATTGACCAGAAACAACTTCACCATGATTGTTTCTTTAGATAAACTTCTAGTTGTCATAAATAACTACAACATAATTATTATTTAGATTTAATGACATTTTCTCAGGATGTTTGGAACAAGCAAAATTAATGCAATATAAAAAATTATTGGAGTTTCATCAGCCCTACACTGCATTATACTTTAAAATTATACTTCAAAGTCCAAGTGAGCTCCTTTCTATTTGAGTTCACAAAATAAGTGAGCTCATTCTTTTAAAACTATGTGCGGGTTAAACTAGTTCACTTCAATTGGAAATGGGGGATTACTTGAAATTAAAGTTATTAAAAAGTATATATAATTATATGCAAGTTTATTTATAATAATTTTTATCTAAGAAAATGTTCATTAAGATTGTTTTTTTTCTCAAAAAATATATTCTTTATACACTTTTCTATTGCTTTCCCTCTTGTTTTTCAGGTTCCAAGAATAACCTTATACTAACAGCCCCTTTTGATACTTTTGAAATAAACATTACTTGTAAAAACGGGGGAGAACCCATGCACACAAAGTTTATAGAAAGGGCTTAGGAGTAGATCTATTGACATCTGAGATGTATGTATTACATGGCAAAAAAAATACTTGCTTTGACACTGACCAGACTGCTTCACAGACATTAATGTAAAGACCAAATGAGTTCCAGTCTCTACAATTTGGAAAATTAATAATAAACCATCAGGTCTCATAGGCTATGAAAATATTCGGATTATTTAGGAATAACTGACACTAAACACATGCTAACTTCCAAATCATAGTACTATCTCTTAGCTTTAGCTTTTTATTCATGAAACAATGCCCCAATGAACAATCTAGTTACCTTAAGACCATTCAACTATTTAACAAAAATGAATGTTTTTGAGTACAAGATCAAGTTCGGGTTTATTCACTAAATTACCTTTGGTACATTCCATTTCAGCATACTTGGATATACAAAAGCACGATGAATTCTTGCACTTGTAGGGCGACTCATTCTCATTTAATCTTGCATTGCCCAGCTGTTTGTAGCCTGTGAAATTTTATCTTTGGTATATTTGAGGGGTTTGGACATCTATGCAGAGAACAATTTATGACAGTTATTAATCCCTTCGCTCCCCTACATTTTATATGCAAATTCTCAAAATTTAAGACTACACCATTCCACCCCTTGACGACGGTAGGCTAGAAACAAGGACCAGAAGGCTGAGGAGCATGAAACGGAAGGATTAAGTGATGGTGGCCTTGACGTAAGGCTCCGATGGCAGTTCCAGTAAGTGAACATTAGGCATAAAATTTCCCAAATTTTTAGCTCTAGATTTAAACTCCATGTTTCAATCACTAGGGTCTCACTAGAGTTTCAACTCCACGTCTCAACATTATGATAAAGTAATTCCGGGATATAAATAGTCCAATAATATTCTCCATATTCTCTAATGTACAGAGTTGGAGAATTACACCGGTACTAACCCTAAATTGTACTTGGTGACTAAAAAAGAACTTAAGACACAAATACCCTAACTAATTGAAATAAATAACAATTATCTCCAAAATTAAAAAAAAAAGTCCATAATAAATAAACAATGTAAGTAAATCATCCACGGCGACGAAGTTGCTTGGGCCTATCCCTATCAATAGAGATTCCCTGTTTTTTAGGCTTCCATTGTTTTTTAACAGAATCTATCACAATGGCGTGATTTTCATTGCATCAGAGAGCTACTGTATTTAGTTGGTCAAGGGCAAACAGATAGTTTACATTACTTTATATTTCTTATTGTCATATTTCACTTTCTGAATATATTGGTTCTACTGCCCACAGCAATACATACAATTCCTTTTCCACCCATGAATTTATCTCTTGAATTTAAATTTTATTATTTTCATTACAAATTGCCTGAAATAATCGTCCATTCCTAAGTGAACCATAAATTTGAAGAGCGTAGCAACTCAATTAATTCTTTATTCAAAAATAAAAAATAATAAATAATATTTAGAAATCGAAATTTCAAAAGACAACTTTGTAAGAGAGGGAATTTATAAGAAGTTTCAAAGTTTTCATCTAAATTGATTCAGGTTCATCACCAACAATGAGTGATATGCAACACCATCAAGTTAACCAACTTGCATTGGTTTCAGAAACTGATTTAGGTTCATTATTCAACGTCCACAATGTCCTTGAATGAATTCACTAGAGCCATTGTGCAAGACAACCTAATAACCAGCTAAACTAATGCAAAGTAACCTACATTGACAACAAAATATGGACTTATACTTTAACTTTGAGAAAAATAATATTTCACCTTAAAGTTATATTGACGTCATATGAGAAATACAGACCAGGAGTCCTCTCTGCAACATTTAGTAGGGCAGAAAACTCTGCCTCCATCTTTTTCTGAGAAAAAGTGATAAATGGTCTTGCATCAGAACTTAGCGCCAAAAAAAATCTAGCAATAAAATGACTTTCTGAAAGGAAGTTAATATAAACTGTTTTAGTACAGTAAATTTTACCTGTTCTACAGGGGTATTCTCGAGAGAATGATCACAAGGAAAAATTTTCAGGGATGTAACTTTGAAGAAAGGATGCCCCAGGTAAGATCCAACACATTCACGTTCTGTAATAACTATTAAATATGACCCTGCAAGCATGTTAAACATCAAGGTTGAGAGACTGATCCCAAGGAAAAAATTTCAGGGGTGTAACTTTGAAGAAAAGATGCCCCAGGTAACATCCAACACATTCATGTTCTGTAATAACCATTAAATATGACCCTGCAAGCACGGTATAAGTATGAAAACATCAAGGTTGAGAGCATAGTAGTAAAATTGTGAATCGAATCGTGTATTGAAAAACCCCCATATAGTGTGTCGAAAACCCCCGTATCGTGTTTCATGTATTGTATTGTGAATCATATCGTAGATATGAAACGAAATAAAAAATGTGGTAACATATTTAAACATATAAAACACACAATTTATTGAAAAATCAAGCATATTAAATTGACTATATATAAAAATAAATATATTACAACCTAAAAATAATATTTTGAGTTAAATAGTAGCCAAAATACTCTAAATTGAATTATTAGATATTATCATATTATTTTAGTAGTGTTTATAAAGTACCAAGAAAAAATGAAAAAATTCAGATTCACCTTTAAACTATAAAACAAAAGAAAATAAATCAAATTAACAAGTCGAGATTTATGTTTCTGCTTGTGAAAAGTGGCATGAGAAAAATAAGGTGAAATTTTGTAAAAGAACATATGAAACTTTAAAAAGTGCTTAAAAGTTCATCAAACGATATAAATATGTTAACGCTAAAAACCCTCTTCATTTGAAATGGTAGCAAGCTTAAAAGTTTTGTTTTTACTCTTTTGGATCTCCATAAAAACTTTTTGAAATTTGTTGCTAACTTTAAAAATTATCGTGCATTGTATTGTTTTCCAAGGATATGTATCGTTTCATAAGGATATGTGTTGTATCGTAATTGAATCATATACAACAGTGTCATTTTTAATTCACCCTAGGATACGTTTCGAATTGTCTTTGTATCGTATTGTACAATACGTATCGTGTATCGTATCGTATCGTATGATATTTATCGTGTATCGTATAATTCTGACAACTATGGCTGAGAGAATGATCAAAAGAAAAAAATTTCAGGGATGTAACTTTGAAGAAAGGATGCCCCAGGTAAGATCCAACACATTCACGTTCTGTAATAATTATTAAATATGACCCTGCAAGGAAGGTATTAGTGTGAAAACATCAAGGTTTATATGTTTAGTTATGATATATGATTAGTGATATTATAATAGAACTAAATAAGTTTGTTTTAAAAAAGCTTTAACGGCATCTAGAATGACTTGATCTAAATGAAAATCAATTTCAACTAAATTATATGCCTAGCCATATAAAATTTTATTTTTTTCATGTCATAGATTTTTTTTAATCTTTTGGTTTTCTTTTATTCATCTTCATATGAAATTTATTCTATAAGTCATGTCACGTAATCTAGGTTTGGCATTCAATAGGTCAATTGTAACGATCAAGATCGAAGAATATATTTTTAATAAGATTTTTAATATTTATTAAATAAAATAAATATTTTGATAGAATAAATTGTCTTATGAGTTTTTAGGTCGATAAACGACCTAGTTTATGTGTTACGTGACTAAATATGAGTGTTTAGAATTTTTGGGTGAAAATAAATTTTTCCGAGAAAAACGCAAAAATACTATTCATAAAACGCAGAAAACGCTGATAAACGTTTTTTTCGAGAATTTCAATTTCGTCATACCGTTTATTTGAGAAAACGAGATGAAATCTCTAATAAAAGTTTTTTCGGGAAAAAGCCGTAAAAACATTATTCGCGCTAAAAACGCAACTTCGTTTTTTCGACTTTTCGAAGAGCAACATAGCATTTATTCGGAAAAGGGGGAACGGTGGCGAAATCGGATTTTCGAAAATTGAAAGTCGATTTTTTGGCTAACTGAGCATGTTACGAGAACTTAACCGAAAAAGTTAGGAAGAGAAATCAAATTAATTTTGGTCTAGCCAAGCCTAGGGTTTGAATGGCTTGGCTAGGAAATGAAAGGGGCTTGGCTAGGAGATGACTTGGCTTAGGGTTGAGCCAAGGCTCAAACTTAGGGTTAGGGTGGCTTAAGTCTTCAAGCCAGGGCTTGAAGACTTAAGTCAATCCTTGCAAGACTTGAGTCAAAAAGTAAGCCAAACTTGGAGCCAAAGAAAGGAGAGCTAGGTGTCATGTGTGGGCATTTTAGCACATGGGATAAGGAAGAATTAAAAGGCTAAGGGGTGAGTCACAAGGTGAGTCACAATCTAGGAGGGGTAATGTCACTTGTTAATAAGACCATGTGGTTAAAAGAATGTGGAAAAGCTAAAAGGAGAAGGAAGGAAAGAGGGATTATCCGGTCATGGCAAGGGGGGACAAGGGTTGATGGAAACTTTCCATTTTTGGTAAGTTTGGGTCCATAGGAAGCAAGCCATTTAATGTTTGTCTCCTCCACCAAAATTGTTTCAACCAAACATGGTCTTAAGCCATAATTTTGTCTAGCTTTGGTTAGTTTAATTGAAGTTTGATAAGTTAATTAGAGCATGGTTAAGGGGCCTAAAAGACTAAACTACCCTAGCCCTTGGTTGCTTTTATATAGCCTTGCAAGTATACTTGTTTTCTTTAGCTTTGTTTCATCTTATTTCGTAAGTGTAAGAAAGAGCTTGAGAGCATAGAAACAGAGAGTGAGAGGGCCGAATTTTTGAAGAAGAAGAAGGAGCAAGCTTGCAAGCTTGTTAGCTAGCTAGGAAGAAAAAGAAATAAGATGAAGAACATCAAAGGTACGAAACTCTAGAAACCTATCTTCTTCATCTTATTTCTTTTAAAAGCTTTGTAGTATGATATGAAGTGCATTGTTGGTGGTTGTGTTGTTTGATGAGAGATCATTGAAGGAACTTGGGGTGATAAGTCTACTTGTAATTTAAATATGTTAAATCATTTGTTAATATGTATCAAAAGTGAAAAAGAAAGCCACAATCACAAGCCTAAGCGTAAAGAATGGAAAACATCGTAGAGGACCTTAATATTGGACTCGTAAAGTTTCTTGTTTGAGAAATAGGGGAAGAAGGATTTTTAGATAAGTAAGTTATGGAAAAGTTCCAAGTGGAACAGAGGAAAAATACGCCATAACGAAGTTATGGCGAAATTTTTCATAAAAGGTGTTAAGCATGAAAACCCCTACCGACTTTGGATAAGTTAGCTGTGATGTATAGAAAATTTGACATTAAAACGTCTTTTAGCGAAAAATGGCTTCCACGGGGTACTTTCAGATCAATTTTCTGACCAATTGAAGAAACTTACAAATTATTTCGTCCAAGGGGATGTCTAGAGGATGTTATAAGGAAGAAATTGGCTTAAGAACGGACTCATTCCGATATCGAATGACGAAGTTATTGAGCGGTGAAGTAGGTGCTTCAAGGAAATTTGAGTTTGGGCTTCATAGTCAAGCGCCTAGGTGCTGCGCTCGTCGCTCAAACCCTGTCTCCAAGCGCCTAGGCTCTGCCCCAAGGCCATTTTTGAGCGCCTAGGCGCTGGTCAAGTGTTGGGCCAAAATCAGTTCGGACATGCTTTAATAAATTGATCATAACTCTTTTGTATCAACTCCGATTGAGATGATTCAAGATGATCTACAAAGCTAAGAGATAGACCTACAACTTTCATTCTTTAAGTTTTGAGATTTGAGGTCGGGGGCAGGGTTCAAATTGGGAATTTTTAGGGCTGTTGTGCAATCGGAGGCAAACCGTGGTGGTTTCTTCGGAGCGACGTGGTGTCAATCCATGTTTGACTAGTATTTCCGAGTTCTAAGCATTAGACTTTGGAAATATAGTCTAGGGGATTGTAAAACAAGGTATGATAGTTGTATTGGACGTAGCAAACGTACACAATAGTGTGTCGGTTGGGCGTTCATTCGGGTTAGACAAGTCGGGCGTACGGCGTACGAACGTTGAAACACCGAGTCAAATATTAATGAACTTAAATAGTGTTCCGAGTTTAATGAAACAAACATTATAAAACATAGAATAGGGTTAAAGTAAATCATGAGTGACGTTTATACTTGGCTAATTGGTATCTCTATGTGCACTAAATGTGTAGGACTTTCAAAGGGCAATTAACGTCAAAGTATAGAAGACGCTTGAGGCAAGTATTCTAACTCCATTCAACTTTCGTTTGAATGTCAGTTTTTGAGTATTTATCCTTATGAATAATTCTTATGTACGCTTTGGTTTACACAATATTTATTATCGATTGTGCAACCTTCAGACCTACACAAACTCTATGTTAGTTGTATAAGTGTTCAGTTATGATATAATGCATAAATTGTTTAATGTTTTGCTATAATGCATAAATTTTTCAAGTTTTGCTTTGACATAAATTGTTTAAGTTTTAAAGTTCGATATTGCATGAACTGTTTGTACGTCAATGCCATTTATTCCGGCTAGACGAAAATTTAAATATTTATCGGTTTAAAAATAAATCTTTGAAATATTATCGATGATAGGTAGAGCTATCCACCCAAATTATTTTGGGGTTCGGACTCCAGTCTGAGATGAACAACCCTAATATTGGGGTATTTTTACGTCAGAAAAATCCCGACAGACCCCTGAGATGATCAAACAAACGCATATAGTCGTTTAGCTAGAGTGTTGTACAACATAAGGTACACTAGGCTGATCACCCAACGTGCACGTAAGTCAGACGGTTCATAGTTGAATTACTATCGAACCTTTACGAAAATAAAAAGTTCAAGGTCTTTTGACTGCTCAATACGTCGTCTCAAAAATGTTAGATAAAAAGGAATTTATTAATTATTATTCCTATTTATTCAAAATGTTTTCACAACTATTATTCAGTTGTAGAAATAGTAACATGATTCTTGATTTTGTTGTTTATTCAACTGTTTTTACTTGCTGAGCTTTGTAACTCATCCTTGCTTTAAATAAAAAATTCCAGAGCAGATTGAAAGGTCCGGTAAGGACAAAGGAAAAGGAAAGATGGACGAGGAGAAGACAGTTGTAACTATTTGTAATAATTACTTAATACTTTATGTGTTGAAGACTTAAAGGTCTGAGAGCCTGGGATTTAAAGTAAGATGTATTGTAATAATTAGTGATTGTATTTATGTCGTTATTATTATGTTAGATGAGAAGTACCATGGACTATGGAGTACCATATCCGAAGTTTAAAGGAACTCGGGTATCGGGGCGTCACATCAATTATTCCACAGTCAGTTGATTATTTGCCTTTTTGCTATAAAGAAAAATTGTCTGCATGAGGTATCATAGAAAGTGGGATATATCTCCTTTGTGCTTGTTGTGATCCATATGGAAAGAAAGGTATAGAAGATGTTTTTAGTAGTTGGAGCTCCCAGCAGAGCAGGTGAGGTCCTTAATGTTAAACTATCTGCTTTCTAGGCTACTGGAGGTTTGTCCAGGAAGCATTGTGTTTCATAAGATTTATGGGAAGGTAGATTCTATATTTTCATTGGGTGAAGCATTAGGTATAGCTTTTGTAGAAGCAAAGGGTGGTTTAGGGTATCCTGTGCTTTTAGTATACCTCTTGTTTATGGGTTTGTGCCGCCATATCTTAGGGACTATTGGGAAATGATATGTTATCTTGACGCCAGTTCAATATATTACCACATTGTGGCATTTGCATATAAACCAGTAATCAGAAGAAAGCTTTATAACATCATCTTCAATTTGAGGCCTTTGTTTGATCACCATTTATTATGTATATTGAAGCTTAAGGCTCTCAGCTGAGTAGGAGGTTAAAGACGGTGTCATTTCTTTATGGTTGTATATACACGCACAAACGCTAGTTCATCAAAATCAACAAACATTTATCATTATCATGATCCCTCTTAAGAGCAACTACAATTAAAAATGGGTATACCCCCTGTAAAATGTCGGCGTAATTTCATCATAAATCTTAAATCTTCAAAAGTCAATTTTAATGAAACCTTTAATTACATGGAAAATTCAGGCATCCATTAGAGGATTACAAATTAGATCAAGTTCAGAGTTGGTACAAAATTTACTAGGTCGTGGTGATATAAACTGATAAGCTTGTAGCTTCATTCTACTATACAGTAGACTACCAAAATTATAACACAAAGTTCTATCAAATTTAATGAAATCAATACATCTTTCCATCATGTAATTCTATTAAAATTTTAGTGCAGAATTTAACCACTATATCTGGATATCTGCTGTAAGAACCTTACTACTTTTTATTTTATTTTCATTAAAAGAAACTTTCTATTCCAGTAGTTAAGCTCATTGGAGTAATGCACCCATAATACTGATACGCTTCATTAGCATATATCAATTTTCCCATCAATCAACAAGATTCTACTATCATCTTTTTAACTCATAATTCACATAAAACATTAACTAAAAGGAGTGCATGCATAAACTTTAACAATTGCTAACAAGTTAGCATTAGCAGGGCATGATGCATTCCAATATTGCTAGGCTTACTTAACTAATTGATTCAAAAACAGGTAGCATACTTTAGCACTTGAATCTTATAAATGGAAATTTGGGAGGCAACTGAACAGAAATAATAATATATGATGGCACTTAAAATTCAACTGTTTCATATCATGGAACTACAATCCAATCATTTAAGATTTTCTTTTACAAGTCAAATACAAATATTTAACATTCTGTCCGTTTAATAATATTGTCTTACCTGCCAAAAGCTTTAGCATCCCAACCACTCCGAAAATTGTTCGGATTTTAGGCATTCGGAGAGAGCTACAATGTGGAATGTCATCTAAAGAACATACACATAAAAATTATTTATTACTATACGAATAAATTGGGAATTCATAATTAAAGAATACCAAGATAATTAAAGTAGCCAACCTATAAGATTCAAAGAACCATCAACCCGACTGATTGCCAAACAGGAGCCAGAAGAGCCATCAGTGGGCTCAACAACATATTGATCCGGAAATTCCCAAAGCCGCATCCGTGTGTATAGCTTCTGTGCAGGATCTGCCTTCTCCATCATTATTGGAATACTGAATCACTAAGAACGAGAAAGTAACATAGGTCAGTTTCCCGGTTAATATAGAAAAATTATACCAACAATAATCAAATTCACTCAAACATTGTCAGATTTCAAAATTAGTAGCACTTTGAAACAAATTCTCAGGTTGACAGACCGGAAAGTACAGTTCATTACCTGATGGGGGAAAATGAAATCGAAAGAAAGAGATCCAGATTACAAAGAGACAGAAAGGAATTGGTCAGAGAAGAATTGGGCCAAACAAACTAAAGATTTTTAGTACTGAGAAAAGTTCAACTTTAACTTTGAGCATAATACAACGCAAACGAAGCGAACCCAATCAAAAACGAAAATTATGGGGAGTTATGCACTTATTAATTGAGATTGGAAGCATTTCAATCAAATGACAGGGAGGACACGGGCGGACGATGATACACCCACCGACTCACTTGCCGCTGGCTATCAATTGCACAAATGTCGGACTCGGATGGACCTGACTCAATAAAAGCTAACACTTGTTTGGATGAAATAAACCACCATACTCACCCGCATCAGCCGGCCGTTCCTGTTTCAACTAACTTGTTTGCATACACATCATTCTTAGGTTATGATACGAAAAGAGTGTTATTACATAACATATCCCCATAATTTTTATATTATATTGAATATGTATTTTATTTTATTGTTTTTAGGAAATAAAATTAGGAGTCATATAAATTATTTTTCTTATTATATAATTCTTTAATTATTTTACTAAAATAAAAGTTATTATTATTTATTTTGGAGTTTGAGAGTAAATTTTATTGAAGGGAGGGGTTGAATAGATTATTACCGTTTAAAATTTTATTTTTAATTTTTTTGAATTTTTAGTTAATTAATTTTCAATGTTGTAAATTAATATGCAAGACAATAAAAAATTTAATCACACACAAAAATTTGTCCGATTCACAACATACATCTCGGGTATGTTGCTATTAATTTGAAGATCTTCTCTAGCACTTAAGATCCTATTACTGCAGTAATAAATACTCATTTAAAAGGCGGAGAAATATTTACAAAGTTTTATAGACAAACTTTCAACTATTCACAGCTAACTATCTTAGAGAACAAACTTTGAGCTCCCCCCAAACTTAGTTGCACTTTTTTTTCCTTTGACTTCAGTTATACTTTATGATTTGGTCTTGAAACGACGGTCTCTTTCTCACGTCACAAGTACACTAGAGGCCCAACTTTCAGCTGACACTAGTCTTGGTCAAATAATTACTCATATTTCTTATAGGTATATAAAATAAACTAACTCTACCATTTTTTCCTTTTCACAAATTGTTTGACAGAAGTATGCTTCTAAAGTAAGTAGATAAAATTTAGTATAGATATATAAAAGTTAAATAACTTTTATATTTGACACTTCTTGAATAAGTAGATAGCAAAAGTTCAAAAACTTTTATACTAGCATATATTAATTTATACTCAGATCAAATAATGTTTATGTATAAGCAAATATGTAAATTTACGTACCTTTATAAAAATTTATAAAATTTTTATATTTTGTGTGAGAAGTGTTTCTAAGTAAGCAACTATATAACTTTAAGCTTGATTTAAATATATAACTTTTATTCAGGTTTATAAAATTTTAAATTTCCTTATAAATAAATAATATATTTATATATAAAACAGATTTAACTTTAATTTCAATTATAAAAATTTAAATAATTTTTATAATAAATTCACAAAAGTTATATATAGCTTCAAGCTCATAAGCTCTCTCAAATCTCCCCGTATCTCACCGTTCAGCCATGGCCTAAGACTTACAAACCTTTTATTCATGCATACAAACACAAATAGAAGCTTACCAACGAGGTTAGACAATAAATTTTTTGATATATAAAAGAAAAGATAGACAACTTTTTCAATTGCATACTTATTTTGACTTTCAATACCTAACTACAATTTGTTTTCGATTGACAATCCCATCGGTTCCTATTTTTAAAAATTACTAAATTATTAATAGAGGTTACGGGAGGTGAATGAGACGCCTCACGTCCTTGCGCGTCAAGTGTCTTTTATGATAATAATATTTTGAAAATTATAAAACTCTTTTATGCATAACATGAAAGGGAGTGTGTTCAATTACACAAGACGACATCGTTTTTGTATAATAACTAACGCAATTATGTTTACGTTTGGTTACTCGTCGTTTACAGTGTTAGGTGCGTTTATAGCTTTTAGAAGTTCAAACGTACTTAAAAATCATGTTCATCTGGTAGCAACTTATTTAATTCACAAATACAACGTTGGACATCTAACGCAATGCAACAAAATTAGTGCGTTGCATTTGAAAATCCAAACACAATCAATGCAAATGTTTATAGCCGAATAAAGTGTCCCCAAAACAAACCAAAAATTCCTAGTAAGATGAACTGCATGGTTTTAAAAATTGAACTGTCGATTTCACCGGTAAAAATTGGTATCAGTTGGCACTCCGGTCTAATTTAAATAAAAAAATCAATAACTAAACTTTATTATATTTTAATTTTTTAAAAGTGATATTTTTTAATTTTTTATTAATTACTAATAATTTAATTACCGGTTGGACATCCATTCGGTATCTTTTGATGACCGGTCGGGTCTGAGAACTTTGAGATGAAGATTCAATAATCCGGATCATACGGCGTCACAATTACATAATCATAGTCACCCACCAACCAACCCACCCACCAACCCACATTTCACTACCAATATAAAATCTATACTCTTGAGCTACAAAAACTCTGAAGAGAGAAAAAGAGAAAGTAGGCAGAACAGATACTAGCAGCATCAATGGCAATGTCAGCAACTAGTTCAAATTCCCTCCTCGTCAAGAACCCTAACAAAACCAACCAGCTCCTCCCCCTCCAAAAATCCCCTCCCACAACAACCCACGCCTTCCCAACCACCAAAAGAACCCTCTCTATCACCACCTGCTCCTCCACCGCAATCCACCCCCAAACTCCCACCGCCGCCACCACCTCCCAAGATCGCGTCTTCAATTTCGCGGCCGGCCCCGCCATTCTCCCCGAAAACGTCCTTAAGAAAGCCGAATCCGAACTTTACATCTGGCGGGGCTCCGGTATGAGTGTCATGGAAATGAGCCACCGCGGCAAAGACTTCCTCTCCATTATCCAGAAGGCTGAATCAGATCTACGCGCCCTTCTGAACATACCGGCCGATTACTCCGTCCTCTTCCTCCAAGGAGGCGCGACCACCCAATTCGCCGCCATCCCTCTCAACATCTGCGATCCCCAAGATTCCGCCGATTTCATCGTAACTGGATCTTGGGGCGACAAGGCGTTAAAAGAGGCTGCCAAGTACTGCAAACCCAATTTGATTTGGTCCGGAAAATCTGAGAAATATACAAAGATCCCGTCTTTTGATGGGCTAGAGCAAAGCCCAGGTGCAAGGTATTTGCATATTTGTGCCAATGAAACTATTCACGGGGTTGAGTTCAAAACGTATCCAGTTCCGGCAAATAAAGATACAGTTTTGGTTGCTGATATGTCTTCTAATTTTTGCTCAAAGCCTGTGGATGTGACCAAATTCGGGATAATTTATGCTGGCGCCCAGAAGAATGTAGGTCCGTCTGGGGTGACGATTGTGATCATCAGGAAAGATTTGATTGGTAATGCTCAGGGGATTACTCCGGTGATGTTGGATTATAAGATTCATGACGATAACAATTCCCTTTACAATACCCCGCCTTGTTATGGGATTTATATGTGTGGGCTGGTGTTTGAGGACTTGTTAGCACAGGGTGGATTGGTGGAAGTTGAGAAGAAGAATGTGAAGAAGGCAGCGATATTGTATGATGCAATTGATGAGAGCAATGGGTTTTATAGGTGCCCGGTTGAGAAGTCCGTGAGGTCATTGATGAATGTTCCTTTTACTTTGGAGAAGTCTGAGCTGGAAGCTGAGTTTATCAAGGAGGCGGCCAAGGAGAAGATGGAGCAGCTCAAGGGCCATCGATCGGTTGGGGGAATGCGCGCTTCGATTTATAATGCTATGCCTTTGGCTGGGGTTGAGAAATTGGTCGCTTTCATGAAGGATTTCCAGGCAAGGCATGGTTGATCGCATTTCCGTTTTGATATATTGGCATTATTATTATTATTATTATTATTATTTCTTCTATGTCCCTTATTTGTCATTTGAATTTTTTTTTGTTTGTTGTTCATTTGTGGCTTTTAGCACTTGTAAGTCTTATGAGGGTAGTATGTGATAATGGAAGGAGAATTATTAGTATGATTTGCCATAGATTCTTCAGATTGTTACCTTGTAAGAGTTCAGAGATTACTAGAGAAATTTAATAATCGAAGTTACTACTTTTCAAGATTATGACATGTGTGTTTATTTGTTACTTGTATAATTTTACTGTGAAAGCAAATGCAAGACGGTAAACATTACAGCAGGCGCGTGACGCATTGAAGAACTGAGTGTGACTCTGGAACTTGAATCCCTAAGCTTATCAAATGTAGTATCTAACAAATCTGGGAAGCCAGCCAGCCAGCCAGCCAGACTTAAGGTTAGGCTTGGTAGTTCTAAGCGTGGCCTATGTTTTGGTAAAGTGGGGAATTTTTTATAGATTAATTCAAAGTTTATTATGTTAGGAGTAATTATAGAGAAAATCAATATGGCAAAACATATAAGAAATTGAGGTTAGACTGGATCTCAAACTTTTCTAGAAACTCACTCCCCCCAACCCTAAATAATGATGATGAATCCAAAAAGTGACCACCAGTAGCCCCCGAGGTATTCCGAGATGTCACAACCCGTCTGCAATGCAACAATGTATAGCTGGCTGGCTGGCTGGCTGACTACACCTCAGTAAAGGGTTCGAACAACTAATCACTACTCAGGTGAGCTATTCTTTTGCATTTAGTTTTATTCCTAGAGATCTCAGTCCTTGCTCACTTAAGAATTGAGGTGATCTCCCAGGAAAAACCCGACAGACCTCCTAATCTCTTACTATTTTGTAGGCCACCGTAACTTGCCCAAGAACACGTCATCATCCCTTAGCTATGGGATCCAGCTTAACAAGAATGTGTTGTCGATAGCTTGGTGCAGGTACTAATGAGGATTCTTTCACAAGGCAATTGAGAGGCCTCATAAGTCATAATCAAGAGCACGGTTTAGTACGTCTCAGTGTTGCGTATCTATGATGCCGCTGATTACACAAATCGACTTCACTTTTTTTTGTTATCCTGGTTTTCATCTGTTGCATTTGTAGAACTTTGTACTAAACATGCATGCTCCCATTGTCTGTCTGAGAACAGCTTGGTTTCTTTTAACAAAGCATGTGGAATATGATGGAAGTTATTGTATATGTTTAGATATTATATTAGCACCTCATGAAGAATATTTTTATATTTTGTAATTATCGAAACATTCTCTCTTTTTTGTTTTTGTAAAGTTGGCCCCAAAGGATTCAGTTTTTGGAAAAACCAACGACCCTCCAACAAATGTAAGTGGCTCAATATTGAACAACTCACAGGAGGACAAAATATTACATCTTTTAAATGGGTCTGGGTTCCAATAATCTAAGCTTACAAACAAACATAGCCAAAACAAAAAATAGGAAAGCAAAAAGGTTTTGTCTTTTGTTAATATTGGTAGTAATTGGCAGCCATAGTAAAGTGTTAATAAGGTAAACATGCTAGTCGAATAGTGGCACTAGTTTCAAAATGATGATGATGTTGTTGTTCCTGGATTTATTTTAATTGGAAACCATTTATGCTTAACATGAAATTAGGAGAAATTAAAAATATCAGCTGCATTGTTCAAATTTATATCATCTGAACAATAAAAATATGGGGAAAGATTAATTTAATTCCCTAGGATCATAAGCCCTAAAAAACCGTCCAACATTGTATTTTTTTAATAATTCAAATCTTCCATCTACTTGAGCACAGCAAAAATAGCAGAAACATGGCAACTCATATTACGAATGCTGTAAATTATCTCCCAACCAGTTCAAATGCAAATTAAATTATCTCCCAACCAGTTCAAATGCAAATTAAAGGCGAGCACAACATATTTCTATATTTGGACCTTCTGCTATTGATTGCAAATTAGAAAATAAAACCATATATCCTGCAGCAGCAATTTCCCTCTACCATTTGCAGTCTGGAAAGACAGATAGTCTAATGAGGGTGGGGGCACCCCAATGGGTCTCATCTTTTGTGAGAAATCCGCTGTGCTTCAATGTCCTGTAGTCTGAGTGTTACAGCTCTCTTATGAGCTTCAAGCCCTTCAACCTCAGCCATGGCTGCCACGTAAGGCCCAAGCTTACTCAGGCCTTCCTCTGTCAAAGACTGGACAGTTATGTATTTGAGGAAGGAGTCTAGAGACACCCCACCATACATGCGTGCATAACCATAAGTTGGAAGGACGTGATTTGTTCCACTTGCATAATCTCCTACACTCTCAGGCGTCCATTGCCCCAAAAATACTGAACCTGCAGGAAGTATCAACTTTTATCATTGCTGTGTTGCAGAGAAGGAAATGAAAATGTTCTTATAACGGAAGTTTATGATACAACTATGTTAACGCTAAACAAAAAACTATAATCCAATGCAGTCTCTGATTAGTTACCTTGCGATATGTAAAGATGTAAGCAAATGTTTGAAAGAAATATATAGCTACTCAATTCTACTCGTTCCAAAATACTGAAAACTTTTTGGACTACAAATACGAAGAAGCCATTAGTTATTCAGCAACAACTAGTTTGTATCATCAGAAAACTCATGCCATTAATTTCCTCGTTACTACAATACTTTTGTTTTGGCTTCCCTAGCTTTTCTTACCCATTAACCTTGAATAGTAACTCAATTCACCGGTCACCAACTTGTAAAATAGCCATTTTTTTCCTATCACACTAATATAAAAGTTGTAAAGCAAAAAATAATTTCACTAAGCTTTTTAACTCAAAAAAGTGCAACCCTCCAATCTCTACCCAAATCAGACACAAACACCTTTAAAGGGCCCATAGAAGAAGCTCATAAAGAAGCAAGAATAATCCTATCATTCAACAGCTTAAAAGAACAACTTCATCTAAAAAGTCTAGCATTACGTTCATTCCAAATTCCTCATAAAATAGAAAAGAAGGCGCACTTCCATAAAATTTTGGCATCTATCTTGTTTCCAAATTCTTGAAAATGAACTAACAACATATCTTTCATTGAACCATGACGCACCCACTCCTCTCCTAGGAGAGAACTCCACAAGCCCAAAACAACTTGACAATGCAAAAATAAACGAGCATGAGTCTCATTACTCTACTTGTACATAGAACAAATGTCCGGTGATATAATTTTGTAAGGCTTGCGATTTTGATAAAGATAATTAGTATTCAATCTTTTTAAAACCAGACCACACAAAAGCCTTGGCTTTGGAAGGGACCTTAGCTTTCCAAATGTACGAAGCCATAGGAAATGGATTAGGAACAATAGATCGAGTTAAAAAAGAGAAATAACTCTTACAAGAAAAAGAATCAGATGGACCTAAAGTCCATATGCGCTTATCAGAGGGAGGAGGATAAATGAATTGAATCAAGCAATATAAGCAAAGTGCCATTTCAATAGTCTCCAAATATGTGAGATTCATGAAGAAATGAAAATCCCAAGAAAAGAAATTCCCTTCACACTTCATGAAATTAGAATGGAAGCATCATGTAGTGAAGAAATACGATACAACCGATTAAAAACAAGAGAAAAGTGATTATCTTCCAACCAAGAATCCTCCCAAAATCGAATCCGATGACCACTCCTAACACCATGTCTCAAATGACGAATAAAAGTAATATAACCTTGGAGATAAGTTTCGAAGGACTTGCGTGAGTAACATAAACCTCAAGCCTAGCATCTCACCCATTTAAATGCATACCAAAGTTGCTCCTAATAACCTTATGCCAAAGGGAATGAGGTTCCAAAGAAAATCTCTAAAACGATTTACTAACTAGAGCAACATTCTTAAGGACCAAATTATCGAGCCCCAAACCCCCCTCTTGTTAGAAAGACACCGTTTTATTCGTTGGTTATCCATATTAATTATTTTATGTTTCATTAATCGGTTAATCAAACTCAAACCTCTCATCTTTATTAGAAACATTAGGATAAATATAAAACATATCACTCTCTGTGGGATCGATCCTTGTTTATTGTTATACTCATTTTTGTGTTAGCAGTGTAGTAAGTTATTAATTTTGGAGTGTCAACGACAGCTTCCACCATCTCTCTAGAATTTTTAAGCATCCCTATAATTTTTTTACTCAAACCTTTTCACATTCTCTTTCTAAAAATCTTTAACTTTCTCTCTTTCACTCTCTAGAAATATTGTTTTTTCTCTATCTATTTTTTTTTCAATTGTTCTCACTAAATTTTAAACTCTCTAACAATCTCACTTATTTTTACTTTCTCTGTCTAACTTTTTTTCATGCTCTCTAAAATTTAATCAATCAAAATTTTTACTTTTAGTTTTTATTCATTACCTAAGCTAATTTATGTAAATTATTTCCTAATAATGAAAGCTTATTCCATTCCTACATGGTCAAACATAAGGAGTGGAATGACCATTCTCATTCCCTTCCTTAGTTCATTCCATTCTGTCATCCATTCCATTCTATCTGAGCTAAGGAATGGGAACCAAATGTAACATGAATATTCAAGAAGTCTTTGGATCTTGAATCTTCAAGAAGACTTGAATTTTTCAGTAGGCTTGAATCTTGATCTTCAAGAAGTCTTGGATTTGAACCTTCAACTGAGTACTTTTTGGTCACATATTTACTTGCCAACTAAAATGAAATATTTTGATTGGTTGCATGTGTGTGTGTATATATAATATCATTCATAAAAAACGGAAGTGGAAAAACACTAAGGAACTTGGAGAGGGATATACTCCTTTATTTTTTGAATTGCCGAAATTGCAGAATGACCCTTTGCAGCAATCAACCCTTATAAGTCACGATTTCCACATTCATATTATACATAATATATACAATATTTTTTTTATGACTGCCTGTCACTTTGATGAGGTGTGTCTTCAACCTTTGCTTAGGTCCCAAGAATGCCCGTCTTAGTGTGCCTTTTGCATTTTATAATAATGCAAATAGAATTGCATTTCTATTTACTTTGATCTACATATTATACATTATATGCACTCGTATCTTCTCATCTCAAAAAGAACCAAGTCATTACAAGGTAATATATTAAATTATTAATATTCATTTCAGAATGGAGTTTGTTGTCAAAAAATTTATTAATGTATAGAGAATATTAGCCTAATATATATATATATATATATATATATATACACACACACACACACACACACACACTAAGGTGTCAACTATAGATTTATACCTGCATTCTCAATAAAGCTCTCCCACTTCTCCGCATCTTTAACATTAATGATCAGATGCTCTGGTGCATACAAGTTTGAAAAAGTAACAGCCTGAAAGCCAGAGTTAGAAGTCAAGTTTCTAGATGAAATGAGATATAACTTTGCATAGTATGTAAAGAACAAGATGACGAAAGAGATCAACCAACTAACAAGAAATGGATGCATACATATGATTAATGACACAACTTATTGAGAAAAGCCAACATATACTTTCAACATACGCACAGTGGAAAACATTAGCAAACGTGAAAAAATCAAAAAAAGAGGAAAACATTCATGTGAATACACACAAAAATGTCCTTTTTTCAAATTTTAAAAATTATTTTGTTGATTTATATAATCAAACTTTGGAGATACATGTCATTACATGATTTTCACTAGAAAGATGATGAAATTGCAATGAACTTCAAGATGAGGGGTTATGGTAATAAAAATATTTAAAGGGGTTTAAAGGTATTACCTTTCAAGGGAGGGTGAAATCAATGTAACAAATTTTTTTCTTCTGAAATTTAGCATTATTGCATTTAAATTTAAGAGAATTCTGAATTATAAGAATCCCATATAAAGTTACCCATAGCATACCACATTTTAGCTAACCGCGTTTTCGTATATGTTTCACGAACCGATATGACCCAGGTTCCTGGTAACATGGGTGTAAACTTCGCATAGCCACAGTTCCACTTTCTATTATAAAACTTTCCAAGTTCTTTGGCTTGATTGAAGAATTGTGTAAAAGAGGTCTGAAGGTGCCAGTACTGAGCATAACATAACTTATCAGAAACAAAAATTTTAAACCTCCCAACTTTAAACTGTTCTTATATTCAAAAGTTGCCCGGAAAATATCAATTACAATGCACCACTACCATGAAGTCCTTTTTACTGTATTCATATATTTCAGAATCCCAAAACTCATATATCACATAAATTTAAATATACACTTTGGAGCTTCAGAGACCAAATCAAAGGTGAAAGACTAACCTCAACCATATCAGCAGCAAATACAGTGAAGCTGTGGCTCAATGCTTTTGATGCGAACTCTCCCCTTGGAAGACTTTGGCACTGCTTGTTAATTTCCTCCTGAATAGCCCTTATATCTACGCCATCCCCAGCAATCACAAGAACAACCTGGCTATCAGGACCATGCTCGGCCTGAAAATTAAATAATGAACTATTTCACAGATCAAGTGGAAGCTTAACATAACTAATTAATGCAGTGCCTAAATAGTGAAAATAGGCAAAAAGCTCTTTTACCCCACTGTGGTTGTAGTGTTTTAAGCAATTAGCCACTGTGCTTTAAAAATATTCAATTGACCCACTGTGGTTTTTAAAAATGTACAATCAAGTCATTCCGTCCAATTTGACTAACAGACGTCTAAAAATATCCTACGTGGCTTTTTGAAAAAAAAACAAAACAAGTCATTTCATCGGTGGCTTAAAAAAAGACACCTAAATGCTGAGTTGTCTTTCTCTCTCTCTTCTTACGCATGATATATTAGTTATCTTTCTTTCTCTCTCTCTCTTCTTAATCTTTTCATCTTTCTCTATGTTTTCTTCATCTTTCAGATAAAACACCTTGGAATCACCGGTGGAAGCCACATCTATGAGCTTGGAATCAAGAAGTTTCAATGTCATCGCAGATCGAGGAGAGCTCGTTCTCAATCTTAGATCTGTAGTTACAGATCGTGACCACGTGTGCCTCGTAGCCACATCTTCATTCAACTTAGGGTTTCGGCAACAACACTAGAAGATGATGTAGAGACATAAAGATATTGAAGTAGAAGAAGATGAGTGAACAATTGAGGTCTCTTTCCCGTGAATACCGCCGACGCCGCCTCAATTGGCAGCAAGATTCCATTGGCCTCCTCCTTCATCACCATGATTGGACGAATTGGGTCACACAAATTGGGACAATATAGAGTCCGGCGAGTAGAGTAATAATGGCGGTGAGTCGTGTCGCCCATGCCTTAATCATAACAAAAAAAATGATTTTCTCTTTTCAGCAAAGCGACGGAATGGAGTAATGGTGTGACGAAAGATTCTTAACGATATTTGAATAATGGTTTGATGTGAATGAATTATGGATTTGATTTGATCTGTACAAATTTTGATTTTGATTCAAGATGTGAACGAATGTTGGGTCTTGTTAGATATGAAAGAATTTAGGTTATTGAGTTTTTTTTTAATAAATAATATTTGATATTTGAAGTGTTTTAATATTTTTAATAGTTTGCTTTTTTTTATGTTTAAGCTTAAATTTAATGATTTCATTGTATTAAATGTTAGTATTAATTTTCAAAATAAAAATAATAATTAAAAGAAAGGAAAAGAGATAATGAAAAGAAAAAATTATAAAGAAAATGAATTAAAATATTTATTTTACTTTTATTATTATTTTAATTATTTTTTTGCCACATTATAAATGATTTTATTTTTTTTGTGTTGCCACATAAGAAAATAATGATTTTTTTCCATTTCTTTATAAGCTTCCTCTCGCCCATTCCACGTAAGTTTAATTTGGGTTTTCTATTTATATTTATACATATTATAAATATTTAGGTAAAGGAAAAGAAAGAAAATAAAACATAAAAAATAATTTTATTTTTAAAAATTTTATAAGTATTTTAAAATATAAAAGTATTTTTATTTTTATTTTTAAAATAAAACATACATATTATGAATATTATAATATTAATTTTTAATTATACATATTATTAATATTTAGGTAAAGAAAAAGAAAGAAAATAAAACATAAAGATATTTTTATTTTTTAAAAAATTTATAAGTATTTTAAAACATAAAAGTATTTTTATTTTTATTTTTAAAATAAAACATACATATTATAAATATTATAATATTAATTTTTATTAATATTATACATATTATAAATATTTAGGTAAAGAAAAAGAAAGAAAATAAAACATAAAAATATTTTTAAAACTACAGTGGGCCAATTGCATTTTTTTTAAGTGCAGTGGCTCAATAGTATTAAGAATTTGGCTGAGTGGCTTGCCACGTAGGAAATAACTTGTTTTATTATTATTTTTCAAAATCCACGTAGAAAAATTGGTCCAATTTTTTAACGTCTCTTAGTCAAATTGGACGGAATGGCTTGATTGAACATTTTTAAAAAGTACAGTGGGCTAATTGAAAATTTTAAAAGCACAGTAGTTAATTGGCTAAAACACTACAACCACAGTGGGGGTAAAAGTGATTTTTGCCAGTGAGAATATATTGTAAATAAAAAATACCCAATATGCAGATCTCAAAACTATGCTATTAGATTAAATACTCCAGAAGAAGATATTAGGTTAACATTCACAAACAATTCCATGAAAAAGGTTAGAAACTAAAACAGAAGATTGAAATACATTTTTTGTAAGTGGATAGTTTATAACAGAGCGAGCGAAGAAGAATGCCGGTCTTCAACTTTGATGAACCCTTTAATCCATAAGGAAAGAGAACACTTAAAGAGTAATTTTATGAATCAGAAATCAATGAAGCTCGTAATTCTATGTTTTCACGAACATGCCTACAACTCAAGTTTTCAATAAAATCAATTGGTCGATAGAGGTAAAATCAATTCTTCTACTCGAATTCTTCACTTATACTGTCCTTTGCTTCAATTTGTCATTCAAATATCATTTCAAGCGTTTGATTCAAAATTTTTAGACTAAACTTGTTGTTGGGAGAAAATTCCAATCCCTTCAAATTAGTGATTCAATCCAAGCAATTGTTGTTTGATATGAGTTAGAATCTGTAATTAGGAATATCTGGAAATCATTTGAATCATCAAACCGATCTAAATCACAAAAACATTGTTATGCCTCATTTCATTCCAAAACTATACATTGTCAGCCAGTAAACAGTTCAAACCTAGAATAGTTCACTATTAATTGTGTTAGCTATGTGTATGTTCGTTTCTGTGCTAAATTACTACAAGGTCCTATGCACACATGGGTGACAATGATATTGTCAGGAGCAACACTAGCTCATAGACTTTGATTAAACTATAATAGCAACGATTAACCAACTAATGAAGTTAGATGGTGAATTTGAATGAATCAATAGCAACACACTAGCCATAGTGAAGAAAAAGTGACAGTTTAAAAGGATTTAGGAATGAAATGATAGGAAATTGATTGGTCTTGGTGAAGAAGACAAGAAAGCTTGAAATGGACTAAGCAATCTTAGTACATGGTAGACTCATAATTCATGCATTTTATTATCCCTCAATTTTATTAGTTTATATGTTTATTTTATTTAACTAATATCATTTATTTTGTTTTGTAAGATTTATTATTTACTGATCTTGGTGAGCAAGTAATGGATAATTTCCAGCTTTTAAAGACAAAAAGGACTCTGTTACTATGTAGAGGTTGAAGTCAAGAAGGAAAGAAGAGGATAAAAGTAAACACAAGAGACCAAGTTCAAGGATTATGACATAAATAATTTTTCCCTATAAATAGGGACTTGCATTGGAGAGAGGAGCTTACTTTTTACTTTTTATTTAAATTTTTTCTTCCCTACATCCAGCTGGGGGTAGGAGGATTTTTTTTTTATCTAGACATCTGACCATCTAGCAGAACAAGGAAGCTTCATTTGGTTTTTCTTTTCTTTTCTTTTGTCTCTTTTAAACAGGAACAAGTTTGTTTATTAATTTCATTTGTTTTCCTTTGGTTATATGTCTTCAGTACGTTAATATAGTATTAAGTTTGTTTACCTTAACTGTCTTTATTTTCATGCACTTGGTTATAGTCTGCATGTTTTTATTTTTTATTTTCAATTTTACTTAGATTGTTTAATTCTTTTTAGTAATTTACTTCATGCAATCAATACTAGTAGTTTCAACTTTAGTTTTCTTCATTTTAACTACTATGGCTAACTAAATTTTAATACAAAGGATGACGATGAAACTAGGTGTTGCATATTAATATTTTCTTTCCGTTTTGATATTAATGCCTAATTATTTTCGCCTTCATATTTACCTTCGTTTAAATTCATACATGATTCTTATATTAACCAAGAGGTTTTGATAAGTTATAGTTAATCAGTGAATTTTTCATAACTTATGTTTACCCATTTAATTATATGAATCGTTAAGGGAAGGGAAAATAAAATTAGCAATTAATTCAAGAAAAAAATTGTTTATTATGTTAGTACTTAGTGGATTCGGATTCCTGGTAATTTTTCTCATTAATAGTTTTCTATCATAGACGTTGCGTTGTGTTGCGTTCGTGAGTTATTTTATTTGATAAAAGAAGAATACTTTATTGATTAGAAGAGAAAATTACAACGCATGACGAGAACAAGAAGTCGTCCCAACAAAAATTAAAAAAAACAAAAATGAGAAAAACTTAATATTAATGAAGCACACCGCCAACCAATCTCTTTGAAGATTGGACCAAAAGCTCCCATTGTATGATCGCAAAGAGAAACAAAGAAAGATATTTTATCCCAAAGTAACTCAATATTTGTACTCCAATCGCAAAAAATTCTAGCATTCTTCTCAATCCAAATCCCCCAAAATTAGCAAAACAAGTACATCTCCAAAGGATCCTCCTATCACTGGTATGACCAAAATCCTTGAATTTGTATAGTAAAAGATCTTCCACCAAAGCGGACGTATCCAACTTCCCCCCATCACACTAAATAAACAGCACCACAACCGCCACGACATTGAACAATGAAGAAACAAATAAGAATGAGACTCACTATCCTTAAAACATATTACACACATCTAGGGATACAGATTTGTAAGGCTTACGTCTTTGACACATATCATTAGTATTTAAGCCGACCAAGAATAAAGGACCACATAAAAACCTTAATTTTTTAGAAAGTCTTTGCTTTCCAAATATAAGAGGCTAGAGGAAAATGATGAACTGGATGATAACCCAATAATTGAAGGAAGAACGACATGAGAAGATTCCTAAAGAATCAACACACCAAACAAGCCTATCCAAGGACCATGAAAAAGAAGTTGAATTAAGAAGTTAAAAATAAAGAGAATTCTTCCGTCTCCTTGTCATTTCATTTAAATTAAGAAAAAAATGAAAATCCCAAGAAATTGAATCTCCCTCCCAAGTATAGAAGTTAGAATTGGAGAGTTATTCTCAGACAGAGGCAAAAAAGATGAGGAAAAACTATTGAAAGAGGAGCATCTCCTATCCAAATATCCTCTCAAAATCGAATTTTCATGCCATTATCAACTTAGAAACAAACAAGAAAATGAAAGGAAGTGTAACCTTGGGAATAAATTTCCAAAGACTAAAATAAGTAACACAAGAAAGACAATGATTTGCATCCCACTCATTATGTAGAATTCCATACTTGCTTCTAATCTCTTGATGTCAAAGAGAGTCGGGTTCCAAAGAAAAGCACCATAGCCATTTGCCCACTAGAGACCAGTTCTTAGACACCCAAGTTCCTAAGACCTAAACCCCTTTCCTATCTAGGACAGCACAAAGAATCCCAATCAACCAAATGGTCCTTCGTATCCTCGCTATCCCCAGCCCATAAAAACTTGCACATAATACATTCAAGAGATTTGGTTACCCTTACCAAGACCTTAATAATGAGAGATAATAAAGAGGAATACTCGCTAAACAAACCTAAATAAGAGTAATCCTAAGAAGTAAGCACCTTTCCAACAATAAAGACTCTTAAACACTAAAAAGGCTGAGATTTTGGGTTACCACCTAAAGGGACCCCTAAATAAGTCATGGTAAAGACTCAACTTCACACCCAACTACTGAAGCATAAGAAACAAGAACATCCTTCTCCATATTAATACCAAGACTACACTTTGAAAGATTAATCTTCATACCCTATATAGACTCAAAAATTTAAAGGAGCGACAAGACATTCTTAAAACTTGCAACACCTTCAGTGAGAAAAAGAATGGTATCATCTGCAAATTGATGTGAAACTCTAACTTCATCTCTACCAACTACGCAAAGATTAACAAGACCCTCCATCTTACTTTTTCGAATCATCCTACTCAAAACATCCACCACAAGAGTAAAGAGAAACAGAGAAAGAGGATCCCTTTGTCTAAGACCTCTAGATGCCTTGAATCAAGATTTAGTTTCACCCTTAACAATCACTGAAAGATTAGAAGAAGAAAAGTAACCCTCAATCCGCATTCTCTATTTCGGCCCAAAACCTTTCCTAGCTAAGACCTTACCTAGAAAACTCCAATTAACCTTATCAAAGGCTTTCTCAAAATCCAACTTCAAAATCAAGGCCCTACTTTCTCTTCGTCTCACATCTACCACCACCTCATTAGCAACTAAAGTCGCATCTTGAATTTGTCTACCACCCACAAAAGCACTCTGGTTAGAAGAAATAGTACCATCTAAGACATCTCCAATGTGCTTAGAAAGGACCCTAGTGAGAATCTTATACACACTGGTCACTAAACTTATAGATCTATACTCTCTAACCGACCTATCCTTCTTAGGAACTAAAGTAATAAAGGTAGAGTCAATGCTCTTACACAAAATTCCATTACCATAAAACTCTTAGAAGAAACGCAACAGATTATCTTTGATAGAACTCCAACACTATTGAAAAAAAAAGTAAATAAAAATCCATCTGGACCTGGAGCCTTGTCACCCTATATCCCAAAAACAGCCCGTCTAATTTCCTCCTCAAAAGGCCTTTATAACCACAAACTCTTAACCCCTTCAATAGGATCCACTGCAGCCCCTCAATCATAGGCCTAGCACAACTATCCTTCTTGTACAAATCTTTAAAAAAATTAGTTATATCATCAGCTATCAAGACATTAGACCCATGGGCTATAAACATCCCCAAACTCCAATTCACTTTCTTTGACAAAAATTCGCGTACACTTTCCACTCGCAACTTTATGAAAAAACTTAGAATTTGAATCGCTGTTTAACCCACTTAGCTTTTATCTTCTATATCCAACAAACTTCTTCTTTCCTGAGTTAAATAAATTGCATTTGCAATAAGTTGTTATTACTGAACTTTGCAAATGCACTAAACATTGATTGTAGATGAACAAGCACTTATATTTAAACTAAAATGAGCCATTAACATGATCCTTAGCTAACATACCCCTAATAAACTACCAACATGTATGCACTTCTAATTCTAGAGACATCTAATTAACAAAACAAATCGTAACTAATTTTGAATGAAGGCCCTCGACCTTACACATCCCTTCACTTCAAAAATCCATGTCCTCGTGAATCTAAGCAAAAATTAGGGTAGTTTAGTTTGAGTGGTACTTCATCATCCCAAATTGTCTAATCAACACAACGACTCTTCCACTTAATCAAATAGACAAATATGATAGATCTTATTTTTATTCCTTAGATAGCTCTTCGCTCTATTCTGAAAGGCCTCATCAAAATTACTACTTGATTATCTAGAGAAAGATGGGGCTTAGCTATAGGCTATAGCTATCGCAATGTGCTTCTTTAGCAACACATGAAAAATTGGATAGATCCTTGAACTTATAGGAGTTCCAGCCTGTAGGAGAAACTATTCTAACCCTTTACAACAATACTTTAAATTGCCCATAGAATTTGAGAGGAAGCTTGACATTTCTTCTTCGTAATCTCCAATTGATCTTATTTTTCTAGGAATATTTAAACCCAGCTAGTGAGCGAGGAAAAAGGCCGAACTCTTCAACCTTGATAAATCCTTGAATCCATAAAGGGGTTTTTACTTGAATCTACAAGGACACAAAATTCTCTAAGAGAGAGTTTTTATTACAAAATTCAATGACGCAACAAGCATTTTAAAAACCCAGTATAAATAGTCGGTCCAAGGCTAGACAAATTATAAATAAGGTAATTTTGTAATGAAACTTACCAATCACTAGCAATCAAATCATAATTAAATATGAATCACAATTAAAATGCAACAATTCTGAGCAAGAATCATTTCCATAATTTGAGGTATTTTTTGGGCAGTAATTATTGGCATAATTTATGGGAATTTTAGCATGATATAATTATGCACACAATTTGTCGGATTTTTTACGATCCTAGCTAGCCAAAAAGGCAAGTGCAACTCATTCTTCATCAGTCCCCTCCTCTTGGAAAGAATTCTTCCTCGAGTTAGACTCCAGATATCTTGGATCATCATTTGAATAGTACTCGTACAAATCTGCTACATTGAATGTTGGACAAATGGCCATGTCTTTAGGCAGGTCAACAACATATCCATTGTCATTAATCTTCTTCATGATCTCATAAGGCCCATATTTCTTGTTTTTAAGTATGTTTAATGTGCTTACTGGAAACCTCTCTTTGCGAAGATAGACCATTACTAAGTCACCCTCTTTCAACATCGCTCGCCAATGCTTATCTGCCTCCTCCTTGTACTTGGCATTTGATTCTTGTAATTTTCTTTTGACCTCAGCTTGTAGAGCCTGTGCTTTTCCACCATGTCATCTGCAACAATATTTATACCAAGTAGCTTTGGTAGATATACCAAGTCTGAAGCATGCTTTGGCAGATGCAACTCGTTCTACATCACATTTCTTCCACAATAGTTATGTTAGTGCTTTTTTAACAGGTGGCAGATTGAGCTGAGAAAGTTCTATACATACACAACATGGTAGTGACGACTACTAGAAGTAGTATGAAATGTAGTACTGAAATTTCATTCAGCCTGGTAGCCACGTCATCCATTGTTTAGGAGAGTGGCCACTCATGCATCAAAGTTATTGCCCAAGGAATTGGTTACATTCTCAGTACAACCATCACTCTGAAGATGATAGGTTGTACTTGGGTGCAATTTGGTCCCCATCAGCTTGAACAAGTCGTCCTGTACTCACTTAGAAAGATGGGTTCTATGTCACTTACTATAGAGGAGGGAAGTCCATATAACTTGAAAATGTTTTCAAAGAACAGTAGGGCAAGGGGCTTAGTTGAAATCGGCCAAGTCAAGAAATGAGAATAGTCGGGCAAGGGAAGTCTATGCGACTTGAAGATGTTCTCAAGGATTAGTAGGAATATAGGACAGGGGGCTTAACTGAAATTGGCAGGGTCAATGGCAAGAAATGAGAATATTTGCTCAGCCAAATTGCTATAAACCAAAAGACCTCAAATCATCTTAAATTTGGCAGTCAGTTAATGAAGTCCATGTTAATATCCTTCTAGGTGCTTAACTGCTTGACAAACATCACATTCAGCTACCCAAGATGAGACATCACCTCTTAGGCCCACCTAGTAAAATACTACTCTATCCTCTTAGTGGTGGCCCTACCCTGAATGTCCACCTCCACCCACCTCTTTCTCATGCAATTATTCAAAACTTTGCCTCCTTTGGTCACCCTTGGATCCAATCAATCCATGTGCCTCTATAATTCAGTAAGTCATGACTTAATTCAAATTCATTTGGTCCCATAAAATTTAGAAGTATTGCAGCAATCACCTTGAATACAATCACCTCATCATCCACATAACTTCCCACTAAATCATCCACATGGGTTGGGTACTCGGTAATTTATGGACAAAAACATCATTATCTGAGAGTTGGACTTCAATTTTATCACCCTCTCTTTCCCGTGACAGAACTACATGATTACTCTACCAGTATGCTCTTTGCCCACACTATCATAAAGACTTTAGGCCCCTTGCACTAATGGCCAAGTGAACTTCTCATCACAATTGTACATAGGCCCCTAGACCTCCTCTTTTCCCTTTGTGAAGCTATGATGGCTTTAAGGATTTCGCAAGTGGGATTTGGTGCATATGTCTAGGGTAAGTTAGGTACTGATGTTTGGTGGATGGGCCGTTTGGAACTTTGGATTAATTTTTTAAAAGGATTGGAAGAGGGGAATGAGTGTTGGCCTTAGAAAATGAACTGTATAGCTTGGCAAGAGGGGCTTCATACATAGTATTTGGCTGGTCTATATGTTGGGGTCAGGGTACTAGGCTCAACTAGCTTCACCATCTTCTAGTTCTCTTTTAATCCTCCCAAAAAGTCTGCCACACAGAACTTCTCAATTAGTTGAGGAAGCTTGCAGATCACCATTCCTATAAGTCTCTCAAAGCCATCATAATATTGGTTCAAAGAACTAGTTTGTATGAGCAATTTGAATTGCAAAAACACATTTTCTGTGCCAACCTCAGTAAACCTCACAGTTAAGTCATTAGAAACCCCTTGCATGGTAAACCTCACATTGAAGTAATTAGAAAACATTCTTGGTGTCTCCTCAAGGCTTACCATCTAGGACTTTGTACAAACTTAGATCCATACAAATGGATAACTGCATTCAGCAACCTTATAGATGAAGAAGAATTCCTCACAATCCTTAATCCAAGTCTTTGAGCAAGCAACTAATTCGAATATAAATTTGGCAGTAAAACTCTTCAAGTAATGATCTTATCAAATGTCATTTCTCTTGATATATTAGTTTCATATGAGGAAAATTTATACCGTCATTTTCCCAGCTTCTTTTTGATCTTCAACATGGGTACTTCCGGTGAAATTTTGCATTCAGATTTACAGAGGGAGTGGAGGGAATCCCTTTTGTAAAGGTTTTGTAATTTTCGAACATTCTTAGCTTTGGCAGAACATCTTATTATTTCTTACAATCTCTCTAATAAAATCTTCCTATTATCCTGTATCAATAAGGAATAATATATATATATATATATATATATATAGGGTCCGGATCAGGTAAGGACTCCCTTACGATACTAAAATGCGTACAGACCTGTTTTGTTATATGTATCCAAATCACGCCCAAAACACTGTATTATGGAAAAATTTCAGTTCCATAAAATATAAAAAAAAAATTAGTTGTTTTAAAAAAAAAAGTTCTTAAGTGCAGTAATCTTTCCAAAAAATTTAAAGGACATAAAATCATGAAATTGACCTGTGAAAGCAAATCCGCAGCAATGTGAACAGGATTTGCATGCCTATCAGCGATGACAAGCACTTCTGACGGTCCTGCAGGCATGTCAATTGAAACCATGGCCTCGCTATTCTGTTTAAAATACATACACAAACAAATAAGAAAAATTAGAGAAAAACATTTATCTATAGAAAAAAAGAGTTAATCCTTATTTACCACATTATGCAATTAAAAGGATTAATTCTTATTCAAAAAAATAAAGAAATTAGGAGGAGTACATTCTTATTTACCAAATAAGGAAATTAAAAGCAAAGTTAATAAGTTCTGTAAGTTCTGATGGGAGGGAAAATATATTCATACTTGGAGAATCATTTTTGCAGCTGTTACATACTGATTTCCAGGCCCATATATCTTCTCAACCTGAAAATTACGAAATAGTAACAGTTCTCACATATTAAAAAGAAATTCTATTCAGATATATGTACACATACATATATAGTGTTTATTGAATAAAGATCTTTAAATGCAACTGATTAAAGATAAGGAAAAGTAATTTGCAAAATGAGAAAATTAGGAAAGTGGATTGACTTCAAGTTGAAGCCCCTTGGGACCTGGCATAATCAATTTTGGTTCAGAAGATATTCTAGTTTAAATTTTATTCAAAAGTTAGTTTCTGTTGGACAAAGGGTTAATATCACACAAACAATTCTCACGCAAAACTCAATCAATTAATTATTCAATGTCTCCAAATAATGAACATCACTATTTATAATATTCCTAAACAACTTTCCTAACCTAAATTGACCTCCAATACGATAACTACAAATTAAAGAAATTAATTAAAATACAACTTCTAATTTATATAGGCTTCCAAAGCCTTTTATATTGTTCTAACCAACTTTCACGGACTCGTCCTACATCATTTCTCCTCCGCTGAAAAAAACTCGACTCCGTCGAGTTATCAACACAAGAACAATCAAGTCGAATCACCAAGGAAGTCTTTGCAAGTTTCAAATTTGGCATGTTGAGAGCGCAAGTAAGAGTGAATTTGGTATTGCCTTTGATACTCCTATAAATATTAGCACGAGCATCATGTTGCGCGTGATGATCCCATAGCCATTTGCGCCCTAATATAATGTGACAAACTTTAAGGGGTAGAACATCACACATAACGGTATCCTTAAGCTTGTCAACGAAAAATATAACTATACACCTCTGGGTAACCCGCAACTGTCATACGGCTTCGGGTGAGGCTCAACTTTTAACCCATGTTTCTTAACTACTTCCTTAGACATAACATCCGTACAACAACTACTTGTGTCAATTACAAGAGAGTACACATGTCTCGCACATATGACTCTCGTACGAAAAATTTACCCACGATGGATCTTAGGATAATCCTTATGTTGTTGGGCAAAAAGTAAAGGTCGAAAAATACCTAAACATCATTCCAAATGAGCAACAACTTCTAAATCTTGCTCATCGGGTCATATTCATCGTCTATCGGTTTGCAAACCTTATCGTTTAAGTCAGCTTTTCCGCACGCTTTCTCAACAATAGCAAGTTGCCTAGAGGGAGAAGAGGCAACATTCATCTTTGGGGAAGTACACTCAAAAGACATGTGACCAAAACCACGACAGTTATAGCACCTAGACGAATTGTTGTTGCTAGCATTAGAAGAACTTGTGGTACGATTAGACCTGCTAGTAGCTGAAGGGCTTGTTGACGATCTTTCCATTGACCTATTTAAAACAGGCTCCACAAATGTACGCTATCTCCAAACTTGGAGTTGTATTGGAGGCCTAACAGAATTCCTTTTCAAATTATCCTCTATTTGGATGGTAGCATCATCCAAGAGCAAGAGTATACATGTAGCTACACCACCTACAACCTCTAGATTCAATCATCGACGGTACATGGAGATTAAAACTTCTTCAACCCAAGGAAATTCAGACCGTGTAACCAAACTGTAGAACATTGAAGTATACTTTGCTCTGATTTACTTACTTTGCAGACTTCGATTAATCGCAAATATGCTCGTTGCTTATAATCCGAAGGTACAAAACGTCGGGTCAATGCAACTTTCATATCTTCCTATCTTCTCGCAGTTGTATACAAATTTCGCTGATGTTGATCCCACCAAAAACGAGCTTTCCTTTCAACTTCGCTTCAGCAAAGAAAAGTTTCCTTTCATCGAATAATTCATACCAACGAAAGAAGCTCTCTAAACTATGAATCCAATCGAAGAATGTTTCGGGACCATTATCGCTATTGAAATCTCCATCATCTAATTTTGCTCCTCTATCCACTGCATTCATCCTAGGATCTGGAACATTAACTAGAGGATTAGGGTCATGTTGTTGTAGTCTCAGATGATTAAAATCCGGGATGTAGTCTTCCAAATTTTTATGAGCAACTTCTTGTCCCTTATCTATGCGTTCCGTAAGTACATCAACCTTTACTGTAAGTGATATAATAGAAGCCTGAACAATTGCAGTAAGTGTTATGATTGAATCTTCAATCCTTTTGAGGCGCTCATCTTATTGTAATACATAAGCATCAAGCAAGCTTGACTTTGATTTCTCCAGCATTAACCATGGTTCCTACGAATAAAAATATAAACTTTTTTTTGGCTTTAGGGACTTAAGTGCAGGAAATATAAAGAAACAGGGGCTGAACTGAAACTGCTGAAACTTTAGGGATTGAAATGAAAGAAAATGAAACTATAGAGACTAATATGTAAAATTTCAGGGGGTATTTTGAAATTTAAGAAAACTTGGGGACTAAACTAGAAAACTATAAAAACTTTGGGGTACCTAATTGTAATTATACAGAAGATATTGTGAATATTAGATCTTATAGTACTTCCTTCCAAAAAAAACAAAAACAAGAGACAGAAGCTACTTTTACTTCTTTTCCAAAACAGAGAGACAGAAAGGGGAGAAAAAAATAAAAAATAAAAAACCTTGAAAGGAATATAAAGCTTAAGGAGGTTGCGGCAACAAGAGGAGGCGGCGCTAGTGGCTGAGTTATTTCTACTTCTCTTTTTTTTTTTTAAAAAATATTGATCCACTGGGGATGGGCTGATTCCGTTTACTGTTGGTGCTGGTAGGGAGGTGATACTGGTGACTTAAGCTGATGAGGAAGATGGAATAGTGAAGGTGAAGTTTTGGGTTGAACTTGGGTATATTAAGGGACTGTTTGGTGGGGAATTTTGTGAAAATGGTTTTGTGAGACTGTTTAGAAGTGGATTTGGATTATAGGTTCAGTTTGTTTGGTTGAGGCTTGGGGTTGCAGAATGATGTTTTGGATAGGCTGAGGTTACGGGAGATTTTTGTAAGTGGGCAAAATTTGGGGCAGGATTAGGACGTGGCTTTGATACCAAAAATGATGGGGACGGGGTTTTTGGGACAAAGGGTTAATATCACACAAACAATTCTCACGCAAAACTCAATCAATTAATCATTTAATGTCTTCAAATAATAAAGTACATCACTATTTATAATACTCTTAAACAACTTTCTTAACCTAAATTGAACTCTAATACAATAATTACAAATTAAAGAAATTAATTAAAATACAACTTCTAATTCATATAGGCTTCCAAAGCCTTTTATATTGTTCTAACCAACTTTCTCGGACTCGTCTTACATCATTACTTATTGGGAAAGTGGAGGACTCTTCTCATAAAGGCTCTTGGTTGGCTCTTGTAGAGATATTGAAGAGATAGGCTTGCCAGTTAGGAGACATGATGGGCTTGTTAGTTATGAGATGTAATGGGCTTGGTAGGAGGTTCTTGGTGAATCAAGCAAGAGAAATTCAGAAGGCGGCAAAGCTCGTAAGCTAGGAGACATGATTGATTATTTGGCTACATTCAAAAGAGTACGATTAAAGTTCAAGGGGGAGCTCGTTGTTCATGTGAATGAAGTCACGTGTTATGGGGGAGATTGTTAAGATATCGCATGATATTATAGTCTCACATTCAAGCACAAGGAGAATGATTGAGAATATATAAGGACTAATACCTAATATGTTAGCATTTTGGGTCAAGATGTGGTTTAAGATAAGTATATGCCTATAATATTCCCAACAATTTTTCGTCCATGCATGAGAAGAACTTCTTCGAGTTCACATTCATTAGCATTCATCCAATCCCTAGTGTTGTTACCAAACTAAATATTTTCCAATCAATCCTAGATCCTTGACTTCATGGCAAACCCAAATAGCAATTCTCAAGTAACTAGTGAAAACTTGGAGATGAGAAAGCTAGATAGATACTAGACTAAGCCATTTCTCCATTCATAAAATCCTGGTTCAATGCATAACATGCCTCCTACTTATAAAACTCAACGACATTATACTAAACTTGTAATAGGATAGCTTGCACCTCAAATAACTAACTCATGCAAATGGCACCTACCAAGTCTAGAAGCATCTAAATTATCTGAGCGGATCATATACTTTCTACTTTGAACACAACATTTGGAAGATCCATACATGAGTATGTTAAGCACATCCTTGAGCCTCTACAATCTATCATAAAATTGTTAGAATTTTATTGTTGTCGTTTGTTTACCAGTCATTGCATAGGAAGGTCACCTATGTTTAGATGCCGACTGATACATCGGAATATTTCAATTAAAATCCCGAACGTATTAATCTAGAGAATTGCGAGAGTAAATGCACCTAAGAAAACCATATGAGATCTAGACTTTCTTACACAAGTGCAGAGAAAAGTGATAATATTTATTAAATAAAATAATAAAAAGTTCTCATAACTACATCATAGAAAGATATTTACACCGTCCAAAACCCTAGAAGTACTCCTATTACAACTTGGACATTTATGAAAATTTTATAATAATAAACTAGAATATAGGAAGTAGAATCCTACCAAAAATCAACTAAGGCTGACCTATTCTACCTAGGAAATGAAATTTGGAAAGATACCCAAAAACTTATAGGGTAAATCACTGAAAAATAAAAACAAGGCAGAAAATGTGGTTTTTTGGCATGGGTGCTTTTAGAGGGCTCCTATTGTGGACTTGTATAGGAATTGTTGAAGATTTTTGATGTTTCCACTTCTCTTCTTGGTGAACAGCTCGCCCTCCACCATGTTACATTCTCTTTTCTCAACAGATAAATTTTCTTCTTTATAATACATAGAATAAAGTTATGCCTCTTCCTTTGTAAGAGCCCTTTGCTTTGTTGGCATTTACCATTTCTGTATTTCAGCATTTAATAGCTTGGTTTTATTTTTGTAGTTGGAGTTGACTTCAGAAGATATTTTTTGCACACTTTTATAATCTTCTCCTATTATTGGTTAGGAAAAATATAGACATATTAAGTTGAAATTGTTACCTTAGGGCAAGATGTTGTACCCCAAGCCATGGCTGATATGGCCTGCAAAGGTTAAGGAATATCATAAACTTAAAAATAAACTAAATAACTAAAAACTGCATATGAGAATAAAATGTGTCCTGAAATACAAAATTTGGAAGGACAAGTGTATAATGCATTATATATAACCTGAGCTCCGCCAGCTTTAAGAATGTGTGTCACACCAGCCTTCTTAGCACAATAAAGTACCTCCTACATGAAAGCATATAATACTTACTATTAACTAATTTTGTAAAAACAGACATCTAATCAGGATAAAGACAAATACCTTGCAGACACTGCCATCGCTAGCAGGAGGAGTAGCAAGTACAACAGTTTTACACCCAGCAAAATCTCACTCGTCTACGCTTTAATGTTCAAAATAAAGATCATTAGAAAATTAAATGACATAGTCAACCGAGTAATTAAACATACAACTGATAGCATGAGAGCAGTTGAAGGTAAAACTGCAGTTCCACCAGGAACATAAAGACCAACAGAAGAAATGCTCCTTGCCACTCGTTTACATCTAACACCCTGACAAAATTGGAGATAAGGAAACAATATGATTAAGGAATTTCAAGAACTATAATATTCTGCAATAAGTTAGTGCTTACTTCCATGTTCTCAACAATTTTCTCAACAGGCTTTTGCGCAGCATGAAATGCATAGATGTTATTGTATGCCACATCAAATGCTTCCCGAACAACTGCATCAAGCTAATTACGGAACAAGATAAGAATCAAGTATCGGATACAAACAGCATAGTTGAAATGTGCTGATTTGCAAATTAATCTCTTAATCGGAGTTCTAAAATGTAGCTAAAAAATTTCAAATAAACTTCAGTTCTTAAATAATAGACTTTCTCCTTATAATGAAAAGGGAACTCTTAAAGTAAATATATCAGTACCTCTGGATCAGGGAGATCATTAACATTTTCAACTATTTTATCCAGTTCAACTTTGTCAAACCGCACTGTATAACTGCAGGGAAATAAAGACACCTATTCAGTGTAAATCTTTGATTCAAAATAATTCTCAATTGAAAAACATGCATCACTGGTATAGAAAAAATGAAATGAAAAGTAAAACAAAGTCATAAAAGAAGCACCAACTCTTTGACAGCAGCGTCGCCTCTACTGCGGACATCATCAACAATGGGCTGAACCTGATTTTTACCCAAATTTTCACTAATCAAGTCACAGATTAACTCAGGAAAAATAGAGAACAATGCTGTATTAGTAATGAACCAAAGTTCTCTTATAGGACTGAATTAAAAGATCACCGTATTGAAAATGGAAGAGAAATCGATGCGTGGACGAGCCTTGAGGTTATTAACCTCAACCTGAGTAAGATCCGATAGTTTATATGACTTCATTGAGCATCCAATAACGTTATGAGGTGATACTGCAAGAAAAGTTTTAGTACAAAATTAGAGGAAATAAAAAAAATATTAAGACAATGGATAAGAAAATTAAACAAGATTTATGATTTAAGTAAGCAAAGTGCTCACTTAAAATGTTTACTTTATAGAAAAATTCATATACGTTCAGAGGCTATGTAGTACTAAGCTAAAGTCATAAAACTGAAGCGTCTACATAACTCAATTGCTTCACAATAGTTTATAGCAGTTAGTTTGTAACACCCCGAACCTGATATAGGCCCGAAGTGCTACACGCCGCAAGTACAAAGGCCCACAAGGCAACAATATCAATAACGTGCAGCCCAAACAAAACAACTCAACAATAATCTTAACTTAAAACCCAACAATAAATATATTTTAAATCAATCCAAATGAAATACCAATAAATACCACATTCAAATAATGGAGGCGCAGCTCCTCGAAACTAAGAGTTTTATCAAAATCCATCAACAAAAGAAATAATATCTAAAACTAAACTCCAGCTATTCCAAGCGTATCAAATAAGCGCTCAGCTTTCAATGATGGGACCAGTAAAAATCTGTAAGGGGGTGAGCGATGAAGCCCAACAAGTAGCAATCCTCCCTATCTAGCCGAATCAAGTACAATTTGCAAAACACTTTTTTTTGAAATTCTTTTTGTTCAATAACAATAGTATATAGGCTTTCAAAACTAAAACAATTCAAAATTTTATTTCAATGTATATCATATATCTTTTAATCCATAGCCTTAGCGACTAAGCTTACAATAGCCCTGTAACACGGCCCAAAAGTTCGATAACGTTATGATACACACCCTACTAAGGTGTCTATAAAAATGCACGCTCCTCGAAGGGTATCTAAAAGGTGTGCGCCTTAGTAGGTCCTATATTAGCTCCGAAACTAAACGTAATCAATAACGGGTTCTATACATAATCAGACTGAGTATTTCAAAATCTTTTCTCCATATTATCGATATTCTAAACGATACTTTTTCACAATTCAAAATCATAAAATCTCATTTCACAGTTCAAAAATAAATACTTGATCCGAATTTTGAATAAACGAACATAGCATTTTAATTTAAATGGAAGCCTTAAATAAAACATAACGAATTTTGAAACCGTACATTTAGGCATCCGAATAATTTTTAAGACATACATAAACGTAACGATAATCTTAAAAACACTAAATAGTTTGGAAAGCTACTTACCTCGATATTGCAAAACACGAAATTAAAAGTGAACTAATTCTTTGAGTTTTCTTCTTTTCTTCTTTTCTGTTTTGCAATATTCCAAAGCCAAATAATTTTTACGTTCTTCTTTCTCTCTAGTTGTTTAAAATATATCTAATTCATTTGCAAAATAGGTTACCAAGTAAAAGAGTCCTTTTAAAATTAAAAGTTTGTTACAGTCTAACTGACTTATCCTAATAGTTTTAGATATATATAATAATTATTAGTTTTTATTCCATTATCTAATTATAAATCTATTATTATTTTATTATTATATTTATTTATTATTATTTTTTAATCGGGTATTACATAGTTGCATGCTTCAAGATTTCTTCCCAAAAAAGGAAAGGGCCTACTACTACAAGATATAACAATAGAGTAATAACTTTAAGTGAAAGTACATGAAATTGGATGTTGTACATAGTACAGAATGCTTGGCTAGGGGGAAGAAGACAATAAGTTCCTTGGGAAAACAAAACTAGATAGCGGAGTGAATACCATTGACAGTTATACAAAAATTCTTAATTTTGTCTCTTCACCTTCACATAAATGAAATAATGAAGCGGAGTGAACTAATTAAAGTTGAAGATGCCAGAAGGTTCAGGGAGGATATATTGTATCAGTTTACCAAACAATATATTAATATTGATTTTTAACCATAAAAATAAAAAATCAAGAAAATAAATGACATTGTCTACTACAGTATAACCTCTATAAATTAATATTGTTGGGATTGGACAATTTTATTAATTTAGAAAGTTATTATTTCATCGATAAAGCAATAATTTATTAATTTAAAGAGTGTTTTTTTATTCGGTAAACATAAATCTAATTACATTAAAATTATTGCATTTTATTGATGTTTATATCATACTTTTTTTGATGTAATGTATCATACTTATTAAATTAATGTATCATACTTGTGAGAATACCTTTGGAGCCAATAACGCGAAAGGAAGCACTCATAGCGTCAACGACTCTCACAAGTTTTTATTGCAATTCGAGAATGCAACACCTGAACTTTTGGATGCAATGAGAAAAATTAAGGATGAAATTCAATTAGATTTGAATTTCAAGACAAAACAAACGGAATAGAATCATATTTTACAAGATTACCCTAGATATATTTGTAATTTAAAAGAATTATTAATTTATGATTTTGATGGGACCATATATTTATATAAGGGTCTTTTTAAAAATTATTATTTTAGTATTTTATCTAAATTATTAATTTATCCCATTATCCCAAGTCGAGACTGGAAAAAAATATTATTTTAGAGAGATTATTAATTTATCGAGTATTAATTTATAGAAGTTCTACTGTACTCCTTCCGTCCAGGATAAAAGTCACGGTTGACTTTTTGCGCATATTAAGAAGGAAGATAAAATGACAAAATTGTCCATATTTAAATTCTCATTTAATTGTAAAGTTTTTTGTACATGACTATTGATGCTCCATAAATATGCATAAAGAACGGAAATATGACAACTAATACTAAGGGTATTATAGACAAATTATTGTAAAAAATAGATTATTTAAGGTAACTAGACATTTAACTTAGGACTTGGGACAGAGGGAGTATATTACTCGCGGTTTTCAAATGAGGGTCTTATTTGACTTTTAGACTTTCTACACACAATAAAGATTGTCCAGGACACACTAAGACATACGTCTAATACGATCATTTTAGCAAAAATTGGAATTATATATTTTATAGAAAAAACATTATAGTTAAATGTGCCTAGGGAACCTTAAATGAGTAAGAAAAAAATATTTAATAGTCTGTTTCATACATTTATATACTGTTACACGAGCACCTTCACCACCTATATGTTATTGTATATGTCATAGTTGACAACATTCGAAACCATTAACTACCAATAACAGGAGCCATGATTATTATTTTGGTAAAGCTAATTTTAATGTTGAGCATCTGATTAAAAGCTACAATAATGATCAGTTAAGAGTGTTAAATGAATAGATTTACATTGCAGCTCAAGAGATCTAACCTGTACTACGTAGTGCTGATTGAAGATACAAATCCATGTATTTCCATAATTCAAATCTTATAAATGGATGCCTAAATTAATAAAAGTAACCACTAAGTAGCCCTGTAAGATCCCCAATTCATAAAGATTAATTTTTCTCGAAATATATTTTTGAATATTATGGTGTGGATTTGATATAATGTTATAGTTGTGGGTAATATTTACAAATTTTGCAAAGTAAGCAAGTGGTTATATAATATTCGATTGGTCGGAGAATATTCGTTTTAACAGGAAATATTCGTACGACGACACAATCATTGGTGGACCCTACAACGAAAGTATTGTCGTAGTTAAAAAACGATGTAATTATCTTTTTATAAAAATAACGCAATGAAAGTTTTACCGTTAAATTTGTTGAACTACCCGGTGGTAAAAGTAATGCGAATGTCTGGCGTGGTTAAGTAGTAGCTGCTACGGTATTCATTATTGATGCTTACGTGAGAAGTCACTCCGGTTATACTCAACTATTGCTACGAAGAATTGCTTTGCGATAATATCTTTCATATTATTGATTCAATTATTGTCACAAAGATCATCTCGCATAATATTTTATATTATTAAATCAATAATTGAGACGACAAAGTTATTCATATTATTATTTACAATATTGACAATGTCTAGAAAATTACATCGAGGAGAGGTTTGGTCACCTAATTGCGCCCAATAGGGAGAAATCTTTATCGGAAAGCCCTCTCTTTCCTGGGAATGATCTGGTTGTTAAATATTGTGAGTTATAATATTAATGATGAATAAGTTCGTGTTGATTAAAGATGAAATTGATATTTTCATTATGTTGGGATTATTAGTGTTAGTGGAAATCGACATCTATTTCGATAATAATGGATGTCTGGAGGTTATATTGACCAATCGGGTAATTAATCGGATAAATGAGCAATTAATTGCTATTAATTCACATGCTTATAACTATTTGTTCACATGTGTGTACTATTGATTCACATGCATGTACTATTAGGGGAGGTGGTGTAAGATTGATAATACTTGCATGACTAAATTAAAAATGAAGGAAAAGATGAAGTATTATATCGTAATATTTCGAGCCCCAAAACGTGCAATTATCGAAACTATATTTTCTTATAAATAGAAAATCATTCTTCTTTCATTCTCACCAATTCACTAAGACTCACAAGAGCAATTATAGAGAGAGAAGCTATAGAGAGAAAGAAGAAAGTCTCGCTACTTCACTATTCCAAAGATCGGTCTTCTTACGAGGTAAAAGATATTATTTTTGTTCAAGATTCATAAGAAATAATATTTTCTTCCATATTCGTAGTATGTGAGCAATATTATTTAAATCCTCGTATTCCCGATTATACCATCATTACATTAAAGTATTGCTTACATACTCAAGTGAAATTAGTAGAATATCCTTGAAATTTGCGCTTTACCTAGTATCGCTTCACAAGGATATTTTACGCACATTCTTGTTAAATTTTAAGTTTTTTCATACCGAGTATCTTTGTACATGAGTACTATTCATTTATACAAGATTATTCACGGTGTACTATTCACAAAGTACTATTCACTTGAGTACTTATTCACTTAAGTCTTATTCACGGGTACTTATTCACCCGTAGTCTTATCTATAACAAAAATTGATTTCTTTGCGGTCCAAATCATTTTTGATACAGTATCATTCTTGAATTTTACTCCACAAAACAGTATCATGTTGGCAATTTGAACATTATTGAATTCTGGATAAATTAAATTATAAATCTTTAAAATTTATCCTTTGATTTCATTTAATTGAATTCTTATATCATTATTATCATCCTCATACTTATATTGTGATGAAAATCATCTTTGGCTTACGTGCATAGATGAACTGTTGATTGATATGATTATGACCAGGGATCATTCGGTATAATCAAGACCCGTAATGTTACAAATGATGTGAAAGTTCTCATTGGCCTGTAGTGCATTGATGGACAGTTGTTGGTATGATTATAACCAGAGATTATTCGGTATAATCATGATCATTGATGATTACATGAATATCCTTGGTCGTGGTGCAGGGATGATTCGATGATGTGGTTTATTTATTAAGTTGACTCTCAGTGATAAAGTTGATGAAAAACCTTTTTAAATCATAGAAGATAGTAGATATCATACTCTACTTGACTCTTCTAATGGATTGTTTGTTCCGCTGCAGTTAAACTTGATATTTATTATATTTTATCAGTTTAACACTGTTGAAGGCTAACGATAATTTATTCTGCATTATCTTAATCATAATATTTCTTACTGGTCTAGTTGAGCTCACCCTTTGTTTTCATTGTTCTCTTGAGAAATGAGAATATAATTTGGGACCGGTCGGGGACCCGGAGTGATTTGGTCCGAGATGTTTGCATTAGTAGTCCTTACTATTGGTGAAATAGTGTGATAATGTAATAAGGACTTCATTTGAGTTTGAATCATCAGAAGACAATATTCAGTATTAAAACTCTCGATTTTATGTTTTGTCGTATTTTACCATTACGGTTGTATAATTAAGTTGTATTTGAATTTTATACCATGTATTTGACGACTCAGAATGGGTGATGTATACCTATTTTGGGGGCGTCACAAACCCCATTTGGAGATAAACTACAAAATAAAATATATAAACTAAACACTAATACTCCCTCCGTCCCAAACTAAATGTCCTAGTTTGATTTTTATGGCCAAATTGACCCTTTTTGTAATTAATAATTAAGCATATTTATAAAAAAAATATAAAAAAAAATGGAAATCTCAAACATTGGGTTAAGTAGTAAATTCAATGTAGAATCTTCAGATGATTGTCCTTCCTCCTATATGTTAAGTATTGATTCTAAAAATGGTCAATTTGACAATAAAAGTCAAACTAGGACATTTGGTTTGGGACAAAGGGAGTATTAAATGGTTTGAAACATCTAATATACGAAATAAAATTAATCCCACAAAATACTGAAGAAAAAGTATACAATAATGTTATATTGTGATAATGCAAGGACAAAGGGAAAACCAAAATTGTTATGGAATGAGTCAAAAAAATTTTATTATGAAATACATAATAGTCCAGCAGATTATGTGACCCCAGAGAAGTAGAATGTAAATTAGGATTCACATTAGCCATCCTATCTACTTTGGACAAGGATTTATTCTGTTAAGCCTGAACAAAAAATTATATAAGTTCTAACATTGGATTAGGACTTTTACCACAAAAAATCACACAAGATTTATCTTTTTATTCAATTTGGTATTACCTAAGAATTGTCAAGTGTACATTCCATGTCATGCTTTAAAGTTATCTAATTTCACCGTTTTCAGTTGTCTAATTATTATTTATTTATCTTTATTAGATTTTCAGTTGTCTAATCCAATATCCAACTACAAAAGTGGGAAAATTATTAATTGAACCCCTTTGCGTCCTGGTGTCAAGCTTGCTCCAGATCATATGCCAACAAAGTGCTAAATTACTGTCAAATGTCACTAAGACAAAGGATATATATGATGTATACCTGTCGGAAAATAACAAAACCCACGATATTTATTAGTGCGGGAACCAATTATTTGGAAGTCACAACTCTGGAATGATTTAGACAAGCACTTGCTCCAGTTAAAAGAAAGAAGCTGACATTCCATCACCACCTTACATTAAACCAAAGAGAATGAAAAATCAAATTAACTGTTAACCATGTCCGAAAATAGAATAATTTTTTTACAGACTGCCTGTAAAACCATTAACCAAATTGTATGTGTGATGCAATCCAAACTCCTTGATTTTCTGTTAAAATAATATTGTTATTGGAGGGTGTAAATTAATAGTTTTACAAGAAAACCATATAGAATTTATAGTCATCCGAAAAATAACAAGTTCACATCAGTATATACACATATCAAACTCCAACAATTTAAATATTAAAAGAACAAATTTAAAAGGAAAAAGTATGCAATAGGTGCAAGATATAACACATAAGAAACGAAGAGGAATTAAATCGTTATTAATTGTACTCAGAAAATTGACGTATACTAAAAATTGCAGTTGGAGGAGCACATTGAAACAGGTAACTCTAGTAATACATATATAATCCAGACTATATATATATATATATATATATATATATATATATATATATATATATATATATATATATATATATATATATATATATATCGAATATTTGTAATTGCAAGAAAGAAAGGCAACAGTTGTAACATCAAAATTCAGTGTAAATACTATATAGAAACTTGAATTGATGTCTACAAACCATTTGTCTAAGATAACCCATTCAACATGCATAAAGCTCTAAACTAGTAGTTCAATTTCATTAATTCTGATTTTGAATTGCATAAAAGCTTCCATAAACAACATGAAACTTTGATACATACATATACATAAATGACATCACACATAGCCAGTCTTACATAGTTGCCTTCAGTGAGACATTTAATCAAACACCTATAATACAATTCAAATGAGCTATAACATCACCATTTTTCGAGACCTAAAAACAAAATACAACAATCAGAGTACGCAGCCTGCAATGGCTATACTAGATCCGCCTCTGCTAAAATTCAAGCCATATTTCCTTTCTAAGATTTCATTCTCAAGGCAGGAAAAAAAGCGTGAGTATACTAAAAATTCATTAACACATACTACCTGTAGAAGATCCAAACAATTGTGCGGCACAACTGAAGAGGAGAGGAGGGTGGTCCTTAGCGGCACTTGTCTATTTTATATGGGTACTCAGTCTCCCATTTTTAAATTACTCCCTCCGTCCAAGTTGAAAGAGAAAAAATCATTTAATTTATTTCTAAATATAAATAAATTATGTAGTATTTAAATATAAATAAATTAGGGACAGAGAAATGGATTCTAAACCTTACTACCTTAATTCACGGAACGGGCTGATCTTCATCATAGTTGGGTCAAGAAAAAAAATGAGATTGGGCCAAAAATGGGGTTTTTTTTTGGTGTAAAGGCCTCGTGGACATAAATGAATTAAAATTAGGGAGAATTACATTTATTAGTACTTTTTTAGAAATAATTAAAGAAATCATACACCTATAAAATAATTACAAAAATATTACATTTTTCCATATTTATTTACAATAATAGCGCAATTAGGATTCCTTAATTTAAGGGATTAGTATTAATGGCTAATATGGCAAATCTGGTGATTTTTTATTAAACGCGTTAAATCTTCTTCTTCTTCTTCCTTCTTTTTCTCCCAACTCCCATATCCTTTATTCTGGTATTTCTCTCTCTAAAATCTTCTTCTTTTTCTTCTTCTTCTTCTTCTTCTTCTTCTTCTTCTTCTTCTCTCCACACGCGTGAAATCTTCTTCTTCTTCTTCTTCTTCCTTATTTTTCATACCGAAAATGGGAGTTATTCTCAGGAAATTACTGTCCTTTTGCTTTCTTCTCCCTTACTACTTCTCTCTCTCATCTCGAATCCACTCGTCGTCAATCTCTTCCATGCATGGCAAGTCGTAGCCAACACCAGTCTCTCAACTCGTCGTCGTCCTCTTCTTCATCTACTGGTATTTCTTCATCTACTGATATTTTTTCATCTAATATTTCTTAATCTACTGATATTTCTTCTTCTTTTTGTATTGGTATTTCTACTGGTATTTCTTCTTTTTCTTCATCTTCATCATTAATTAATTAGTCTTCTTTTTTTCTATTAATTAGGGCTGATATTATTATTTTTATTTTTATTTTTTTATATTTCTACTAATATTTCATTTTTTTCCCTACTGATTAGTCTTCTTTTTTTGGTGGCGTAAATTAATTAGTTAATTGTTTTTTAATTTACTTTTGTTGCACTTGTTGATTCACAGGTTGTTCATACATGCTGTTCTATTATCATATAATTTTTAAAGGTGTGTTAATTTAAATTTTGTTAGTGTTACTATCATATAACTGTTTAGTTACTTGTGACACCCCCAAAATAGGTCTACATCCCCCATTCTGAGTTGTCAATACAGTGCATGAAACAATTACAACTTTATTATTACAATAGTAAAAGCTGTGAGTTTAAATACGAGATATTGCCATCTGATAATATCCACATACAAATAAATCCTCATCATAATTATTGATACATTATTTTACAACAATGGTGAGGACTACTAAACAACTCTCCTAGAACTTTCATTCCATACCAGGCACTCGTATTTGCTATATATTCTCGCCTCCACGAGAAGAAAAATGGAACAAAAAGGAAAAGGGTGAGCTCGATTAAATTTGATAAAGAATATTATGACTAAGATAATATACAACAAAATTATCGTTAGTCTTGACAGGAAAAATATAATAGAATACAATAGACAACAAGTTTTAAATCAATATTCTAGTGAAATAATAATTCATTAGAAGAGTTAAGTAGAGAATGCAAACTACTATCTTCTATGTATGAATTTTAAAGTTCATAAATCTATTTTTTATATCCTGTAACATCAATCAATATATATACGGGATCAAATATTCATCCTTGACCTACTGAGCGAGGACATTCACCGATTGGTCATGTTCATCTAAACACTGTTCATCTTCAGACTACTGACCAAAGATATTCATCGAGAAATCATCATTCATCTTTGCACTACGGGCCAAAGATATTTATCGAAATCATTCATCTTCAGACCTACTGAGGCCAAAGATATTCATCATAAATCATTCATCTTTTAAGACCGAGGATGATGAAAAATATTTTTAAAAAAGCGAATCCGGTGAAACAAAATGACAAGGATTAAGGATTAAGGATTCAGTATTTTATTTTATCACGCCCAAAAAATACCTCAAAAATAATCATAGTGGTGTAAAATTCAAGAATGATCAAAACATGGATACAATCAAAGCTAGTATCCGAATAGATATTTTGAGACGAAAAGGAAAAATTTCATTTTTGATGAATAATGTAAATGATTCGTGAATAGTGCAGTATCGTGAATAGTGCCGTATACGTGAATAGTAACTCCGACACCAAAAGATAGAAATTTCACAAAAAACATCATAATGTTTCATGAATAGTACTCGTGAATAGTAACTCGTGAATAGTAACTCATGAATAGTAACCCCGACATGAAAAAGTTCCAAATTTGATAAAAAATTTCAACCAATATTTCGACATAATGATATTGAAGAAATAATATCATTTGAGAAGAAAATAACATCCCTTACCGAAAAGATCAAGATTTAAGCTGGAATATTGGATATAAGCTATATCTTGAACTTTCACCGTATAGCAATACTCAAAGTATACTCAAAATAATCACAAGAATACGCTCGATAATATAGAGAGAAAACTTGATTTACGGTGTGATTTTCAATTCTAACCCAAGACTATTTATAGGAAATTGCTTAGAACACCAAAAGCAGAAAATTTATTATAATATTAATATATTTAATAATCTTCTCGCCCACTTTGACAACTGATCTCAGATCATTAAACACATGCTAGGGCTGCCCACACAACAAAAAAAAGCGTTTTATTAATATAAATATTTAAAACTTCCAAAAATCAATTATTTGAGACTTGGACCTTCAATAATTCATAATAAATAGCCCTTTTATCAGAAAATTCGAATCTCTTGAGTTTTTATAGGAAATTCAATTCTCTACAACTTTGCAGAAGAAAGTTTTCCAAATACCAAGCAGAAATTGACCGAAATTCATAAGCAAAGCGATTTTACGGTTTATAATCAAATTTCGATCGATAAATAGGGTCCTTGACATGTTTAACATGTTTTAAACATTTATTGCAACAAAATACTCTTCCTCCTCGTATACTCATATATCCCACATTCGTTGTAAAAATATCACCATTATTATATTATTAAAATATAATAATATATATTTTAAATGAATTATTTTATCGAGAAAAAAGATAAAATTTCAATTTTCAACAATTGTCACATTAAAAATTTTCTCCATCTATATCCACATAAAATCAATATTTTCCTCATCATATGAATCAATAATTAATTATTCACAAATAATATTACAGAATCACAATATTGTGACGAGGCGGTTCGAGGAAAGAGGGGCTTTCCGATAAGAATTTCTCCTTCTTGGTGGCGCAATTAGGTGACCAAACCTCTCCTTAGACAGAACTTTCTAGACATTGCCAATAATGTTATCTAATAATATTATTGAGATAATATGAATTATTGCTTCGATAATGAAAAAATCTTGTGTAATGACAATTATTGAAACAACGGCGATTATAAAATATCAATATAACAATTATTGAACCAATAAAATATTGAATAGTAATTCTGTAACCATTATTGAGTAGTGCCTTCTTACGTAAGATTCAATAATTGGTGCAATACTGAGTATCTTCTGCGATGCAACAACAGCGATTATTCTTGTGTTTTAACCACGGGTATTCCAATAGTGTAAAGCAGTAATAACTTCGTAATTATTTTTAAACAACTTATATTTGTCGTTTTCTTCCTCCAATCGCTTTCCGTTATGGGGCCTACACATGGTTGCTTGCCGTAAATACGAATATTCACACAAGCGATTTGAATATTCCACGACCAAACGAATATTCCCCGACAACAATGAATATTTTATAACCACTTGCTTATTTTGAAATATTTGCGTATTTTACCCGTAACTATCCACATTAATCACATCAACCCTTACTATTTCAAAATAATAATTAGAGGAAATTAAATTTCATTTATTAATTATTTGGGGTCTTACAACCTCCCCTCCTTATGAAATTTCGTCCTCGAAATTGACATACGTACCTGGTGTTTCGAAAAGGTGAGGATACCTCGCTTTTATTTCCGTTTCCAACTCCCAGGTCATTTCCTCTATAGAATGGTTTCTCCACAAGACTTTAACTTGTGGTATGACCTTCGTGCGTAGGACATGCTCCTTCCTATCCAAGATCTTGACAGGTACCTCCTCATACGTTAAGTCTTGACTATCTCGTCCGGTTCTAACTCAATAACATGGTTCGGGTCTTTCACATATTTCTGAAATACGGATATATGAAACACATTATGAACACGAGACATACTTGGAGGTAACGCGAGTCTATAGGCTACATTTCCTACTCGGTCAAGAATTTGAAATGGACCAATAAATCGTGGATTGAGCTTTCCTCTCTTCCCAAATCTTGTAACTCCCTTCCATGGAGCAACTCGCATGACAATACATGATCCCCTATACTAAATTCCACGTCCTTTCGATGAAGATCCGCATAACTCTTTTGTCGATCTTGTGCCGTTTGTATCGTTGTCGAATCATTTGGATCTTTTCGGTGAGTCATACGTCTTAACTTTCGGGTCCCAACAATGTTGCTTCACCCACCTCATCCCAACATATTGGAAGCGACACTTTCGTCCATATAATGCTTGAATGGGGCCACACCTATACTTGCACGATAAGCTGTTGTTGTAGGAGAATTCCACCAATGGTAAATACTTATCCCAAGCGCCCTTGAAGTCTAGGACACAAAGTCTTAATAAATCTTCAAGAGTTTGAATAGTCCTCTCTGATTGTCCGTCCGTTTGAGGATGGTATGCCGTACTGAATCTTAAATCCGTACCCATAGCTTTTTGCAAGCTAACCCAAAATCTTGAAGTGAATCTTGGGTCACGATCCGAAACTATGGATATTGGCATGCCATGCAATCTCACAATCTCATTTACGTACATTTGAGCAAGGCGTTCGAGGAATAAGTCTCCGTATTGGCAAGAAATGAGCGAGACTTGGTTAATCTATCAACAATAACCCAAATAGCATTTATGCCTTGAGAAAGCCGTGGGAAGTCCCGTATTGAAATCCATGGTAATGTGTTCCCACTTCCATTTCGGAATCTCAAGTGGTTGCAATGGTCCCTTAGGCACTTGATGCTCGCCTTTACCGTTGACAAGTTAAACATGTTGAGATAAACTTTGCAATCTCTCTCTTCATATTGTTCCACCAAAATGTATGTCGAAGATCACGATACATTTTAGTACTTCCGGATGGATTGCAAATGGTGTATTGTGTGCCTTCATCATAGTCTTGTACTTCAAATCGAATCGTTAGAACACAAAGTCTGGAGTGGACTCAAGTATTCCTTCTTCATCAATTTCCGCTTAGGAATAGCTCCTTCTTGTACTTTCTTCTTCATATGCATCACCTCAAGATTCGGTGGCTTGAGCAACCTTAACTTTTTCTATTAAAGTTGGCTCTCTGTCATACTTGACATCATCGCTTTTCGTTCTGCATATGATCTTCTACTCAACGCGTCGGCCTACCACGTTCGCTTTTTCGGGATCGTATTGAATAGTGTGGTCGTAGTCTTTCAATAGCTCGAGCCAAGCGTCATTGCCAGCGTGTTAAGTTCTTTTGAGTGAAGAAATATTTAAGGCTTTTATGGTCCGAATATATCTCCACTTTCTCTCCATATAGATAGTGCCTCCGGATCTTTAAGTGGAAACGATCACGCTAACTCTAGATCATGAGTAGGATAATTCCTCTCATATTCTTTAAGTTGTCGCGAGGCATAGGCTATGACTTTCCCACGTTGCATGAGAACACATCCTAACCCTTTACCCGAAGCATCGCTGTAGATAACAAATCCATCCGAAACGGATGGTATTGTTAGAACAGTCTTAGAAATAAGTCTCCTTTTAAGCTCTTGAAACTCTTCTCGCACTCTTCGCTCCAAGCGAATTTTGTATCCTTCCGAAGTTAGATGAGTTAACGGAGTAGCGATTCGAGAAAACCCTTCCACGAATCTCTCCGATAATAACCAAATTAAGCCAAAAAGCTCGTCTTGACCACCGACTTCGGTTGCTCTCTAACTTTGTATTGCTTCAATCTTGGCCGGGTCAGCAGATACTCCATGTTTTGACACCACATGCCCAAGAAATGCTACTTCCTCAAGCCGAACTCGCATTTCTTTAACTTGGCATAAAGCTTGTTTTCACGAAGCCTTTGGAGTACCAAACTTCAAATGGTGCTCATGATCTTCTGACTTTTGGAATATATGAGGATGTCATCAATAAAGACAACAACGAACCCGATCCAAATACTCTTTGAATACTCGGTTCATCATATCCATGAAAGCCGCAGGAGCATTAGTCAATCAAAGAAAGACATAACTAAGAATTCATAATGCCCGTCATCAGGAGTTCTAAAGGCGGTCTTTGGAATATCCTCGATTCTAATCTTGATTTGATGATATCCGAAGCGAAGATCGATTTTTGAAAAGAATTGTGCTCCTTGCAATGGTCAAACAAGTCATCAATACGAGGTAGAGGATACCTATTCTTGATAGTGACATGGTTCAATTCCGATAGTCAATACAAAGTCGCATACTCCCATCTTTCTTCTTTACAAATAAAAGCAGGAGCACCCCAAGGAGATGTACTAGGGCGAATGAAACCAATGTCCAACAACTCACGTAGTTGGACCTTTAACTCACGAAGTTCAATAGGAGCCATTCGATATGGGGTTTTAGAAATGGGCTTTGTATGCAGGGTTCAAGGTCAATAAAGAATTCAACTTCACGTTACGGGGTAGGCGGGAAGTTCTTGAAATCGTCGGAAAGTTAATAACAACGGGAATATTATTCAATTTTGGCGTGTCTTTATTCAAATCCATAACATGGGCTAAGAAAGCTTGACATCCGCTTTTTTAATAAGCGAATAGCTTTATGATTAGATATGACGTTGATTGATTTTAATGGTTTAGTTGTTTGAATTGAACAACGGGTTGTTTAGGAATATGAAAGCTAACAACCTTACGAAAACAATCAATTTTGGCATGATGAGTAGTTAACCAATCAATCCCTAAAATCACATCAAAAGCAAGTATCTTTAAAGAGATAAGGTCAACGAGGTAAGATAAGGGTGCCAACATGGATTAGACAAGATTTATAAGCGGTGGATGTGATGAAAGTTTCTCTAACGGAGTTTCCACGAGATAAGTCAAAGTCTAATTTCTCGAGTCAAGTTTAAGCGTTGAGCACAAAGCAGGAGAGATAAATGAATGGGTAGCGGTATCTAGTAAAGTATAAACTTCACAAGAATTTATAAATAGCTTACCGTGATCACCTCGTTTGGGTTCCTCGTATTTTGACCCGATCACAACAAACGCTTCTTCCAGAACAGTTGACTTTGACTTTTACGGGGACGGTCTTTTGAGAGTCACCGTCCCATTGAACTAGGTTTTTTCTACCGTGCGATCTCGAGCGATATGTCCTTCCTTTCCACAATTATAGCATACAGGCTGTTGTGCGCGGTTTGGTGATATGTCCCTCTTTCCGCATTTTAGCATATATGACCGGTGGTCGTTCTCCTCCCTTGGAACCGATTCTTCTTTAATGCTTTATCGTCTTCACATGGTCGTTGTTGAATCTCCTCTTTTTAAAATCTCCTCCTGACTCGCTTCTCCTATTTTCATGGCCATGATTACCACTAGGGTGGTTACCATTTTTGTCCGTCTTTTTCTTTCTCCACTGATTATTGTTATTTTGTTGAATGTTATCTCTGGTATGATCCTGATTGTGGTACCTCGGTTGACCGTACTCGTTATCTCGCTCTAACAATTGAGCCATGTTAACAACATCTGAATAGAGAGAAAATTTATGAGAGATGAGATACTGACGTATGCCGGGTTTCAAACCTCTCGAAACATCGCGTCATCGTCCTCTCATTCTCCACCAAATGAGGTGCAAACACGGATAACTCGCAAATTTCGCAGCATCGTCTTGAGACACCGTCATGTTGTTCTCGCTCGATCTAATAAACTCCACTTCCTTCATATGACGAACACTTTCGAGGAAAGTATTTGTCATTAAATAATTCTCAAACGTCTCCCAAGACATCTTTTGGCAATTTGGATGGAGTACGCTTACGAGACTCCCACCGAAATCGCTTCGCCACCACGGAACATAAAGGTGGCGAATGGAACCTTCTGTTCTCTGTGCATCCCAAGACATCGAATATCTTGGTAATTTGCTTGACCCATGTTTACGCCATGATCGGATCGGCTTTCCCTTAAATTCTGGTGGTCCCAACTCTTTGAAGCGCTTGTTTGTTGTGACAAACCCGTGAATTGCTATCATTTCCTCCTATGTTTTGAACACGAGTCTCCTCGTCGATTTTGCATGAAGCTGCAAAAAGCTTCTAAATATCCCCTCGTTCATCATCGCTTTCGGTGGTGTTGTTTACGGGAGAACATTTTGACCTGTTGTTGCACGTTTCTCCTCGTTGGTGAGTCTGAGCATCTCCACGGTCTCATTTCCATTGTTAATATTCTCGATCGACATTCTCAAATACTGTCATAAAACAAGGGTTAATTAAGGAAATCAATATATCACATAATATCCCTATATATTGACCAACTATCAAATAAGCTTAGGTAGGACACACTAGCGAAGGATTTACTCGTCTCTCCCTCCTAGTTCTATTCCCGATCGCCAGAGATCATATCCCTAAGCTCGATACCAAGCGTGACACCCCCAAAATAGGTCTACATCCCCATTACGAGTTGTCGATACAGTATGAAACAACTACAACTTTAGTATTACAATAGTAAAGCTGTGAGTTTAAATCTGAGATATTGCCATCTGACAATATCCACATACAAATAAATCCTCATCATAATTATTGATACATTATTTTACAACAATGGTGAGGACTACTAAACAACTCTCCTAGAACTTTCATTCCATACCCCAGGCTCGTACTTGCTATATTCTCGCCTCCTGAGAAGAAAAATGGAACAAAAAGGAAAAGGGTGAGCTCGACTAGCCCAGTAAAGAATATTATGACTAAGATAATATACAACAAAATTATCGTTAGTCTTCAACAGGGAAAAATATAATAGAATACAATAGACAACAAGTTTTAAATCAATATTCGCAGCGGAAATAATAATTCATTAGAAGAGTTAAGTAGAGAATGCAAACTACTATCTTCTATGTATGAATTTTAAAGTTCATCGTCTATTTTTTTTATCCCTGTAACATCAATCAATATATATCAGGATCAAATATTCATCCTCTTACTACGAGGCGAGGACATTCACCGATTGGTCATGTTCATCTAAACACATTCATCTTTTGCACTACTGACCAAAGATATTCATCGAAATCATTCATCTTTGCACTACGGGCCAAAGATATTTATCGAAATCATTCATCTTTGCACTACTGAGCCAAAGATATTCATCATAAATCATTCATCTTTAAGACCGAGGATGATGAAAATATTTTTTAAAGAAGCGAATCCGGTGAAACAAAATGACAAGGATTAAGGATTAAGGATTCGTATTTTATTTTATCCACGTCCAAAAATACCTCAAAAATAATCATAGTGGTGTAAAATTCAAGAATGATCAAAACATGGATACAATCAAAGCTAGTATCCAGAATAGATATTTTGGACGAAAAGGAAAAATTTCATTTTTTGATGAATAATGTCGTATTCGTGAATAGTGCCGTATACGTGAATAGTGTTGTATACGTGAATAGTAATTCTGACACCAAAAGATAGAAATTTCACAAAAACATCATCACGCTTCATGAATAGTACTCGTGAATAGTAACTCGTGAATAGTAACTCATGAATAGTAACCCCGACATGAAAAAGTTCCAAATTTGATAAAAGTTTCAACTAATATTTCAAAGATAATGATATTGAAGAAATAATATCATTTGAGAAGAAAATAACATCCCTTACCTCGAAAGATCAAGATTTCTAGCTGGAATCTTTGGATATAGGCTATATCTTGAACTTTCATAGTATAGCAATACTCAAAGTATACTCAAAATAATCACAAGAATAATTACGATAATATAGAGAGAAAACTTGATTTACGGTGTGATTTTCAATTCTAACCTAAGACTATTTATAGGAAATCGCTTAGAACACAAAAGCAGAAAATTTATTATAATATTAATATATTTAATAATCTCTCGCCCACTTTGACAACTGATCTCAGATCATTAAACACATGCTAGGGCTGCCCACACAACAAAAAAAAGCGTTTTTATTAATATAAATATTTAAAACTTCCAAAAATCAATTATTTGAACTTGGACCTTCAATAATTCATAATAAATAGCCCTTTTATCAGAAAATTCGAATCTCTTGAGTTTTTATAGGAAATTCAATTCTCTACAACTTTACAGAAGAAAGTTTTTCCAAATACCAAACAGAAATTGACCGAAATTCATAAAGCAAAGCGATTTTACGTGTATATAATCAAATTTGATCAATAAATAGGGTCCTTGACATGTTTAACATGTTTTAAACATTTATTGCAACAAAAATACTCTTCCTCCTCGTATACTCATATATCCCACATTCGTTGTAAAAATATCACCATTATTATATTATTAAAATATAATAATATATTTTTAAATGAATTATTTTATCAGAAAAAGATAAAATTTCAATTTTCAACAATTGTCACATTAAAAATTTTCCATCTATATCCACATAAAATCAATATTTTCCTCATCATATGAATCAATAATTAATTATTCACAAATAATATTACGAGAATCACAATATTGATAACGAGTGCGGTTCAGAGGAAGAGGGGCTTTCCAATAAGAATTTCTCCTTACTGGCGCGCAATTAGGTGACCAAACCTCTCCTTAGACAGAACTTTCTAGACATTGCCAATAATGTTATCTAATAATATTATTCAGATAATATGAATTATTGCTTCGATAATGAAAAAAATCTTGTGTGTAATGACAATTATCAAACAAACAAAGTATAAAATATCAACGCAACAATTATTGAACCAATAAAATATTGAATAGTAATTACTGTAACCATTATTGAGTTGTGCCTTCTTACGTAAGATTCAATAATTGGTGCAATACCGTGTGCTACTGTGCAACAACGCGTATTACTGTGTTTTAACCACCGGGTATTCCAATAGTGTAAACAGTAACAACTACGCCGTTATTTTTAAACAACTTATATTTGTCGTTTTCTTCCTCCAATCGCTTTCCGTTATGGGGCCCACACATGGGCTGCTACCGTCGCACGAATATCCCTAAAGCGATCACGAATATTCCACGACCAAAACGAATATTTCAAACAACAATGAATATTTTATAACCACTTGCTTATTTTGAAATATTTGCGTATTTTACCCGTAACTATCCACATTAATCACATCAACCCTTACTATTTCAAAATAATAATTAGAGGAAATTAAATTTCATTTATTAATTATTTGGGGTCTTACATTACTTCTGCATTATGTTTTGGTTACTTCTTTATTTTGTTTTAGTTACTGTTACCTTATGGTTTGGCTACTATTATTGTGCCCTCGATGTGGGATTTTGGTTACTGTTATTTTTATTCTAACATGTACATTATGTACCCTCACATGTACATTATTTTTGGTTACTAACATATAACTGTTTGGTTACTGCATTAGTATATTTTTTGTTACTGTTAGCTTATGATTTGGATACCAGTCTTTTTTCCTCAATTGGGATTTTGGTTACTTTTATATGTTGTTTTGGTTACTTTTATATGTTGTTTTGGTTATAATGTATTTGCTTAGTATACATTAATTGACTAAACTGAGTCTTGACTACATGTTGTTTAGTATACTAGACTAATTTATGGGGTCTTTATATAATGCTTACGTTGTAGATACGTCAAGCAATAAAAAATAGATACTATCATATAACTATTTGGTTACTTCTGCATTATGTTTTGGTTACTGTTAGCTTGAGATTCGGATACCATGTTTGTTACCTTGATTTGGTATTTTGGTTACTTTTTTATGTTATGGTTACCATTTATTTGCTTAGTATACATGGTTGACTAAACTGATTTTGGTGTACATATTGTTTATGTATTGGTTACCATTAAAATATGTTTTGGTTACTATCATATAAATATTTGGTTACTTATTTAGTATGTTTTTGGTTACTGTTAGTTTCTGATTTGGATTCCATTTTTGTTTCCTTGAGTTCGGATTTTGCTTATTATTTTTTGTTGTTCTGGTTACAATATAACCATTTTGGTTACTTCATTAGTATATTTTTTATTCTTGTTAGCTTATGATTTGGATACCATTATTTGTTTGGTAAAGCTGTTTATGATATAAATATTGTTTTATATCAAGTTACTAATATTTATGTAAATCGATTTTTTTATTTGCAGTTATGGAATCTTTACTATGAGGAATGCAGTAGAAAATTCATTAAAAAAGTTATATATTGGTGTGACATGGAAGTCCCCGACATTATTATCAAGAAATTGAACCCAAGACAGTTGAAGAAGTTTAAGGCATCATTAGTTTGTGGATGTATTATTTTTGTAAATAATAAACCCATGTCATAATAAACTATGTATTTGCTTAGTATACATTGATGTATTATTTTTGTAAATTCCTTCAAATATATTCTACAAGGTTTATGCTATTCTATTTCTACTTCCATTTCCACAAACACATCTTACATGTTCTGGTTACTTTCATATAACTATTTGGTTACTTCTTTATTATGTTTTGGTTACTGTTACCTTATGGTTTGGCTACTATTATTGTGTCCTCAATGTGGGATTTTGGATACTTTTATTTTTTTTATTCTGGCTAATATGTAATTGTTTAGTATACATGGATTGCCTAAACTGGATTTCATTACATGATGTTTCTGCTTTTGTTACCATTAAAACCTGTTATGGTTACTATCATATAATTATATGGTTACTGTTTTATTATGTTACATTATGGTTATAGTATACATGGATTGGTTAAACTGAGTTTCATTACATGATGTTTCTATTTTGGCTACCATTAAAACATGTTCTGGTTACTATCATATAATTATATGGTTACTGTTTTATTATGTTACATTATGGTTACTTTTATTAGTAACCAGATAGTTACAAGCTTGTATCAGGACAAACATTAATTGTTAAATGTACATGTGTGAGTGTCCTATTTATCTACAAGCTTGTTAGTAACAGAATAATTATCATAGATAGTTACTTAGCTTTGTTAGTAAACGAGATAATTATAAGCTTGTATCAAGACGTTATAAGCTTGTATCAAGATCATTATAAAGCTTGTATATGTTTACTTTATATTGATAACTCATGATGGAATCAAAATAAAAATATTAATCAAAATCAATTTTGTTATCAGACACCATCAAAAATGTTACCAACCATGTGGTTAATGGTTACTAACAGTAAACAATTATATATTCTTGTAAACAATTAGATTTGTTGTATTGGTTACTGTCAGTCTCCATTGTCTAACAACTGAATAAACATTATAAAGTAACCAAATCAATATTGAGCAAGAACTAAATTACATAATATTAGTAACAAGAAAATAAACCAAATTTTTACATACAAATTTGAAGGGCTAAATGATGGAATTCGACCAAAAAACCATGCAGTTCACCAGCGAAGCTTGTGACTTTTGATCGTTGATTCGCTTCCAATGAAATTAGGCTCGAAAAAGCCAAAATCCGACACTCCAAACTTGATGAGAAAATTGCCAAATTATCACCGTAACCAAATAAACATTATCTTTGTAACCAATTAAATAAGATACAACAACCAATATTTAACGGTTGTATGAAGTTAACCAATGTAGTCAATAAGTAACTACCAATATAAAATAAACAATTATAAAACTCAATAACATTATAGAGAGTAACCAAATAAACACCTTTCAAAGATCTAAATACATATTATACAAGAACCAAGATATATGTAATTAGTAGCAAGATTATAAAAAATATTTTTACATTCATTTTACAACCAAAATAATCAAAGAATGACTTTGTTACAAATTAAAGACTAACAGTGTATAAAGGTAACCAATGTAGTTAATCAAGAACCATCAATGTAAAAAAAAATCAAAGATAAAACACGGTAATATTATGTAGTAACCATGGTAATATTACACAAGAAACAAGTCAACATTATAAACTAACCAAATCCAAATTAGGCAAGAACCAACATATATTTACTTAGTATCCATAACATAAAACATATTTGACAAACATTTTACAACCAAAAACAAATAATATAAAAAATATCAATATGTACTTAAAGGTGTATTGGTTCTTATTAGTCCAAACATCAAATTTGGTGTATTGGTTACTATTAGTCCATGTAAACCAATACAATGTAATCAATAAGTAACATCCAATACAATGACATTATACATTAGTCATGACAACATTATTCAAGAACCAAATCCACTTTAGATTGTAACCAAAGTAACCAAGTCGAAGATTATAATTAGTAAATAGTGTAACAAATATAATCAGTGTAATAACCAAAGTAACCAAGTCAGCAATATAATCAGTAACCAAATCCATTTTAAATTGTAACCAAAGTAACCAAGTCAACATTCAATCAGTAACCAAGTTAGCATTATAATTTTACACAAGAAACCAAGTCAAAGATTAGTCAAGAACCATTATAGTTTTTTACAAAAGAAGTCAAGATTAGTCAAGAATCAAAATAATGTTACATAGTAACCATATAAGCATTAGTCAGTAACCAATTCAACATTATTTAGTAATTTTATGCAGTAACCAAGGCAACATTAGTCAGTAACTAAGATAGTAATAGACATTTTAATGTTTTGCAGTAATCAAAACAGAATTGTCAGTAAACAAGACAGCATTAGACAGTAACCAGTATAATGTTAATCAGTAACCAAATAAAAATTAGTCAGTAACCAAGTTATCATTTTTTAATAACCAACCAGCATTGTAAAATAGAGTAAATAATTTAATAAATAATCGTTATAAAAAACATCAGTAAAATAAACTTTAAAATTATAAAGCAAGCAAATAAACATTATACAACAATCAAATCAATAATAAACAGTAACCAACATATATTTACTTAGTATCCATAACATAAAACATATTTGACATGCATTTTACAGCAAAAACAAACAATATAAAAAATATCAATATAAAAAACATCAATATGTACTTAAAGATCCAACAGTTGTAGGAAGGTAACAAATGTATTTAATAAGTAACCAAGTCATTATTTTTCAATAACCAAGTCAACATTGTTCAGTAATATTATGCACTAACCATTATAATTTTACACAAAGAACCAACTCAATAATATTCAAGAATTATATAATGTTACACAAGAACTAGAATCGGCATTAATTAGTAATCAATATATTGTTACACGATAACACAAACTGAGATTAGACAAAGAACCAAATATTCAAGAACCATTATAATGTTACACAAGAACTAACTCAACATTAATCAAGAATCAATATATTGTTACACAAAGAACCAAGACAACATTAGACAAAGAACTAAGACATCATTAGGACAAATAATCAAAACAACATTAGATATTATAATGTTATTCAAGAACCAATACAACATTAGAGAGTAACCAGCAGTTCCATGAAGGTAACCAAACTCATTTAAAAATTATAAAGCCATCAAATAAACATTATTTAGCAAACAAATACACAATTATCAAGAACTAATTTATATATATTTAGTAACCATAATAAAAACATATCAATGAATCATCCAATCGTTATAGAATTTGTAGTAACCATTTTAAGTGTGAAAAACTTAAGAAAGGTAATCAATATAGGAATTCGTAGTAACCATAGGTAACTATATGTATATGAATTTTAATCTCACATACCTCAGTATTCAGATTTGTATCGAAGTTGCTGTGACTTTGTATTCAACAATCACTGCCGTTCGATTGTGTTTCGTTACTGAACTTGAAGTTGCTGTTGATTTTGTATGCTATTTTGCGATCTCAGCGTGCCGTCGCGACAAAAAGTTTCGTCTTCTCCGATCTCAGATGTGTGACGCGACAGAAGATTTGGATTTCGGTTGCTTGAATCTCAGTTGCTTGAATTTAGGAGCGGTTAGTTGTAAATAGGAAAAGTGTATAACTGACGTATATACGTGATTTTAGTAATTTATATTGTGTTATTTTATTTTTGTAATTATGTTTTGTGTGTTTTATTTTTGTAATTACTTTCTAATTATTGTATATTAGTGTTAAGTACCCTTAAAATTATTCTTATATTAGAAGGGGAAATGGCGCTCTAGAACCTTACAAAATTTCAAGTTTTTTTATTTTTAATAGTTTCTTATTTTCGTTGACCGTTAAACGATAATAATTATTGCGTTTCCTTTCTTTAAGTTTTGTTTGCAATTGTGAGGAGAGAAATAGAGGTATGATATTTGAAGTTGTAGGTATAACACGTCTTGAAATTACTATTGAATAAGTTGAACGCAAACATATTTAGGATCATGACGACATACGATTAATAAAATATTTATATTTGTATTTCCTATGTAAATATAAAATATAGTTTTAGACATTATTATAATGATATGTCTAAAACTATACTATTAAATTAAACTATAATATACTATTAATTTAAACTATACTATCATAATGATTATTAAATTAAACTATACTAGTATTTAATAATATGTACACCAAAATTTTGAGAAGAAAAAAAAGTACTCCTCCGATTCCAAATTAATTGTTTAATTTTGATCTTTTTAAGTCAAATTAATTATTTTTAGAATTAATAATTAAGCATATATAAATATATTTCTAAAATTATAAAAATTAGGATTAGTAATAAATTGTATATATTTTCTTTTGATTATAATCTCTTCACCTATATTTTAGCAAAAATAGTAAAAAGATTAATTTTAAAAATGATCAATTTAATTTTAAAAAATTAAAATTAAACAATTAATTTGGGACGGAGGGAGTATTACGGAATAGGTCCAAGCCTATCAATCACTATTACTTTTAGCCCACAGAAATTCTACATTTTTAACGGCTCTTTTTGCCATTGTCGGTGCCCCGCTGGGCCCAAAGAAATCTTTATTTAATTTATTTCCATATTTTCGGACCGTTAAAGCCCTGTTTTTGCCTCTCTTACTACACAGAGTGAGTTGAGTTGAGTTGATTTTGGGGGTGAGAATGAGGGTGGCGAACGCAGCCACAAGCCATTGCAAGAAAGCTATGAAGTTCGGAATCTCTCTCTTCTTCCCCAGGGCCTTCAATTCTTCCAAATGGTAACTGCACAGTTTTATTATTGTCATTTTGTTTTCTCAATGCATTTTTTAAAACGTTTTTATTGGGAACTAATTCGTCCAAATTAATTTGTATCTGATCAATTAATGTGCCTGTGATGCGTATAAAACTGGGAATTAACTCCGCCAAAGTCTATATTAGTGGTAGTAGTTCTGGTTAATTAATGTGTAATATGTGGGTGGGTGCAGCAAAACGATGACGAAAATGGCTGTGGCGAGGATAAAGTTATTGAGGAACAAGAGACAGGTGGTTGTGAAGCAGATGAGAAGAGACATTTCCATGCTCCTCGAGTCTGGCCAGGATGCCACTGCTCGTATCAGGGTGGGTTTCTTTCTCTCTATCTCTTTTAAGTATACGTACGTGTGTATGATCGGGAAATCTATCTTGTTGATCCCAATTGCATTTTGCTTATGACTAGTCTTTGATCATGATTAATAATTTCTGCTTAAAATTGACTATTGAAATATAATAATTTGCACCCTGATTCAGTTTGGCATGATTGTCTTTTATGATAATAAATGCGATGCGGTATGAATAGAAGTTATTTCGATGCTGCATTCTGTTGGCAATTTTCTTATCTGTTTGTTACTCAAATGAATTCTATTCTATATTTGGGTTGCTCAGTATGTACTATTAATACCAATATTTGAAGAAAACCCCATGAAAAGATTTCACCTGCATATTAAACTTTGATATTCACCCTGACTTTTTCAAACTGAACAATATAGCCTTCCTGAATTTTAAGGTGCCTTTTACCAGGACAGAAGTTCGATGAAGATGTTTGTTGCCATGACCATTAAGTTAGCTGTACTATTTTGTTTGCTAAGAACTTCTGAAACAATATCCATCACTAATGAAAATAGTAGAGCTAGATTATATTAAAGATAGTGTATTCTCTTTGTTGGGCGAGTAAGCTGTTATACCTCAAGATTGTTATACTCATAAAGCACATACTTCATTTATTTGGAGTCATTTTGTGTCAATGTGAGTAAAGAATCTGAGTTTTACCTCCAAAACAAAAAACAGTTTGCCTTCTTTGTTTTGAAAGCAAATTTATTCCGAATCGGAAGTCATGCATCCAAAGGTCAAAACTACCTTGAATATTTAGATTGTCCTCTGGATAAACTCTACACCACATATTTCACTATCATGCCCCTTGATTGTCATTAATTTATCCATTTCTTGGCTCTGTAAAAGGTAGAGAAACAATTTCCTTCTTAAGGAGATGTAATTAACTATTAGCTTACAGTTGTTTTGATTTCTTGAAGCTGTTGCATTCATCGGAGGTTTGCCTCCAGGCAATCTTCTTCAATATTTGATTTGGAGTTTGGTGCTTCATAAACTTTAGGTTTAAAGTAGAGAGAGTTCTGTGATCCATTGATGATTTTTTTATTTTTTGTTTAATTTTTATGCTGGGGTATGTAGGTCGAACATGTGATAAGAGAACAAAATGTTCTGGCTGCAAATGAGTTTATTGAGCTCTTCTGCGAACTGGTTGTGGCAAGACTTTCGATTATTGCCAAGCAGAGGTAAAAATTGCACAATTCATATGTTACTACCATGTTCATTTCATCAATCTCACTATTGAGATTCTTCTGTTCCAGGGAATGCCCAGCAGATTTGAAAGAAGGGATATCGAGTTTAATTTTTGCAGCACCTAGGTGCTCGGATATTCCAGAACTATTGGCGATTCGAGATAAATTTGAGAAGAAGTATGGAAAAGATTTTGTAGCCGCAGCTACTGATCTACGACCCAACTGTGGCGTAAATCGCATGGTAATGTTTTATTATATGAAACTGATATTTCCACATGTTAAAATGATATTTCTACACGAGTCTCTCTCGTATGGAGGTGGAACCCACTCACTATTCACGTGAGAAGGATCATGTGGAAATATAATTTTAGCATGTGAAAATATCAATTTCCTTATTATATATATACACACGGGAGCATGGCTTCTTTTGTAAACACTAAACAGATCGTATAAGAATTTGTTTGTATGTTACAGTTGTAGAAAAAATTTGAACTTTTCATTTTTAGAAATTGTGAACTATCAAAAAACATGTTCATATCTTGAACATTTCTGTGCTCAAATTCCAGCCTTTAAAAGGTAAAAATGATGTTTGCTCTGTTTACAGCTTATTGACAAGCTCTCTGTTAGAACCCCTTCTGGAGAAGTAAAACTGAAAGTCATGAAAGAAATAGCCAAGGAATACCAAGTTGAGTGGGACACTACAGAATCCGAGATGGAGCTTCTCAAGCCTCCAGAAGAGCTGACAGTGAGCTCCTCTCTCTCTCCCTCACTGTCCCCTCATGGTGTAAAAATCAAATTTTATTATCCTGTACTTATTCTCACTCTCTTTGACCAGGAAGGACCAAAGACTTTTGTTAGTGCTACCAGCATTCCCATAAAGCCTATGCCAAAGCAATCTGTTGAACCAACTAACCCATCAATAACCAGGTAACTCTAGGCATATATCAGATTCTCAGAAGTTCTTATTTTCTTTCCAGTAGTTGTCTATGTAGCCTAAAAGAGTTCAACATTGAAGTTGTCTATTTAATGTTCCATTCTTTTTACTTTTAACTCTAGGTATTCAGATATTGGAGAGAGGAATTCCATGAATTTTGAAGACACAGCATCGGCTGCTGAAGCAGCTGCTGAGTCTGCAAAGAAAGCAATTGCTGCTGCAGGGGCTGCTGCCTATCTGGTTAACAGAGACTCCTATCAGGTCAATCAAGCATCTGATTTTCATAATGGTCTAAATGGTTCAAACAGTAATGCTGATATGCATACCATTTCTGGCAATAACAAGTTCTTCCCTAAGGAGACGATGAGTAGTAGTCATAGCAAGGTCTCAAGTAGTATGAAGACTCAGAGTTCCGAAAGTTGTCATTATGTAAGAAGCGAAGAGTCATTGCCTAAGGATATGGACAGTCGAAAGATTTACAGGAGACATAGCTACAATGTTGCCCCCTCTGCACGTTCAGATGATGAATCAGAGTACGATGAAGAAATTGATGTGGAATATCCTACAAGTGGTGCATCTGATATAGATCCTAGAAAGACTTATAGGAGGCACAGCTACAATGTCCAGTCTACACATGGAGATATTAAATTTGATGAATCAGATTGTGATGAAGATTTTGAGAGGGAAGAAAAGCCTACAAGAGGAAAAAATCTACCACCCAATCGACCTGCACCAGATGTACCTTCAGCTCATGTTAATTCTACCATTCATCGTGTCCATCCAAAATTGCCAGATTATGATGCACTTGCTGCTCGATTTGAAGAGCTCAAGCATCGCAAAGCTTAAGACCTAAAGCCAAGTAGATTCCTTGGATCCTCATATTATTATTATTATTATATGGTGTCGGCTAGCAGTTTCCTTTTGTACTGTTATGGATAAGAAATCTTTTGTCTCGTCTTAAAATTTTCCTCATAAAGTTTGGGATTCATATAATAATTTGTTCTACACTTGCTGCCGCACATGTGTTGATTGTGGAACAGAAATTGATCTTTGGACATATATACTTAGTAGGCCAGTAATACTTGGGGCCAGCCGGCTTTTGTGGGGTACCTGGGTAAAAATATGTAGTTCAAGCAGGACGTAATGGCAACGTATACGTTATTTTATGTCCACCGATGGTTGGTTATCAAAACCTGCTTTTGGGATGTCCGAAATAAGTTGACTCATTCTTTGTCCAATGATTTGTCACATCTCCATACAAGCGGGCTCGATCAAGGTGAAATAAGTTCAATGTTAAAACCAATAACTGGAGTCCAACAAGTGATCGGTTCAAAGCACATAAAACGGCCATAACAGCCTTAAAAAATTTCTCCATAGTTAAGTCATAATTAGCACCCCGCAGCGCATCCATAAGTTGATACAGAGAATATGCTCTCATCTTCCTACAGGATAGTTCTTGCCAACTGTTGCATTCAATTTAACATAGCAAATACAATAGTCAAAACGGTTCAGGGTACAAACCGGTAACAAAATTAAAGCAGGCAAACATTTAAGACCAATAACCAACCTACATAACACATACAAGACATGTACAACACAATGCCATCTTCAAGCTCTGTGAATGTGTGGGTGCATGGAATACTTTCATAGCTTGAAGATTATAATGCCTAGAATATCAGCAACAACAACGGCAAGACAAAACATTCAAGCATGTGTAGGGCTTTGATTTTTCTTCAAGTTCCTGTGCCGTTGGCAAGGGTTCCATTCTTTGTATGCTGCTTCTACCACAACAGAAGATGTACAAATTTCTGCATACGCCTTTACTAAATGGATACACTCTTTCAGGAATTCCTCTGCAGATAAAGGGAAAATGTAAACTCAAAGTGGTGGAAAAGAAATCAATACACACATTGATGTCAATAATAATTACTTTGTCGTGGGTTGAATTAAATGTCCACAAGCTAATTCTGGCAGTATATGTCCAATGATTATCATATCTTCAATCATTTATGAACATGTTTTAGGCTTTAGTTTGTCAAGACTTCTCATCCATACAGTTTCCCTAAATAAAAAATAATATGTTATGACCTAGCTACATACTAACAATGATTCCAACCGATAAAATAAATAGAGTTAAAATTTAGAGTTGGAGGGCGAGAGAATGGGCAAAAAAAGGAAGAACTAGAGGTTGAGGAAAGGGATAAGGAAGATAAACTTCTTTCAATATTTCATATTTCATTCATTACAAGCATGCTTCACGTATTACATACTCGTACTATTAATTATTTGATACTACTTCACTCTAGCTAGCTTTGGGGGCAAAACTTGGAGACCAAAGAAAAAGGCACTAACTACTATTCTTAAATAATTATCGAGTCCCTAGACTTTATATAAATTCTACTATGGCTCTTAGCCATACGTAAGACGAGCATCAGGATAAACTACAAGCTGCATACCACATATATAGATTATGTTGATATAGACCTTATAAATTAACTAAAGGATTGAGAAATAAACTATTGCAAGGCACAAAAAATAAACTAACCTGAGGTACGGAATGCGTCGTCGTCTTACAAGTTCAAAGGTAGTTTGATTTGTCATAACAAGGTAGCTATGAGAAAAAATAGAAACAAAATTAACAGAAGGAAAAATAAAAATAAAATAAAATCAAAGGTCGTGTCAGGTATGACATTTACCGATCAAGGGGCAAACATGTTCAATGGTTATAAAAGGGGGTCGCATGCGGCACCAATTTACATTGTGAAGACGGAACAAGGAATCCATGAGATTCAAAACAGCCAAGACATACAGAGCACATTCAAGTATACGTGACGCAACAAATATATTTCTTTTGCTCTTAAACAATAATCAGAAAGCCAAGTAATCATAAAAAACATCAAAATATGATGTGGTTGAGTCCAACCACAATTGGTTTCTTTAACACAATTCAACACCAAAAACTCCTAAAAAATTTACCCAAAAAAAATGAAACTACTCTCAAATTTGTACCCAAAAACATTTTCAAATAACATATATATAATTATATATACCAAACACTGAGAGATGAAACAAATGGATAGAACAACTAGAAATAGCAGTACTATCTCATATTCTTAAAGCTAAGATTAATCATTTGCCTTACTTATATAAGCATCATAAAAAGAAAATAAAAATTAAAGGTCAAAAGGGGGAGGAGATGTTTTTTTAACAAGCTATAAGGGGCTTGTCGAAACACCATACAATGATACAATGATATATACTAATAAACAAACTTTCATGGCTATAACCATTATAAATCCTCCACTTCTGAATAACATAATAAGATTAGATGCACAATGAAAAAGTGCAACATTCTCTGCAACATGACAACAGTTACCTATGAAAAAGAAGAAGTAGGAGCAGAAAGATCAGCGAAATTGACAAAGTAGCTAGCAGCATGATCATGATTACATCTACCCACCTGAAAGAAATTTATCACGCGAACCAGATTCAGGTTCAGCTAAACTTTTAAATTGCAAATCATAATGATCTTCGGTGTCATATAATGGCCATAATAAGTTGATAACAGCTTATCAAAGCAAACAAACAAAAACGACCATAATAACAAGAAGATGACACTTTTTTATCATGTTTTTCCCACTCCTTTTCTTTTCTTTTATACTTTTACCATTTCCATTTATATAGACAATTCTTTCATATGGCATTATTGGCAGAAGCTCAAACCCCTATAGAAATTCATGGATAAATTCCATATTACCACACGGGGGGCATGGGGACGTAAAAAAGGGATCCTATCAACTTGTTTCGACCTGGGATAATAAGCTCAGTTTGGTCTTACTTCACTATAAAGAAACGAAAGAATACTTCCATCTCTAAGTTTCACTCAGACATAGATCCCTTTTTTTTGGGTGTGAAACAACGTCAAATCAAAATACCCAACAAATGTTAGCTCTTCTTGAAAGGAAGGAAGTGATCCAGCCGCACCTTCCAAACACTTTTATTAAGTTTTTCCCACTCCTTTTCTTTTCTTTTATACTTTTACCATTTCCATTTAAATAGACAATTCATTCATATGGCATCATCCTAAGAAGCTCAAACCCCTAAAGAAATTCATGGAAAAACTTTGTGAGCCCATCTAACAAGCACCAGAGCCCTCAAAAATTTATACTCGCAAATTGTGTTATCTAATGCCCGAAATAATATTGAAACTTCCATACATGATAGAAGGTTTATAAAATATCCGTACCATGCCTTCGCTATATTAGCTTTAAGGAATGTAATGTACAAGATGACAGTCCAAAGGCATAATGCTGTTTCCTCACAAATATACCACCTGGTAAAACATTACCCAGAAAAAGGATAATTAGAATTATGCCTCATATAGTACATAAAAAAGGAAGTATATAAACGCTAGCTAGAATGTGTTTACTGATTTATTTTAATCTTTTATGAAATAAAAGTTTTTATGAGTAATGCAAACATCACAACTAAAAAGGATCTACCATCTAATGATCTACTAAAGCATATCTCATTTAAAACCACAAATAAAAAGAATTAGGGTGCACACTTGATAAACCAACAGGGAGGCACTACCCTCAGAGCACAGGATAAACAAACGGATAGGGATGGCAATGGGACGGGTATGGACCCTTCCTCACCCCCACCAGGCCACCACATTAAGAAAATCCCACCCCTCGCCCAGCTAAGCTTATATTTTCCCTTGAAAATCAATAAATTAAATAGAACGCAAAAAAATAAAGCACTGTCATCCTAAAGCCGGAAAAAAAATCATATAAAAATATTTGATTAAAATATAACTCCAAACAAAATAAATTATTAATAGTTTATTCAAAAGAAACAGAATAAGGATACATGATTAAGTATATGTAAAGGGTATATGAGTAAAATAAATCAGGACGGGTTTGGGAAAATACATAAATACCAAACCCTAACATAAGTAGGTGTTTATTCTCTTCTAACCCGTCCCCTTAGGTGCAGGGCGGAGTGAGTTCCATCAGAGTGGGGGAATCGCCATGCCTATCCTGACCGGACCTGAGCAACTTGTCCAAGCTAACCCAAACCAATAGCATTTGGGTGGTTTTATTTCGAGTACAACTGCTGAATGGTTCAGGGAAACAAGCAGCCCAACGAAGCTTAGTCGGCTACGGTTTGTAAGCAAATATTAGTTGGTTAACAGAACCAGCCAACTAGCCTAACAGACATTGCCCTGGACTAGTTGAGGAGATTTATTCCTTTTCTTTCTTCTGATCTATTATTCATATCATGATTACACTAGTCTCTCACAATCATCAATGGAAGGATGATATCAATCCTTCTCATCTCAAATGCTACTTGCCACAACCAATTTGCATATGGTAAAAGTTTCTATTCCTTCATGTATTGTAAATATTTATTAAAAATAATTGACTATTCATCTGGTAAAAATGTTTTAGTCCAGATTATATATATACACAGAATTAGTTGCATGTGTTAACATGTGGTTAATATAATATTTATTTTTCTAATCAATTGTCAAATTAAAAATTGAGTTCACTTTTCAAAACTTTTAGGCATGAATACATTTGTAACATTTATGGAACCAGCAACCCTTCGCAGTACAAAATTGGAGAGATCGCCTCTGTTTTTCTAGATAAAAAAAGAAAAGAAAAAAAGAGAAGTAATAAAATTGAAGTAATATATCTGTCAATAAATGCAAACTCTCACCATCTTACAAGGATGAAATAAGATGTGAAATAAAACTACATAGTACATAACATGGCATTAACATAGCATCAAATCATCACCCAAGCCATTCACTCTAACACCAGGTTAGCCTTCTGGATTTGATGTATGACTATGTTGACCATAGAACAGTAAAAGATGAAAAGATATAGAACTGAAAATTAGAAGCAAATACTAGGACTAGCTTCCAAACAGGGAGCAAAGTTCGCTCATCAACACAACATCTTATAAACATGGAAGACAAATATATTACTCTACACAACCTTATCATAAAAGCCATAACAAACTAGGAGATGCAAATGATAAATTGATCAATGATGTCGCTTTCAGGTCCAACAAGTATCAAAGAAACCTACAGAAAAGATTCATCAAAAGGCAAGCAATGAAAACCAATGTAGTGATAGAGCAAATGGGTTTACACTCACCAAAACCGACAATGGTTGCCCTGTCCTATGCATGTTCCAAGCCAAACACAGTGATGATCAAACTGAAGAACACATTTGTCACAATCATGACAATGCTTCACTCTTGGGGGCTGCAAATAGTTTACATTCAAAAATAGGGGGCAGAAAATTAGCAAAACATCAACTCTGAAAGAGAGAGAGAGAGAGAGGACAAGTACAGATGAAGGAATAGAGGGGATTAAAAGAAGATAATTTGCCTAAAAGCCACAAAGCTCGAGCTTTAATTTAATAATAATCAATCATTTAATATCTCATATTATTGAATAACAATGGTTTATAAAGGAATAAGAAAAACCCAAATACTTAATGACCAAGAAAAATATTAAGTAAATTAATTAAATAAGAAAATAAAATCCTAGTAATTATCCACTACCTTAAATTTATTATTTTTCTAGAATATTTTAACATTTAATATCATAAGCTATAGTATTTATATCTAACTAATATTATAAAGTAATTACTCCCTCCATCCCATTATATCTGACGTTTAAGGATTCTTTGCAACAATTAAGAAATATTAAACATGACTCTTTTGCCCTTAATAAATGAATTAACCAGACAAGAATTAATTACTCCATCCCATTATATCTTCTGTTCTGTGCAATTCTTTGTAATACCTTTACCACCATGTAAGCGCTTGTGGAATTGAGCCTCGACGTCGGCTCGTCGAGGAATAATAGAATTGGATCGTGAATTATGTCGATTCCGATTGAGACATAAAAACATTAAGAATATTTGAACAGCAGTGAAACCACTGGAGGCCATGGAAACCAGTAGCGGCAAACCCAAAACACAACAAAAACATCTCAACAGCAGCTAAAAATATTTGAGAAGAACACTGAATCAAGTTGCAATAGAGAAGCAATCAAGCCTAAACCCCATATAAGCATTTCAACCACCAGAAATAAATAGATCCAAGTCGACGCCTCCAAACCAGATCCAAAATGGGTGGGTCGACAGAGGACTGATAGGGAAGGATGGACGGAGGTGAGAGGACGGCTGAACATGGAGGAAGGAGTGAAATCAAATCCAATAAATCATTTTTCTAAACATTAACAATCAAACTAATAAATTGAAAAGCAACAAAGAAAGTCTAGATCTGATTTATAACACCAGATTCGAACATAACAATATTCTAAAACCAATCTGAACATGAACAAAGAAGGACAAACATGATATCCAGATCAGTTCAAAACCTAAACCTTAACATTAAAGGACACTACCGGAAGCTCCAAGCACGATTCGCGATCCGATTCGCCATAATATTGATTTTCCCAATCCTGAAGCTCCAAGCACGACGAGAATTTCTCCGTCTCGGACCTCGCCGGATATGTCGTTGAGCAGAGTTTTTGTATTCGAGAAGCGGCTCTCAGCTGCAACTGGTTCCACCATGGTCGTCGAGCTCCGAGGCTGGTCCGATTACCAAACAAAGTCGGAGCTTCATTTTCCGGGGGATTTTCATGCTGTGGGTGAGATTATTGAAGGAGAGAACGAACGGCATGTTAGTATTAAGAAGAAAGGGTAGTATTGGAATAAAAGTGGACAATTTAGCTTTGAACTTGTAAAACGTTTATTATTTTAGGTAAAATAAAAACTCCTTAAACGTCAGATATAATGGAATGGAGTGAGTAATAATTAATATTTTGGTATGTTCAACATCATTCTCCCTCGAATTTTGAACTTTGTAGTATAGTAGAATCCATAAGCCACGAACTGGACTCCATCACTCCAAACATGCAAAAAAAAAAAATTGACTTCCTTGTAGACATATTCATAGCTACAAAACAATAAAGATAAAACTTTCTTGTATTGCATCTAATTAGAGCCCTCATTGATAACGAAATCCATGACTTGATCATTGATTTTTTTTTATTGAAAATATCAAGTTGCATTGGTAAGACACCATTAACTTTTTACGCATTCTCACTCTTTGTATCTTTAACTTCAGCTTTATCTTCATGCGACTCATTCACTATATCTTCTTGAGCTTTCTCCTTTGACCTGGATAGAATTAAATTGATAATATAGTTTTCATGCTCAAAAGAGAAGATGTCACCTTCTTCATGATCCATATCTATGTTCAATCCATGATTGACCAAGTAAATATGCTCAACATTCATGGGTGAAACATCACACCAAATATTTTCAATATATTTAACATCTCTAGTTCAACTTTTGAAACTTCAGAATTCCATAAAACCGTCATGTCTCTTCAGGTTTCAGAATTCCATCAAACCGTCAACTTTTGGAACTTCAAAAAAATAAACATTTGGCAGGGTTAAGATCCTAATTAGGATGTAGGTGCACTAAGCTAACTTCATGTCTCTTGTCCCCCTCCTCCCCCCCCCCAACCCAACCCAACCCAACCCAACCCAACCCAACCCAACCCAACCCATTTTACCCAGTCACCTCCCTTCTCTTTTCCTTAAAGAATCTGCAGTCTTAATGGAAGATAAACAAAAATAGAACAGCATATATATGCTTTTGCCTTCCCAATAGACTCGCGCAAATGCAGAGATAGATAGATGGATAGATAGAATATGAGAGAGAGAGAGAGAGAGAGAGAGAGAAGTGCCCCTAGTTCTTATATCGCTTTTTCTTTTCTTTGTTTTCCTAACCAATATATGCTGGTTGCACAACCATGAAATTCATAGGTCAATAGCAGATCATCACAAGTGGTATATAAAAGAAAAGATACAAAGAGAATAGTACCTGCAAAACGTCACAGTAAGAGCACGTATAAGTTCTGCAAGAAAAAAGAGAGGCATTTGTTAGTAGAATCATCACGTGATCATCATAGTAACCTATAAAGAGACTAATAACACTAGTATGGAGTTAAATTTCATTTTAATGAAGTATTTTTTGTTTAGTCTCAACGGTTTTAGTTAAATCCAAAATACAGTAGCATGATATATATATATATATATATATATATATATATATATATATATATATATATATAGCAAGTACTTGCTATGATCAAAAATGGCAAACACCATCATCAGCGTCCAATACAGGAACCAACGGCCAAGATTAAAACTAAAAAATTTACGCCTGCTACTATTAGTAGTGGACAACGGGTTACGTCCGCTACTATTATTAGCGAACGTAAATTTTCTAGTTAGATAAGTCGTATCTTGCTCATACCAATAAATAGAGCGGAGGTTAAGAAAGCATGTGTTGCTATGGTAGAATCAAACATTTGTTTTCCCCTTGTTCCTCGTTGTCTCCTAGTTATGAGTTTAAGCTCGGGTTCAGGTAGTCGCTATATATATATATATATATACCCAGACAATGAGAACCCATTTGAATTAACTACACATATTCCCAATCTTGGCTCAATTTTACAACTATTACTTTGTAACAATTTTGTATTATTATTTTAGTTTTACATCTCAATTAGTTGTCAATGTTGGTCTCCACTAGCTCTTATCACAAATTATGTCCTCCGTTATCTACCGCCCCTTCAAATCTCTTTGTACTACTTTCAACCAAAGAAATTTTAGGTCTACCCCTCCCCCTTTTTATATATCCCTCTTAATACAATACTCACCGAAGCATTTATACTAGATGACCTTTAGGTTGACGTTGGATAAGACCACACCATCTCAGTCAATGTTGTCTTATCTTGTCCTAAATTGGCGCTACCCAACTCTCTTTTGAATATCGTCTCTTTGAATCCAACTTTCTTTTCGAATATCCTCTTCTTCTTTTTTCTATTCAACCTTGTATGACCACTAGGACTGAGCAAAAAACGGATATAACCGAATAACCGAAATACTTTAACCGAAATTTCTTTATAATTCGAGTATTTTTAACAATTCGATTATATCCGAATTTTTTTCGATTTACGAGTTCGGGTTTGGGTTTAGATTTTGTGTTATTCGGCTACCCGAATAACCGAATAGGATGTTTAAAAAAAATTAAGGCTTAAAACACTAATATGAACTATTCAGTATTCACTCTCCATCTCTTATCTCAGTCCTTAGATCTCGATCCTCGACTCATCACTGTCATCACTCATCAGTCTCTCATCTCTAATTTCTCGATCTCTAAGAGATTTCGATCTCTCAGTTTCTCATCTCGATTTGCCCTAGCCCCAAATTGCAAATCGTGACTCCAAATCGCATCAATCTCTCATCTCGATCTGCCCTAAGCCCCAAATCGCAAGTCGCAACTCCGATCGGCCTCTGAACGACGGACCAAAGTCTGGACGGAACCTCATCTCCGAGCCTCCGACGGTATTTATTGACTCTGAGCCTTTGAGGTATCTACTTTATTTCTCTCCCCTGTTTGGTTGCTTACTTGCTTATACAATTAATCTACTAAGGCACTTCTCTTCTACTTATTGATTTCAACTCATGTATGAATTGGGGTTCTTAATAAATTAATGAAATGGGCTTCAACAGCTATTCACGCTTGGTTTTCTACAATTGGGTTTTTGTGGGTTTGTTTCTAATGCTTCAAAGCTATTCAACAACTATTCACGCTTGCGTTTGTTTGAGAATCAGAAATATATTTCTTAATTTCGGTTATTACCCGAACAACCGAATAGTAAATTCGGTAATTCGGTTATTGGGTAATTCGATTACTTGTTCGGATACCAAAATTATACAAATTTCGATTTTCGGTTATAACCGAATAGTCTATTCGGTTCGGTTATAACCGAATGATCAGTCCTAATGACCACAGTACACATCCACCTTAAAGTTCTTATTTCATCAACTCCCAATTTATGCACATGTTCTTTGATCGCTTAAAATTAATCTTCGTAGAGAGCTTTTGCCGACATCTTATATATTTTTTCGCTCAACTTGCCTAGAATTTTACAATCACAGAATGCACCATCTAACTTTGTCCATCCTGCTCTAAACTATGGCTTACCGCTTAGACCATCCTCAACATCTACCCCTCCATGCAATATTGACCACAAGTATCTAATAATATTCTTTTTGGGAACCTCCTATCCCAACATATTCACAGTCTTGCATTTGTTCTTACATTGCTGATTCGCATCTCACTTGTTTTGCCTTAGTTCGACTTAATTTTAAACCCTTAGATTCCAATATACTTCTTCAAATCTCAAACTTAGCATTAACATGATATGCTATCAACACTATTTTAATAAATGAGAAATGATGTTCCTACTAACTCTTGAAAACAAAAGTAAAGTTATAATGTTCCCGATGATTTTTAAAATCCTACGGCTCCCCCTACGCATCAATTGGAGCAAATATAAAGATTATTTTCATTTATTTAAACATTTGGAGCTAACACAATATAATCTTTTTATTTGTTCACTTGCATGTGCACCTCGTACTAAGGACGGGGTCTTGTTCTAGAATTATGATATTATTGAGGTTTTTATTATATTTTTTACAAATTTCTATAGGATAGAGTAATTGATTTAATAATTAAAACATATGATTTGTTAATGCATTATACGTATACTTATATTTTAATAACATTAACAATTTAATATTAGGCAAAATAATTCTCATAAGAAAATTGTTTCCTTCTAAAAATATATTTCTAACTAATAATAAAAATCCCACATATACTTGAAGTTATAATTATAATACACATTGTGTGTGTGGGTGTGTATATGTTTTAACACTAGTAACAAATTAATATTAGGTAAGACTGTGTTACTAATTTTTTGCCTCGGTTGAACCGAACGAACCAAATTGTGCTTCTAGTTATAGTATAGATTTGTTGTTGCACAAGGAAAAACATTAAACAAGATTGTGTCCTAACACTGCGTCTGCTAGAATGGTTTTACAAAACATAGTTATCATGGAAATAGGTAAAGGGCTAGCACATACCACTTTTTAACACAATTATACTTGGCCCTAGGGCTTCATTAGGTACTATCAAAATAAAATTTGAATTGTTAGCTGGAATTCGTTATGAACTTGATAATTTCATCAATAAAAATAGACATTCCGATTTTTCTCTTGTTAACTTTAACAATCACTATCTGATACTATTTGGCTAGGCAATATCAACCTAATATCAGCATTGACAAATATCATTGTAACTTTCAAAGTATTATTCCGTATTCAAATGGGGAAAAAATAACTTGATAAACAAATAAAAATTATTAGAATATATCATCACTTATGAGGCAAATTGTGTGAAAAGTATTAACAAAAAACTTTCATACCTAGCAGAAGTTCCAGGTGGGTACATGTCCATCACCAGCTTTGTCCAATACATTGCATTATTTCCTAGAAGATTTCTTCCCAACTCATTCCTATCCACAGTGATAACAACAGTGCCATTTTTGCTTGAAGCAGGTTGTCTTTGCTTGATCATTGTAACATCAAGATGGGCAGAAAGATATGGCAATTAGATAACATATAATCCCATCTTCAGTAAATAGAATCTTCAAGTATTAAATGGCTAAAAGATGTAATTAATTAGCTTCAGTTTCCAAAATCTACATGTAACATGTTGAAAAAACAACCCATATAGTTGATACAATTTTAATTTCATTTATTTGTTCTGATTAGTAATTATGGCCGTTTGAAAGTGCCAAGTAGAGCTTACTTTGAGGTCACCGTTGGCCTTGTTAATAAGGTATCTGTTTCACTAACAGTTCTCATTGCATCAAGAACATAGCTAAAAGATAAAAATAGAGAGCACGTGTTAGACATACAAATAATATACTAACAGTAAGTTCAAACCATAATTTTACACTTTCTGATTAAAGGTGGTTCTTTCATGGATTAACATTTACCCGGGAGAAGAACCAGAGATGAAAAAATACTGAGCTAATGTAGCAACAAACAACAATAGATACATTGTCATGTACCTGAGAGAGATACAAGTTTGAAGAACTGTTAGGAAGCACTAAAATAATTAAGAAATTTTAAACCGATAGTCAAATGATTGAAAACAAGTACGATAGTTATTAAGAAGATGAAAATCATTTCTCTTAACTGTAGCCTGTTGTAAGAATGTTAAACTCATGTTTCATGAGTTGCACATATAATGTATCTTTAATCGTTCAAGCATAACAAAATTGGGCTCTACAGACTCAAACTGGCTCACACTTTGGCACGTGTTGGATGTATTATCATTAATCAATAAATTAACTTGCTTTAGTGAACCAAAGATAAAAACTGAAATTCAAGAAGGAGAATAAGTTTATGCCGATTGCATAATATCCAGTTCAAGGTGGTTAAGCTATTTAGGCTATCTGAATCCTTAAGGGAAAAAAAATAATGTGTGCTCAAATGAGACCTACATGTTATTTCCCAAAATAATATCTCCTATAACTCCACCAGGCACCAACATATTCTTCTTTATTTAGATGCAAAACAAAGTTGATGCACAAAACTCTCTTTAGCTTGCAATTAGCTAGCATCCAAGAACAAATGCTATGTACTGGCATTCACTTGAACGATTCAGTATCATTTTATAGCAATCACATATCCCCAATCCTTCTTAAGTTAGGCACCAAATTTGCATTCCCAGTATATTACTTTTTTCTTCTAATCCCCACAAATATTTAATCTTATTGTAGCAGCTAAATTGGTTAATTTATCAGTTGCAACATAAAAGAAGTTTGGATATTACAATCAGATAGATGCAGAGCATAATCATTAGACACTCAAATATATCCTAAAATATATACTCCGCCTTAATGTCACGTGATTCAAGAAGTTTCTTAGTTTCTTTTTTTTTTCCTTTCTTATCCAGCATATTTCCGAGCAACAAACAAAGATAAGTAGGCTAATTACATGTGTATATAGAAGGAGACTAGAGAGTACCATGGTTCAAGTCTGGTTTTTTCTCTGAAATCTCTATCGAAAAGAAAAAGGACGCCGACAAAAATCAGATGGAGCATCACCACCGCTACTTTCAGATACAGGGTAGATCTCCGAACTAAATTTCACAAAAAAAAAACACAAACAAATAAATAATGAGCATACACTCAAATGTAGAATATGTGTCAGTATGTGAAAGCATAGAAGAGACGAACAGAAATACGAAGAATACCGGGATCGGAGAGACAGGGGAAGAAGTGGAAGCATCGATCGGAGACACCATTCCATGTGTCACGGGAGGGGCCGCAGCACACTAAATCCCTAAAAATCCTCATTCATTCATTCAAACCAAACTTTCTGCCATCTGAAAAATTCAAAAAAAATAATCCCAACACAACAAACTGCTGAGAAAGTGAAAGCTCCCTCCCACAAATTATTATTCACTTCCAAATCAATCAAACAAGCAAACAGACGGGGTGAATCTATCGGATGGAAGGAAAAAGAAGTATGACGAGATAGAAATAGGTAGACACGACTGGCATACAAGTTACAATAAGATAAACACATAACCAATGCAACTCGGTACTAAATTTCTTTATATCAGTTAATTAATTAATTACTGGGGGATTGTTAATAGTATAGATAAATCCCTATTGATTTCTTAAAATAAATTTATGAAATTCGTATTATTAATTATTATATTTTTTGGTTTCCCAAACTTTAAAAAAAATTAGTTTCATTTTTTTTATATTAATTAACGTTTAGATATAATTATGTTAAAAAATAATAATATTTTGACTAAATTAGCATTTGTGTTTCCTTAAGGTTGTCCACTTCGATTTCACTGCTAAAGATAATTTTATATTAACTACTCTTTTAATATTTTATCACCAAACTGATGAGATCTTAGTTTAATAATTAAGATTGAAGTAATATAACTTTTAAGTTCGATTATCACATATTTTATTTTTTTTGTTCGTCTGTGATTTAGTTATAGCGATGGTTCAATTCATCATTATAGTCGGTCGTTATAATTAAAAAAATGGTATAGTTTGTTATTCTGGAGAAATTTTTATATATATATATATATATATATATGTATTTATAAATATAATAACTAAAACATACGAATACAATTAGAAGAAAAAAGAAAAAAAAGGGGGTGAGGGAAATTTTTATATCCGGTAATCACGGCCCGCCATCCTAAAATAAGCAAAGGGAAATGATGAAGCTTTTAGCTGCTACCCAAAACTTTCAATTTCCGTCTCTTCCTCCCCTCCTCTTTGCATTACGTTCCTACCCAACCCAAGTCTGTAGAGAGATCGAATTTTCACTAAAATTGACAGCCCGGGTACATGCAAGAAGAAGAAGAGAGGATTAAGCCCTTTTCTTTTCTCAAGAATTAATTTAACCCTATATATACGTATATGCATCCTCTCATCTCCTTTCACCTTCTTTATCAGCTTGAAGATGATTTCATTGTAGGGATTTTTCGAATCTTGCTAGTTACGTAGAAATTTCAATGGCAACATTTGTTAAAAGGGACAATGGTGGATAATCAACCGGCGACGGTGGCCTGCAGTGATGATCAATTTTTCAACCCGGTACTCACAATGGGGTACCAGGTGGCCGCCATACTTGTTCTCTCTCATGCCTGCCAACTTGGTCTCAAATTCATACCGGGACCCGTTGCTCAAATTCTCGTAAGTACGTCATCTAAACACATACATCCATCCATCTTGATTTCTAAATAGTTTATGTATACATATGTCAGTATTTTTTTAAATTTATATAAAGACTAATGTAAACATATGCAACTAACATGTAGAAATGATACATTGTGTAAAAAAATTATTTATTTTTAAAAAAAAAAAAATGGAATTTGGCGTTTTAGGTAATGTAAAAAGAATTTGATTATGATAAATTTTAATATTATATTTATTAAATCTGTCATAGAAATGTGCATGTGTTTAGTTTTCATTAATGTTAAATGTATTCACTTTTTCTTTTCTTTTTTGTGTTTATCATTCGAATACTAGTTAAATTAATCTTTATTATAGTGTATCAGCAGCCCCTGTCAAGAAACTGACAGTTATAACTTAAATTGTAGTAGTATCTTATATATGTATATTTATTTTTTGTTATTGGGATTCCTTATTGCAGGCAGGGTTCGTGCTAGGTCCCTCAGGGATTTCAAATATAGAAACTATGAAAAAGTTCTTCTTTCAAGCTTTTGCAACAGATTATTACGAGACTATGGCAATGTATGCTCGAGTTGCTATCATGTTTCTGATTGGCCTAGAGTTAGATGTTCCTTATCTAAGACGCAACTTAAAACGGGCTTCCATTATAGCTTTTGGTGGTTGTGTAATGTGTACCATTTTTGCATTCGCTATAACCAACTTTATATATGAAGAAACAGCAGCTCAAGGCGACCGCTTTTTGATGACCTGCATTATCGCAGTGATCTTATCTAATTCGGGCTCTCCACTTGTAATCTGTTTGGCCGCTGATTTGAAGTTTGCAACGACAGATGTTGGAAGGCTAGCCATTTCTTCGTCATTAATCGGTGACATGTATGCTGTACTTCTTTTGGTTATAGTTTCCAGGAATAAAAGAGAGAAATCTAACCGGTGGATCTCTGATGGTTTCCTAGCATTGTTGGTTATTGTGGCAGTAATTGTTGCCAATACATATCTTGCAAAGTTTATGAATCGGCGAAACAGAAACAAGAAATACCTGTCAAACATTGAAGTATTTATTCTTATGGTGATTGTCTTTGGAGCTGCAATGGGGGTTGAATCCATTGGATTTAGCAGCATAATCGCTTGTTTCCTTTTCGGCTCAATGTTTCCTAGAGGAGGCAAAACCATTCGGACATTGTTGACCAAACTCACATATTCGATTCACAACTTTATATTCCCGATTTACTTTGGCTATGCAGGGTTCAAAGCAGATTTAACTGTAGTCTACAAGCATGTTTGGAGGCTTTCAGTTATTGTCTTTATAATCTTGTTGAGCATTGGTGGCAAGATTAGTGGCACCCTTGCTGCTTGCCGTTTCCTAAAGACTCCATTGAATGAGGGTGTCATCCTTGCTTTCTTGATGAATTTGAAATGCCATGTTGATCTTGTATCCCTTACCGTGGGACAACAAAACGGAGTAAGTCCTTTTATCTTCCTTATGATGATATGTTGATCATTCAACTATGATGCAGTATCAATTGCATTTGCATATAACTAGTAAAAGAAACACTAATCTATATAGGGTTTTCAGATTGATTAAGATGTTTTTTAGTGATGGAAATGTCTAAGAGTTACAAGAAAACAGACCAAGAATAAGGCAGCTTTGTATTTGTTTTTATTTACTATTTTATATTTTTCTACTTTGATTTCTCTGTCATAAAAAAATATTTCCTAATACCAATATAAGTATATAACTATCACATATTAATTGAATGTACATCAACTTTTTTTGCATGTTGTTTTCAGTATTTTGCTAAGATGATGGAATGCTAAATAGGACCACATGTTTTCTTTCTATTTTTTTTGGATTAGTGCAGATGGTTACCAGTCAGACATTCTACAGTTTGATGATATCCTCCGTAGTGATTAATTCTATTATATCAGGGCCATTGATAGCTTTCTTGGTGAGAAGAGAAAATGACACTCTCGGCTACAACCACATAACTTTAGAATCGCAGAATCCAGAGAGCGAGCTACGAATTCTGGCCTGTGTGCATGGTCCTCGACCTGTTTCAACCATGGTTGGACTCATTGCATCATTGAGAGGTTCTGAAAACGTTCCTATGACCCCTTACTTGATGCACTTGATCGAGCTCCCCAAGAAAATGAAAACTAAAAAAAAGAGATTGTATTCCCAGCGAGAACATGAGGAGTTGAGCGATGAGGAAGACTATGGTGGTAACGACGTGGTGGAGATCAACGAAACCGTGGATAACTTCACTGCAGAAACAGGAGTGGTCATTACTCAGGTTAAAGCTGTAGCACCTTTCTCTACTATGTATGAAGATGTGTGCGAGTTTGCGGAGGATGTACGAGCATCTATCATACTTCTCCCTTTCCACAAGCACCAGAGAATTGATGGAAAATTTGAGAGTGGAAAGGAGGGTATAAGGACTACTAATCAGAAAGTCCTTCGGCATGCCCGATGCTCAGTTGCCATACTTGTAGACCGAGGACATACAGCTGAGGCCTCAAAGATTTCTGGCTCTGATTCATTGCAGCATGTTGTAACTTTGTTTTTTGGGGGATCTGATGATCGTGAGGCATTGGGATTTAGTAAACGTCTAGGCACGCATCATCATATAAACCTCACGGTCATTCGGTTCCTCCCTGCAGCATCAGCAAGGGACCAAAATGTGGAGGTCAATGTTGCCCAAAAGGAAGAGAGCGTTCTGATGGCCATATCGGATCATGAGAAAGAGAATGAGGTAGACAACAGTGTCTTGACAGACTTCTATAACAGGTATGCTAATCATCTTAAATTTCTTGATAAACCACCTTTGAATAGCTAGTTCACTTGGATTCATGCAAAATGTCAAAATTAATTGCTCGTGCTCACATGTTGTGATACCTTGATTAATGATTATCAGGTATGTGACATCTGGACGAGTGGGATATATAGAGAAGCGTGTGGAAAATGGGATAGAGACAGCATCAGCTTTAAGGGACATAGCGGACATGTATTCAATATTCATTGTAGGAAAGGGTGGGAGAGGACAGTCAGTAATAACAACTGGAATGAGCGACTGGGAAGAATGCCCTGAGCTAGGTACAGTAGGGGATTTGTTGGCTTCTTCAGACTTTGATATCTGTGGTTCAGTTTTAGTCATTCAGCAACATACTCCACAAAATGATGAGGAGGACAACGATGATATTGATGATGATCGATAGATATATAATGGTATAGTTTGCCAAGGACATTGTCGTCTCATTATGTCGATAATGAACAATGGTCACTTGGAAACAATTGCATGATTCACAGAATGAAGCCAATTTCTCACATTGTCCATAAGCTTAAGCTAAAACAATGTTGGCAACCAGAAAACAGGTGGTTGATTATTAGGAACGTTACAGGAACTATACATTTATGATGATATATGTATATATCCACTGGTCTCATGGGAATTTTATATGTTAGGAGATGGATGGGATGGTTATAAATTTTGAGTGTACAGTATATAGCTTTGCTATATAGTTAGTCTGTGCAGGTGGTAAATGCAGTCCACTGTATGTAGAGATAAATTGTAGGATATTTCTTGAATGATTTTAGAGGTTGTGATTTCTATGTAAAGTAGGAGTTATTTTAGAGTATTGTATTAGTTTTTTTCTTCCCCCTTTCTAAACTTGATTCACAACCAATTTGTGCTCCGAACCTCATGGTATATAAACATTTCCTAATTATCAACCGTCTTTTTGCTCCTGCAAATGTCCAATAAACTCAGCTTCAGCTTCTGCGAGCATCAGCTACAACACAACAAATCTTGCTAATGTTTCCCTTTATCCTATCTAACCAAGTGATTGTCTTTTTTTATTTAAGAAATAAAAGCTTCATATATTAATAAAACATGTTTGATTTACATAGTCGCAGCCCCATTATGTGCTGCTATAGATGTGCAAACAGTACCTTTACAAATAAAATAAACTGCCACAGAATCTTTCTTGTGTTTTGAGTAGAGAGAGTAAAACATTGATCCTATTGGATTCCAAATAAAATAAATAGTGCTCAAGCTCATAAATTCCAAATAAAATGTCAGCTTCCTCTAATTCAATGGGGTGAAAGAGAAGAAACTGAGAATAATGAATTGGTGATTCCTCATTCCTCTGCTCAATGTACAAAAGATGATGTGTTCCAATACTGGAACAATGTCTACATAAATGCCTAGCGCTCAATCACAAGGATACAAGATTCTATTGTATTGCTACATGATCAGGGATGCCTTGCAAAGTACAGTTACAGAAAATTAGCCCTGCCTAAAGGTACTTCAACTCTATATAACCCAAAAAAGTAAAATCCAAAAGTCTCTTCCAATTAAGATGCTGATTCAAGCTAACCACCTTGATACCTTCGTGATTCAGGTCATCTCTTGTGTTTCATTGGCTTCTTTGGGGTCGCATGCTCTAATTGCTTAAATACTGGGGAACAGGTTTGATAGATGATGATACAAATCAGGACAAAAGTATTAACAGCCAAGAAAAATAGACTTGCAGCCCAGAGCTGTACGAAGACTTGCTTGCCTTTAAACTCAAGCAGATAACCCCACATCAGCCAATGAGTTTGAGCACCAACCCACAGCAAAATACAGGCCAAGCCCCACTTAAGCTTCATATTACTCCATGGCAGTATGAGAGGCAATAGGCAGAAGAACCAGACAAAGTACTGTGCTGTAATGACCTGAAGGAATTAAACACAAACTTTAGTATCGGAGTAAGAATAACTTTTCTGTTCATGAATTAAAGGATACTTCATTCTATATTCTAATTCAAAGACCTTATTGAATGCTACAAATGCCACTGTTTGCAAGAAGAAACAGAACGTCAAATCCTTCCCAAAACGGAATATGAGAACCAACTGCACTATAACTTGAGGCAGAAATGAGACGAGCTTCTCTGAAACTGAAAACTCTTTCTCATAATGGAGATATATGTGATAAAAGTATATAGAAAAGTTGTGTCTCGGATCTGTACGAGTAAGATGGTATAGCAGCGTCTCATTCAAGAACTCCCACTCATAGAGACAGAAGAAAAATCCCGTAAAAGAGAAGAACACAGTCCCAGAGATCAGCCCAAACAGAAGTCTTCCTCTGGTAAACAAACTCGTAATAAAAAACCATATCTGACGTGGATCAGAAACTTTCTTGCTAGTTGAACTCTGGGCTGACGTGATTTTACTATAACTCCAATCCATAAGGGCAGGCTTCTTACCAGATTGGAAGTGCCAAGGATCAAGAGTTAAGACAATAGGAAGTGCATAAATAATAGGATAGATTCTCAAGTGGACAACGAGCCCATACCAAAATGCAGCTTGAAACAGCTTGCCTGTAAATAAGAAAACAGTATGACATTAGAAATTTAGTTAGGTAGCTATGTAAGGTAGTAGACATAAAAACTAATCAGTATTAAGAATTTAGTAAGTATTTACCATAAAAATTGTCTAAAACTGAAAAAAATCTAAAAAGGAGCATATGACTTATGAGAGGCTTTTGCTTAAGTGAATTTATTAATAAAAATCAACAAATACTTATTCCTCTTCTTCAAAGTTCTACTGTAGATCTATTTAATTTAAGAAGAATTTACATTACAAATACATTTGGGGAATAAATGTACTTTTGCATGGCCAATTCAATGGGCACACCTAGCCTGCATGCCATAAGGAAGAATAACCCAATTGCCTATTGGCCAGGAATCTTTTTAAGATCTTCTGTGTATTACATATTTTAACTTAAAAGTGAAACTAATGCATGTGATCAGACACAGCTACATATTCCTCTTTGAGATAAAGGCAATTTCAAAATGGTTCTTGAACAAAAGGATTATATTCTCTCCAACCATGATTTTTAAAGAGCAATTCTCTCTCAATATAAAATGTCATCCTCTTTCGTCTTTATGCTTTTTCACTAAAACTTTGGATGGCAACCAAATTATAAATGATGTCTACTTTCTCTATTCTAACGCATAAACTGAAACAAATGGAGAAAATTAATACAAGTAGAAGGTATACCATCCATGAGACAGATAATGATCCACAAAACCATAGCACAAACAATTGGCTCACAGTTCCCACGAGTTCCAATTGTGAAGGTAAATGGATTGAAAAGCCATACCATTACGGAATAGGTGCACATATTCTCAGGAACCCCTCGCAGCTTCAGAATTTTTCGGATAAACAAACCCACCAGTAGATCTGTAGCATGAAGACTACATAGCTTTCACAATTGTCTAACAGTATAAGATACATGGCATTATATATCGAAAGATGATAATGGACAAATGGAACAGAAGAAAAATTCTTTTCAGAATTAATTTCACACAAGCGATTCTCCGTTTATTATGTTCAAGATCATTTATCTTCAACCAGTAGCAATTTTACATGGAAACTTCTTTTTAATTTTTCTTTTAATGGCTTGTATAGTTTACAAAACCAAATACAGTAGTATAATAAATACACCGCCAGAATATGTTTAATTATAATAAATCCTAAAAATCTCTACAATGTATTGTGATAACAGAACATAACATGACATACCTGAAAACGAGAAGAGAAATTTCCCCCATGACCGATGAATAATTGAATTTGGCGTGAGAAGATATGCAATCAAAGGTGAATATCTATACGTCAATCTTTTGTAAGGAGACATTCCAGAGACCACTAAAGAAGCAGCATCAGAAAATACAAGGTAATCAACATCCGTGTACCTAACCTCCATATGAGTGTCTTGCCATTCTCCATAAATAATTAATAAGAGACGGAGAAATGCGGAAAACAGAAGAAGAGAACGAAAATTTATTGTTGTCATCGATGAAATGGACAACAATAATATAGCCAGTGATCAACTCAATTTCAGATCTCAAAATTGCTAAGCAAAATGGGATGACCTGCTACTTTCTAAACGTCTAAATGCTAAAAATGGTGGTCAACTATCCAACATAATCTTCCTGCTCAATCCATTAGACAAGTAGAAGCTTCAATTCAGTATCACTACAAAGAAACAAGTAGTCAGATGAAAAGCTCATATGAAGAAACCATCTACTGCGGAAACGAACCACTCAAAAACAAGATTAGCTTAAAGATGTGAGACAACTCAATATACCCAATATACAGCAATACCCTGGCAAATTTGGCACACAGAAGTTCTTTGACGAAATAATTAACAACCAAAATAAGTACAAACAGAAAATAAATCTGAAATCAAAAGGAGGTGTCAAATATTTATTGACATACATAGGGGGTCAAGAGAGATCCGTCATACGCTTAAATTAACAAAGCTTCTGGTTAGAGACATTACTGGAAGTCGAGAGTAGAAGAAAGTCAATAGAGGTTGGCAAAATGATGTGATCTATGTCCACTAGATTGAGCCACCAAGGAAGATTGTGATGACTGATGAGGTAGTGTGAAGAGTTAAAGGCCAAACCCTTTTCTCCTATAATTTCTACTTATCCAGTACTAGTTTCAGTGGAAAATGTGGATTCCCCGAAACGGAAAATATCCTCCCCATCCTTCACCACAACATTTCTGATGTTGTGAACCTTAAATCTCGTTTAATCCTCATAGGGACAGTCACGCGACCTATGTTGATACTTGATAATATGTTATACTTGATAATATGTTCAACAGAAACCTAAGTACTTTCCAGATGAATACTACACAATACTATTTCCTTGTTTTATCTTTTTGACAATTATAGAGTCATTATTTATTCGTACCAATATACTCCATCGCCTACACAAGTGATTGACCTATCAAAGCTTCAATTTTATTTTGAAAATTTACATTTTGCAAAAAATAAAGAAGAGAATTGAATCGGACTATATTGCAAAATGGAAACGAATGCTCTGCCACAAACTAGCAAGAAAGGTTTGAGAAAAATACGGAAATAAGGGCTTTGAGAAATGCAGATCCTTTCATTCTACAAAATAACTTAGTGCATGAAATACAAGCATCACACATTAACGCACGAAATCGATGATTTTTATATAATTAGACAATATACCAAATACATAAATATATGATTGTGTGCACAACATATATTGAAGACAGAGAAAGAGAGAAAAATTGGTTTGTGCGAAGATGAAATCGAACAGGGGAATATGAATAATTATAGATGGGGAGAAGATCTGACCGGAAGTTTGCCGTTGAATAGAGTGGGAGATCGGGTCGCCGTAGCTTCGAGAGATGAATTTTTAGCTCAGCTACTACTGAGCAAGGGAACCAAAACGGGCTGCTTCTCTTGATCAACTGGCATAAACCGCTAACTGGATTAAGAGTTTTTTTTTTTTTTTAATATATATATATATACAGCCAAGTTCAAGGACTATTTTGACATCCAATTTTTTAGATACCATCCAAAAAGTTCAAGTTTTCTTAAAATATTTGAAAATCAAAAATCAAACGCTAATTCAAGTGGCGTTTGATCAAAATTAATAAATTTCTTAAATCAAATTATTATATTAACTTAATCAAAAAAAAATTAAATAAACGTTTTTTTATAAAAAAAAATTTAAATAGACAATTAAAAAAAACGAATTTTTGTTAAAAGGACTTAAACCCCAGTTTAAGTGGCATTTGCTTGTGAAATGTTTTGTTTTTTAATAAGCAACTTTGAAAAGGTTGGTGAGGAGAGAAAGAGTAAACGCCAATTCCATTGGCGTTTTTTTTTTAAGAAAACAAAGATGTCAGAATAAAAAGACAGAGAGAACGCCATTTCAATTGGCGTTTCAAACATTAGATTTGAAAGAAAAAAAATTAACACCATATAAGCTGGCGTTTGAACTTCATTTTTTGGAAAAGGAAAATCTTTTTGAACGCCACTTCAACTAGTGTTTAAAACCTTTTTTTAGAAGAAATTTTAGGTAAAAGATGTAGAGAACTGTTCAATCTGAAACGGATGGAATCTTTGAAAGAAATTAATGATGGGCACGAGTTTTGTACTGAGTCCAGAAAAAAGTTTGAAATAATTATGCAGAAGGCAACGACTCACGTAGTAGTACTGGTATATTTGATGTTAAAACTGCACGAGTTCAACGCGGTAACAATTGGACGGGAGGCAATATACAAGTTGTGCGATTAAACGAATGGTCTTACTTGTGCGGAAAATGGAAAGCAGAACGATGCCCTTGTTCTCATGTTGTTGCTGCAGGTATGGAGATAAAAAAAGATTGGTGTCTATACATTGCAGATCATCACAAGAATGTACGATATGCAAAAATGTGGGAACCTAACTTCCAGCCACTTATGCATCAAGGCTATTGGATCTTCTCGCTACCAAATAATTAGGAAGCCTTTTGGAATTTTAATACATAATGTAAATTTGAAGAGGACAAAATAGAGAGAGAGGTGGCACGACAAGAATTCACACAGATATGGACATGTCCAATAGAGTTGTCCATTGTAGTGTATATGGACAGGAAGGACACATAAAGCGTAGTAAATATTGTACTAAAGTACCACAACTTCAACGTCATTAAATGTTATATGTAATAGAATTTTATATGCGAACAAATGTAATTTTGTACTTATCTAACATTTTTTTTCATTTTCAATGAATACTTGTTCTTTCTACTTTCCTAATTTGAATGTCTTTTATATTTCAATGGTTTTTATGCTGCTAATATATTTATTTGATGCCTTAAACTTTTTTTTAAAAACTTAGCATTAGAAAAAAAATCCAAGGATTCTTTGAAAAATTAGATACTCAACACTTGAGGTGGCGTGGGTGATTTTTTTTTATTAAAAAAATTCCATTGAACTTTCAAATTGGCATTAAATAAAAAAAAGTTACAAAGAGCCTCACATCTTTTTTTTCCAAACTTGCTATATAAAAATAAATAATTTAGTTAAAATAAAAAAGATTCTCCTATTCGGCAAAAAATGAAGTTCAAACGCCAGTTTAAATGGCGTTAAAAAAATTTCAAATATATTCTTATAAAAAAAAATTAAAAATAAAAAGGGGTTCCAACGAATTGCCGTTTACTCTCTCTCTCTCTCCTCACCAGCCTTTTCAAAGTTGCTTATTAAAAAACAAAACATTTCACAACAAACGCCACTTAAACTGGCGTTTAAGTCCTTTTAAAAAAAATTGTTTTTTTAAAAAAGACGTCTATTTAAAACAAAAAATTTATAAAAAAACGTCTATTTAAAAAAAAGTTTGATTAAATTAATATAATAATTTAATTAAGTGAATTTCTTAGTTTTGGTCAAACGCCACTTCAATTGGCGTATAATTTTTTATTTTCAAATCAAACGCCAATTGACGTTTGACCTATTTTAAGAAAACTTAAATTTTTTTAATGGTATCTAGAAAATTGGATGTCATAAAGGCCATTCCAAGAAAATACTCCAAGTTCAAGAGCATAAGTCTTAACTGTTAAGTAACATAATTTCCTTAAAAAGCATAAGTACTTAAGAAAAACCCAAATACTCCAAAATCGACAAAGAGCACAAACACTGCCCTGCCTTCTCTCTAAATCTGAACACGAGAATCTCTCCAAATCAGATTTCTCTCTAGATCGGAAACCAATTTCTCTCTAAAATCTCTGTGTCTATAAGCCCCTACAATCGGATTTTTTTCCAAATCGGAAACCAATTTCTCTCTAAATCACACCATTCAAGAATCCTGAGGAGTGGAGTGGAAACCGTGCCCTAGAATCAAAGTCTTCGCCTAGTTCTCAACTTCGAATCGCCTAGTTCTCAACTTCGAATCGGTAACCCCTTTCTTGCTTGCTTCTTTCCTTGCTTCCATTGTCTTAACTTTCCTCATTTTGCTGTGCATTTCAATTTTCTCACGTAAAAACTCCAAATAGTTGGTCTTTCAATTTTCATTTTGCTCTGTTTTTCGGACTATGAGAACCTTAAATGGTTTTGTTTAGGAGAATTGTACGATTTTGCGTATGATTTTGGCTTTCTAAAACTTTTGTGATCCTGTTGTGCTAGGGCATACAAAAAAACAAATTTGTTTAGTTTTATTCTTTATGCTTTTGTAGTTGCAACTTCGTAGTGGGTTACTTATTTCATTATTGGTCAACAGATTATGTAAATAATAATGCTTATTTTTTTCTCATCATGCTCATTAGGCATCCTTGTAGCTTAAATTTTGTATTTGATAACCTGTTGATTAGTTTTATTTTGGGAGAAAATCTTCTTGGGGGGTTTCATTTCATTTCTTTTTGGTTGATGAATTTTTGGTTGTTCTTTTCTTTTCTCCAAGTTGTGTATTACTTTTGTGCTTGATGTATATAACAATTGTTGGTGTATATTCGTAGTAATTTGGTACACTTGTGAGAGCAGTCATGTTAATTACCAAGGCTCAAAGATCTTTGATATGCATACACTTGTGAGAGCAGTCATGTTAATTACCAGGGTTTAGAATGTTGGTCCTGATTTAAGGTTGTAGTTCACTTCATAGTCTACAAATCACATCATTCTGCTGCAGTATCAAGCTGAAAGTGTACAGAAATATATTGTGGTAGAAAAATGATAATTAGGGAACAGAAGCATATCAATAAATCAGTCTTGTGTCAATCTACCTTAAAAACTCAAGTTGTCAACTAGTAGCTGATCCTTTAGTAGTAGGCTTTTAATTTTCAAAGGACTTCTAAGTCCTAGTATTGAGCTCAACTTGTCTAGATATGTCGAATAAGACCGTGAGTGGACTCTTAATAAAATCTCTTCACTGCAAACACCACCACCTTAATAGAATATTGGTTTCTTATAAACAAATACTCCATCTGTTCCTAAATTAGTGATGCATTTACTTTTTCGTCCGTTCTAAAATTAGAGATACAAAACTAGACTATAAAGTGACACAAAGCACAACTAAATATGCCATTACTTATTCTGTAGGTTGATTTGGCGCAGAATCACAGAAGTTTTAGAAGGCCAAAATCATACGCAAAATCCATTTAAGGTTCTCATTCATTCATACATTCGTTCATTCATACATTCGTAGTCCGAAAACAGAGAGAAATTGAAATGCACAGCAAAATGAGAGGAAAGTTAAGACAATGGAAGCAAGCAAGCAAGGGGTTACCGATTCGAAGTCGAGGTCTGGGCGAAGACTTTGATTCTAGGGCACGTTTTCCTCTCCACTTCTCAGGATTCGCGAAGGGTGTGATTTAGAGAGAAAGGGTTCGGGTTTGGAGAGAAGGTCTTTGTCGATTTTGGAGTATTTGGGACTTTCTTTAGTACTTATGCTTTTTGAAATTATGTTACTTACACTTCTGCTCTTGAACTTGGCTATATATATATATTTGGGTTAATTTATAGAGGCAAGGGGTGGATTTATATTGGGTACCGTCTATTTGTAATTATAATTTTGTTTTAATATTTTGTTAAGAATTTTGACTGGAGATTTACTTGATTTTTCCATATATCTTCTGTACTTTTAACGAGTGTCCTATGTAAATTTTATTTTATTATAAAATGAACAAAAATTACTGATTGTTTTATTTAGGAAATTGATATTTCTACGTGATTTTTTTGATATTTTCATAAAAAAAATATTGTTATAAATGTATAGCGACAGTAAAAATCATAGGATTTATAGCGATGATTTTTATGTGAAAATATCAAAAAATAATGAAAAAATATCACTTTACTTTATTTAAGGTCCTAATATTTTTATGGACAAACAATATGCAATCCCTTAAAAATGACGAAGAATAATTATTTTGGAAAAAATTCAGTCACTTTTTTTTAATTAAAAAAAAAAAAGCAATTGCAAAATTAAAATCTAATTATGAAATTAGCTGCAAGCTGGGCAGAAATTTGGTTGGTTGACAAAATAAACAGACATCATCATCATCATCATCATCATCTACTTTTAATACTCTGTTTCTGAGTTTTGAACAGAAAAGAAAAGAATAGAAAACTTAAATTAGAACAGAAAAGAAAAGAATAGAAAACTTAAAGTTTTCCTTTGGGTTGTTTCTGAGTTTTTAATGAAAAAGGATAGAAAATTTAAAATTGAGGACATGAGTTGTAATTTAAAATTTATTATATTAAAAGTTGAGGATAATATGGGAATTATAAAAATATTACTTATTCTAATTTTTTTTCCGTCCAAATCATACCAATTTTGGACGAAAAACTTTGACAGGAAAAGTGGCCAAGTTTTATATCTATTCTTTTCTTTTCCGTTTATTAAAAAACTCAGAAACATAAAAATTGGAAAGAAAATTTAAATTTTCTGTCCATTTTTTTTCTTTTCTGTCCATTTTAAAACTCAGAAACAGAGCCTAAGTCATCTAAAGATTCCAACTCTTCTTCCAAATATCCAATGCCTTAATTTGGTACTACACTAAAATCATCATTTAGTTCAAATCCGGATGCATAAAAATGTTGGCTGAAAAGGGAGAAAAAAAAAAAAGAAAGAATAAAACAAACAAGAAATTGTGACAACATTTCATCAAAACATAACATGCACACGAAAGGGAATCGTAATTTTACAAATATAATCCTAACATTAGTCGCAGTTGTTTAAATGAAGTTTCGGGACAATTCATAAACTCGAACGTATTGAAATCGAATCACATTCGTTGCAAGTGTCAAACACGAAAAGGTCCCGGGACCACAGAAAGGTGATTCTGCATGTACATACATACGATTCCATCGTTTAGTCAGTCCACTTGGCTTGGGAATTAATCAATGAAACTCGAATCCCATCCCATCGATAAAACCCAAGAACACAATCCATCCATCCATTCATCGATCGTAGGCGTATCTTATTTAAAAGAGTATCTTTGCAAACAATGCTTAAAACTGTAAATATTGATAATAATCCAAGGAAGAAATAAAAAACTAACATACAAAATTCAGCAGCTAGCAGCGATTAAAACTAACTAAATATACTACTACTACTACGCGTTTATAAATACAATTCTGGAATGAATCTTTTGGACAGAATGTTAGAGGATCAACTGAGGTACCAAAGAAGCTTGATTATTATCTAAATTCCCTAGAGTCACAAACTATTTTACAAATATTTTCTAAAGGTTGATGTGGATACTTTCGCGTCATTTATTGATCAACAAATTATTTAATGTAGTCTTGATTCATTATGGCCGCTGGCGATGCGGGTATGCCACATCGCTAGAGTTTTTAAAATAGTTAATAATCTCTAGCATTATTCATTAATTAAAATGGCTGATTTCCCTTCGGGACTTTTGCCCAACGAATCGTCTCCACAATGGCTAAACAAAGCAGACAATGCATGGGAGCTAACAGCAGCTACCATGGTGGGATTACAGAGTGTGCCTGGGATTGTGATTCTGTATGGTAGCATGGTGAAGAAAAAATGGGCCGTCAATTCCGCATTCATGGCCTTTTACGCCTTCGCCGCGGTCTTGATCTGCTGGGTTCTTTTTGCCCACCACATGGCATTTGGGGTTAGAATAACCAGTATAGTGGGCAAGCCGGATGAGGCTATGACCGAAGAGCAGCTCCTAAGCCAAGCCAGGTCTGGGTCTTTGCCCACAGCTGACTATGTGTTTTACCAATTTGCTTTTGCTGCAATCACTGTGATATTGCTGGCTGGTTCACTGCTCGGACGGATGAATTTTTATGCTTGGATGATGTTCGTTCCCTTGTGGCTCACCTTCTCATACACTGTTGGGGCCTTCACTATTTGGGGCTATGGATTTCTTGAAGATGGTGGAATCATTGATTTCTCTGGTGGCTATGTCATTCATCTGTCTTCTGGGGTAGCTGGTTTCACGGCTGCTTATTGGGTGGGTAAATAATAATAATAATAATATAACCTTTTAATCTTTCTTCATGATCATATACTTTATACATAATAGGCCATGCAGGTTGATATTTTGCATGGAGTCATGATTGATTGATAGGTTGGACCAAGGCATTCACACGACAGACAACATTTTCCACCAAACAACATAATACATGTTGGGAGGAGCAGGGTTCTTGTGGATAGGATGGACAGGTTTCAACGGTGGTTCTCCATTTGAGGCTGGACGTATCTCCTCGCTCGCCGTTCTCAACACCCATCTCTGCACTGCCACCAGCCTCTTGGTCTGGCTTTCCCTTGATATGCTGCTCTATAAGAAGAGCTCTGTCATTGGCGCTGTGCAGGGGATGATTACTGGTCTAGTCTGCATCACACCTGGTGCAGGTTAGCATTCATTCATGTCTAATCATTTTAGGTATTTTAGATATAGTTTCTGTTTAAGATAACACCAGAAAATGGGCAGGGATGACAAACAAAAATGACACTCCATACATACACAACACACATCGTAAAGTAACATTACCATATATATTGTACGTATATAGGTATTGTGCAGTCATGGGCAGCAATGCTGATGGGTGCAATGTCAGGCTCAATACCCTGGTATACCATGATGGTTTTGAACAAGAAATCAGCATTCTTTCAAAGTGTAGATGACACGCTAGGTGTGTTCCACACCCATGCGGTGGCTGGATTTTTGGGAGGGATGATGTCCGGCATCCTAGCAGAAACCAACCTTCTAAGGATGTTCTATGGGGAGTCCAAGTACGGTTCAGGCTTACTGTGCAGCATAGGTGAAAATAACTTGTTGGGTGGACTCAGGCAGATGAGTTACCAGATCTATGGAGCACTTTTCATCACCGTATGGAATGTTGTGGTCACCAGCCTCATCTGCATTTTGATAAGTCGCATTGTAAACCTCAGGATGGATGAAGAAGACCTTGTAATAGGCGATGATGCGGTGCATGGGGAGGAAGCGTATGCTTTGTGGGGAGATGGTGAGAGACATCCTCCTCCCCTTCGGTTTCTCACCCCGAGAATGCCTGCCTTCTGTCGCCGCCACCGTTGATCTCCTGCTGCTTGCTTTTGGAAATTTAATTAAATTATATATGGTCTTTGTTCATTCTAGTACGTGTCCATGTCCATGTCCATGTATATAGAGGCATGCAAAAAACATAGTATATAAGAGAGATAAATTAAAGAAGAGTAGATTATGGAGGAGCAATATAAATGAGGTGCAAGATTATAATAGTAGTCAGTTTGTCGCTGGCAAGAGTCCTTTGTTTGTTGCTGTTCAACTTAAAAGAAAGTATATATCGATCGATTGCTTTCAAGTTCCTACCAATTAAGACAAAGAAAAAGGAGATCCAATTAATTGTCACGTACGATGGAGTACTGGTAATGGTGACTATTGTTTTCTGATTGTTGTGTGTTGGTTTTTTAGGACAGACATGGTGCATACAACAGTACTAATTGATCAGTCAGTAATTTAATATATATAATATTGTCATCTACATACCATTTTCGTCTTTAAAAGATATATACCTTTCAAAGGGTCAAGGGAGAGCCTTCCTATGCTCCCTACCTCCTACTTATTATAATACCATAGATCAGGTTAATTGAAGGCAAGTTCTCAGTCAAATCTTATTGGAAAACTCCATTGTCACTGTTTTTTCATGGCTTAGATTAGATTAATTTGGCATGCATCCTGTCCTATCCTATCCTAGTGGTGTTCCAGTAGATTCAGGTTCATAATGTAGCATCAAGTTAGTTGAGTTGCCTTTTCTTTGGCTTGGCTTGTTGTATCATTGGTCTTTCTTTTGGAAATATCTCAAATAATAATTATATCCCTCCATCACAACTGGAGCATTCTCACTATTTCTTTTACAGTTTGGCTTCAACTATTTACTATTTATGGGTTATATTAGAAGAGAAATACATATGGGAAAGAAAAGGGACTTGCTTATTCTTTCACTGGAAAGATATCACATTCCTTACAAAGAAACTTGTAACCACCTCATGAAATTCCATCACCTAGAAAACAATAATATGGTATAAACATGAAGCCCCTTCCTTCACAATCATTTGCAAGTGCAAATGCAGAACAAGTACGTGTCCTGTCTTCCAATAGTTTTCTACTTCAACCACTATATTTAAATTGACAATAATGTACGAAATGCCAATCACTAAAACCAGTGATTGAATTACTTCACAAACAACTTTCATGATATATATAGTCTCCAAATGTACTAGATATCACTTGGCAATTACGTAGCAACAAGAAAATCACAAATCCAGTCTAAACCGATGACAATAAATCGTGTCTGAGATTGTTTTGTCTCCCACTTAAACAAGGAATATTACATTCTACCAGCCTACCTACTTCGATGACCATAGTTCCTGTCCGGGCTATGATAAGGAGAATATGGAGGTGGTGATCTTGTTTGATCCCTTCTTGATTTTCCACCATGAGGCAAGCGCTTAGGAGAGTAATCACGACCACCAAGATATGGTGAGCGCCTAGGGGGAGGAGAGTAATCCCGACCACCACGATATGGTGACCTCCTGTATCCATACTCCTCACGGCCAGAGCCACCTCGATATCTACCACGGTCACCACCACGATCACCACGATAGCCTTGCATGGAAGGAAAAAAATATAATATGCTCAAAATTAGATTACAATGTCTAGAAATTAATGACTAAATTCACACAATGAAAACACAACAAAAATCAATAATTTACCACTGTCCGTAGTGTTTTTCAGGCCAAGATAATGACCTGGTGTAGGAGTTCTGGCGCGCTTTCTCCGAGACTGAAATATAAATATCGAATCTCAATTCAACAAATATTTAAAACATTGAACAACCACAATCACGAAATGCAGTGGTAGGTCGGCAACTATTACAGGGGAGAAAACATTACACCAAATGCACTGTTAATACCATTCTAGGAAAGAAGATTCAATTACCGTATTTGATACAATAGTCTCAAACACAAGGAAGAGAAGTATATTCATATTACTAGTATCCACCAACTTATGCCAGATTTTATCAAGAACAAAAAAAAATGTCAGGTATGAGGTACCATAAAAGCCTGATTAGAATGTTGATAATGACCGTAGTTGGGAGTTGAAAGTAATTGCTGAGGTTGTATAGTTGTTGTGCAATATAGTTGCTATTTTAGTTGATCAGATGCAATTGAAAAGCTGTTTTAGCTGGCCATTGATCAAGCGGTTTAAATGTTGCAATGGATGAACTCATCATCTGTAATTGCTGACAATATAGCTGAAGCAATGTCTTCTGAATATAACCAGAAAACTTCAAAGTCAAGAAAAAAAGGATAACCAATCAAAAATACGTTAATCGTTGCTATCAAAGGATCCAATAACTTACCCTCTCCACCGTTATGTATCGGCCTTCCAGAACTGATTGATTCAGGTGCTTAATGCAACGGTTGGCATCCTCAACACTGTCCATTGTTATAAAAGCAAAACCACGAGAGATGCGTGAACGAGGCTCCACAACCAGAAAACATGAAGCCACCTGAAGATAAAAAGGATAATTAATTTGAATATTACTGATGTTAACATGACAAGCAAATACAAGAGAGTTACAGAACGATCACAAAAGTTTCCAAGATAAGAGGCAAAAAATAAACACTGTATAAGGCATTTCACCCAGAACATAAATTAAGAAAATCTGTTTATCTTTTGCAGGAAGTCGTATTCTAGGAAGATGAATTATGCAACAATTTCTGCATACAAGATATTGATGTTTTACAGGAAGTCATCCGTATATAAGCAAGACAATGACACGGTGCACCATAATTCTACCATAACACATCCCACATTCAGGTATCAAGTAGATCAACAAACCTTTCCCTCCTTATTGAAATGATCTTCAAGATCTCTCTCTGTGACCCTTGTAGATAATCCAGTCACATAAAGTGTATTTCCAGGGTTTATAATCTCACCTGGCCTGCCAAATTAATTAAAGCTTGAGACAAGAATAATAAAAATACTAGAATACCAAGGAAGTCAAGAAAGAAAAACGAAATCATAACAAACCTTCCACGACCTCTAGATGCTGATCTGGATCTGGACCTGTCCCTTGGTCTAGACCATGATCTGGACCTAGAACGAGACCTAGACCTGGACCTTGACCTGGATTGTGCTCCGTAAGGAGGAGGAGGAGACCTGTCCCTTGAATACCTGATATATCCAGATATAAACATCAAAAAATAAAGTTGAAAAGAATGAAAAATTCAAAGTTCAACATCAATACGGCATATATAAAGTATCAGACTATAGTAAAATCATCAACTCTGGAAGCAAATTATTTCCTAAAAAAAATCCATATATACAGGTATTCACAAATTTAAAAACAGGCACTAACTAAAAGGCCAACCATGTGACAAGGCAAGAGAACGAGTGGTTTCTCTTTATCTAAACTCATAAAAGTAGTTCATATATAATATGCAAGAAATTGTTAGTCAGTTACAACCCATAGCTAACAAAACCTTATCCCAACTAGTCAGTGGTGACAAGAAAAAAGTACAACATGGAATGAAGCATATAAAGCACAACCATACTCTTCACGTACCCAATTTCAAAAAAAATTTACATCAAGAGTTTCTTTATCAGATACGTGATAATTCTCATCCAGCCATTACTCATCCCGTATAATATCTAATACCTCAAAAAGTAATAACTCAAATAAACGCCACCTTTTATCCTAACTGATTGGAGTTGGCTAAAAATTAATGTTATGAAACTTGAGCTTCTATCATCACACCAAGCATGGACACAAAATAAAAAACTTTACATTAGATTCGCATTTATAGACTACTGTATAATGACCAATCAAAACCAGTGTTCTAATGGTCCACTTAATCTCCGCCTAGGCGATAGGTGGGTACTCTACCGCCTAGATTTAGTTGGGTGCCTAGGCCCTTGCTTAGACAGTCGACTTAATAAAGGCTTTGAAACTCTACAATACTCCCATAAAAGATTGTTTTTTGGTAATTTTTAAAGTAAAATTTAAAATAAATTATACAAACTATATGATTTGTATTGCATAACAAGTATATATAATAGAAAAATAAATAAATAAGATCACCCGCCTAAGACGCTTAGGCACTAGTCAGCCTAAGAAAACGCTAGGCACTAGGTTCCCTCCACCGTCTAGGTCTGCGTAGCAATTATTAGAACACTTATCAAAACCTGTGGATGGCTGGATGCTAGCACTTCCTCGCATGTTTTATTCTTTTATGAAGGAAAATATGAAGATGATAATCAGAACCAAGAACTTGGGGTCAGTAATTCTTGATATCATAGTAAAGATTTTCTAGCGTTTCAGCATTTTACACAACAAAACTGAAGCAGTGCACTCCATACGTGCAAATCAAACTCCTAACACAGAGAAAAGGTTTTGACTAATTCAAGCTTCCAAACAATAACTCTATTCTCACTCAATACTTTGACAAGAATTTCCTATCAAGGAATTAGATTATCTTTGTGTATCCTACTTCACAAAACATATGATTGTCACATGTACTACTCCATCCTTGACAAAAAAGATAATTACTTTTGTTTGAATTTTTTTTCTACATAGTAAAGGCAAGCTGAATACACGCATACTTTATAGTACACGCAGAGATACAAAAAGGCAGTATCATAACAATTTATATATTTTCCATACAGTTGTATATTTGCAATATACTTGTTTAATATATAATTATATATTCAGCTACTATTAAAAATGGACTTTGCTTACCACCTCTATCTTGAGATAACCATTAAAATATATCACAAAATATAATGTTTGTACGTGTGTATATGTACGTAGATATTACTTCCACTGCCTTCAACTCTGTGCTGAAGAAACCCCTAAACAAAAGTAATTATCTTCTCATGATGGAGGAAGTAAATATTTTCTAAGCTCCCTTGCAAGCAATATAGAATAAAGTTTTAGTGCCAAATGAATAATAAGTACTCCAAGCTGTCCAATTTTCTATTATTCTTATTCCAGGGTATGAAATTACTACTGTGGATATTCATGCAAAATGAGATGGTTATTATTAGTATTATAACTTAATACTTTATAAAATTCTCAATTGTTCAGTTACAAGCTTGGCATATTATGCAATATCTCCCACTCCACTTCCAAAGCAGAAACCCCCAAAGGCTCTCAGATTTCCAGAAATGACGGATAATTTTATTTATTTTTATTTATGTGGGAACCAAATGGCTGTAAAACTATCTCTAAGCTCAACAGATTACTATCATTTCTATTCCAAAACAAGCAGCTATTACCTAATTAGATCAATTGTTAGATAATCTAGTTTTTTTTAATCAAATGAAAAGATACACTACTGCATAAATATCAAGTTGGGAGAGGCAAGGCAAAACCCCTCGTACACCAAATCAAAGTGAAAATAAAACAAATAGCATATCGTAAGAGTGAAAGAAAAACAATCGAGATGCAATGGAGTTTGAGCATTAGGGTTTACCTTTTAATAGGAGAATCAGCCTGCATATAACGAAAAAAGTATCAAAATATAATCAAATTCTAAGCATATGTATACATATACAGAAAGACGATTACCATTTTCGCGCAGAGGACAGAACCTAGCTTGCGAGATTGAGGAACGAGTCTAGCAGAGCTGCAGAAAGAATGAACGATTTGTTCGTGGTGGGCGAGAGAATTGAGAAATACAGTACTCCATATACATCATCATTGGGCTAGTGGGCCCAAAACTAAGCCATTTAGTGTCCAGTGGGTTTGGGCTCTACCTTTGTACGGTAATACTTCGTTTTATAATTTTTAAAGGATGAATTACATATTCTATTATATTTTTAAAAATAATTACAATAATAGTGCACTCATAAAATCTTTTCACAACTAATATATTTTTATATTTATTTATTAGGATTCCTTAATTTAGAGAATTAGTATTCAATTAAAATTCCTTAATTTATGGATTAGTTATACTCATGACTTTTTCTCTCTCTCCTTATCTATAACAACTGCACTTAGTCATCCCCTTCTTCTTCATTCAACTGAGAATTAGATTATTACTCTGCAGGCTCTGAAGTAGCATTTGAATACTTGCAAATATCAAAATGCAGTCTTTTTGCGCATGAATCGCATAATAATGAACTCACTTTTACTCAATGTACCTCGCCATTGATATGACAGATCTTGTCCGAACTTTCCATATTGAAAGACTCACAAGGTGGAAGGGAGGAGGAGAACTAGGCGGAGGAGGAACCACAGGTGGTAAAGATCGAGGTAAAGGAGGTGGAGATGCTGGGGTGGTAATGGAGGTGCC
>CM035148.1:123852095-123902504 GCA_020205605.1 Panax ginseng | reverse complement strand
TCGTAAAGTAACATTACCATATATATTGTATATAGGTATTGTGCAGTCATGGGCAGCAATGCTGATGGGTGCAATGTCAGGCTCAATACCCTGGTATACCATGATGGTTTTGCACAAGAAATCAGCATTCTTTCAAAGTGTAGATGACACGCTAGGTGTCTTCCACACCCATGCGGTGGCTGGATTTTTGGGAGGGATGATGTCCGGCATCTTAGCAGAAACCAACCTTCTAAGGATGTTCTACGGGGAGTCCAAGTACGGTCCAGGCTTACTGTGCAGCATAGGTGAAAATAACTTGTTGGGTGGACTCAGGCAGATGAGTTACCAGATCTATGGAGCACTTTTCATCACCGTATGGAATGTTGTGGTCACCAGCCTCATCTGCATTTTGATAAGTCGCATTGTAAACCTCAGGATGGATGAAGAAGACCTTGTAATAGGCGATGATGCGGTGCATGGGGAGGAAGCGTATGCTTTGTGGGGAGATGGTGAGAGACATCCTCCTCCCCTTCGGTTTCTCACCCCGAGAATGCCTGCCTTCTGTCGCCGCCGCCGTTGATCTCCTGCTGCTTGCTTTTGGAAATTTATGGCCTTTGTTCATTCTAGTACATGTCCATGTCCATGTCCATATATATAGATCGAGGCATGCAAAAAACATAAGAGAGATAAAAGAAGAGTAGATTATGGAGGAGCAAATGAGGTGCAAGATTATAATAGTAGTCAGTCTGTCGCTGGCAAGTCCTTTGTTTGTTGCTGTTCAACTTAAAAGAAAGTATATATCGATTACTTTCAAGTTCCTACCAATTAAGACAAATTAATTAATTGTCACGTACGATGGAGTACTGGTAATGGTGACTATTGTTTTGTGTAGGTTTTTTGGGACAGACGTACATGGTGCATACAACAGTACTTGATCAGTCAGTAATTACATAGTATAATATAGTATGATCATCAAACTATGCTTGATATTGAGAAATGACACTCTACTCGCAATCTAAAATGATTAATTTCAGTGATATATGAATATTTTTTATTAAATGTGAAAGAAAATGATGAAAAATAAATAAATAAATAAAATAATAATAGAATACATATGGATGTTGCACTGAATGAATATTAGGTGTTGTGGAGGTAGGTCATGTGATCGAAGAAATTAAGAGCATTTGCTAAATCGAAATTAAGGGGAAAAGGTGATAGATAGGCAAGGATTTGAATAATGGAAATAGAAAGAAATGGGAAATTATAAAATTAAGAAAGATATGGGAAACATTTCTTTGGTTTCTGTATATTTTTCATACAAAAATTCTATGTGAACATGAAAATTGGACATAGCTCATGTCATGTCCATCTTTTTCATATTACTTCCCTAAAGTCTAATTTATTAGCTAATCACAAGGGAGAAAAATTACAGACAAGTAACAGCAACGATACCCTCTATATCTGCTGCCAATATTGTCATCTACATACCATTTTCGTCTTTAAAAGATATTTACCTTTCAAAGGGTCAAGAGAGAGCCTTCCTATGTTCCCTACCTCCTACTTATTATAATACCATAGATCAGGTTAATTGGAGGCAAGTTCTCAGTCAAATCTTATTGGAAAACTCCATTGTCACTGTTGTTTCATGGCTTAGATTAGATTAGATTAGATTAGATTAATTTGGCATGCATCCTGTCCTATCCTATCCTATCCTATACTAGTGGTGTTCCTAGATTCAGGTTCATCATGTAGCATCAAGTTAGTTGAGTTGCCTTTTTTTTGGCTTGGCTTGTTGTATCATTGGTCTATCTCTTGGAAATATCTCAAATAATTATATACAGATTAAAATACACATAAATGGAGTACAAACAAATACATCCGGGAGCTCCCTCCATCACAACTGGAGAATTCTCAGTATTTCTTTTACAGTTTGGCTTCAACTATTTATGGTGTACGAGTTGGGTTATATTAGAAGAGAAATACATATGGGAAAGAAAAGGGACTTGCTTATTCTTTCACTGGAAAGATATCACATGCCTTGTAAAGAAACTTGTAAACACCTCATGAAATTCCATCACCTAGAAAACAATAATATGGTATAAGCATGAAGCCCCTTCCTTCACAATCATTTGCAAGTGCAAATGCAGAACAAGTACGTGTCCTGTCTTCCAATAGTTTTCTACTTCAATAATGTACGAAATGCTAATCACCAAAACCAGTGATTGAATTACTTCACAAACAACTTTCATGATAATACACTACATATATAGTCTCCGAATGTACTAGATATCACTTGGCAATTACGTAGCAACATGAAAATCATAAATCCAGTCTAAACCGATAACAACAAATCGTGTCTGAGATTGTTGTCTCCCACTTAAACAAGGAATATTACATTCTACCAGCCTACCTACTTCGATGACCATAGTTCCTGCCCGGGCTATGATAAGGAGAATATGGAGGTGGTGACCTTGTTTGATCCCTTCTTGATCTTCCACCATGAGGCAAGCGCTTAGGAGAGTAATCACGACCACCAAGATATGGTGAGCGCCTAGGGGGAGGAGAGTAATCCCGACCACCACGATATGGTGACCTCCTATATCCATACTCCTCACGGCCAGAGCCACCTCGATATCTACCACGGTCACCACCACGATCACCACGATAGCCTTGCATGGAAGGAAAAAAGATAATATGCTCAAAATTAGATTACAGTGTCTAGAACTTAATGACTAAATTCACACAATGAAAACACAACAAAAATCAATAATTTACCACTGTCCGTAGTGTTTTTCAGGCCAAGATAATGACCTGGTGTAGGAGTTCTGGGGCGCTTTCTCCGAGACTGAAATATATATATCGAATCTCAATTCAACAAATATTTAAAACATTGAACAACCACAATCACAAAATGCAGTGGTAGGTCGGCAACTATTACAGGGGAGAAAACATTACACCAAATGCATTGTTAATACCATTCTAGGAAAGAAGATTGAATTACCGTATTTGATACAATAGTCTCAAACACAAGGAAGAGAAGTATATTCATATTACTAGTATCCACCAACTTATGCCAGATTTTATCAAGAACAAAAAAAAATGCCAGGTATGAGGTACCATAAAAGCCTGATTAGAATGTTGATAATGACCGTAGTTGGGAGTTGAAAGTAATTGCTGAGGTTGTATAGTTGTTGTACAATATAGTTGCTATTTTAGTTGATCAGATGCAATTGAAAAGCTGTTTTAGCTGGCCATTGATCAAGCTGTTTAAATGTTGCAATGGATGAACTCATCATCTGAAATTGCTGACAATATAGCTGAAGCAATGTCTTCTGAATATAACCAGAAAACTTCAAGGTCAAGAAAAAAAGGATAACCAATCAAAAATACGTTAATCGTTGCTATCAAAGGATCCAATAACTTACCCTCTCCACAGTTATGTATCGGCCTTCCAGAACTGATTGATTCAGGTGCTTAATGCAACGGTTGGCATCCTCAACACTGTCCATTGTTATAAAAGCAAAACCACGAGAGATGCGTGAACGAGGCTCCACAACCAGAAAACATGAAGCCACCTGAAGATAAAAAAGATAATTAATTTGAATATTACTGATGTTAACATGACAAGCAAATCCAAGAGAGAGTTACAGAACGATCACAAAAGTTTCCAAGATAAGAGGCAAAAAATAAACACCACTGTATAAGGCATTTCACCCAGAACATAAATTAAGAAAATCTGTTTATCTTTTGCTGTTTTGCAGGAAGTCGTATTCTAGGAAGATGAATTATGCAACAATTTCAGCATACAAGATATTGATGTTTTACAGGAAGTCATCCGTATATAAGCAAGACAATGACACGGTGCACCATAATTCTACCATAACACATCCCACATTCAGGTATCAAGTAGATCAACAAACCTTTCCCTCCTTATTGAAATGATCTTCAAGATCTCTCTCTGTGACCCTTGTAGATAATCCAGTCACATAAAGTGTATTTCCAGGGTTTATAATCTCACCTGGCCTGCCAAATTAATTAAAGCTTGAGACAAGAATAATAAAAATCCTAGAATACCAAGTAAGTCAAGAAAGAGAAACGAAATCACAACAAACCTTCCACGACCTCTAGATGCTGATCTGGATCTGGATCTGGATCTGGACCTGTCCCTTGGTCTAGACCATGATCGGGACCTAGAGCGAGACCTAGACCTGGACCTTGACCTGGATTGTGCTCCGTAAGGAGGAGGAGGAGACCTTGAATACCTGATATATCCAGATATAAACATCAAAAAATAAAGTCGAAAAGAATGAAAAATTCAAAGTTCAACATCAATACGGCATATATAAAGTATCAGACTATAGTAAAATCATCAACTCTGGAAGAAATTTATTTCCTAAAAAAAATCCATATATACAGGTATTCACAAATTTAAAAACAGGCACTAACTAAAAGGCCAACCATGTGACAAGGCAAGAGAACGAGTGGTTTCTCTTTATCTAAACTCATAAAAGTAGCTCATATATAATACGCAAGAAATTGTTAGTCAGTTACAACCCATAGCTAACAAAACCTTATCCCAACTAGTCAGTGGTGACAAGAAAAAAGTACAACATGGAATGAAGCATATAAAGCACAACCATACTCTTCACGTACCCAATTTCATAAAAATTTTACATCAAGAGTTTCTTTATCAGATACGTGATAATTCTCATCCAGCCATTACTCATCCCATATAATATCTAATACCTCAAAAAGTAATAACTCAAATAAACGCTGCCTTTTATCCTAACCGGTTGGAGTTGGCTAAAAATTAATGTTATGAAACTTGAGCTTCTATCATCACACCAAGCATGGACACAGAATAAAAAACTTAACATTAGATTCGCATTTATAGACTACTGTATAATGACCAATCAAAACCAGTGTTCTAATGGTCCAGTTAATCTCCGCCTAGGCGATAGGTGGGTACTCTACCGCCTAGATTTAGTTGGGTGCCTAGGCCCTTGCTTAGACAGTCGACTTAATAAAGCCTTTGAAACTCTACAATACTCCCATAAAAGATTGTTTTTTGGTAATTTTTAAAGTAAAATTTAAAAAAATTATACAAACTATATGATTTGTATTGCATAACAAGTATATATAATAGAAAAATAAATAAATAAGATCACCCGCCTAAGAAAACGCTTAGGCACTAGTCAGCCTAAGAAAACGCTAGGCACTAGGTTCCCTCCGCCGTCTAGGTCTGCGTAGCAATTATTAGAACACTTATCAAAACCTGTGGATGGCTGGATGCTAGCACTTCCTCGCATGTTTTATTCTTTTATGAAGGAAAATATGAAGATGATAATCAGAACCAAGAACTTGGGGTCAGTAATTCTTGATATCATAGTAAAGATTTTCTAGCATTTCAGCATTTTACACAACAAAACTGAAGCAGTGCACTCCATATGTGCAAATCAAACTCCTAACACACAGAAAAGGTTTTGACTAATTCAAGCTTCCAAACAATAACTCTATTCTCACTCAATACTTTGACAAGAATTTCCTATCAAGGAATTAGATTATCTTTGTGTATCCTACTTCAAAAAACATATGATTGTCACATGTACTACTCCATCCTTGACAAAAAAGATAATTACTTTTGTTTGAAAAAAAATTCTACATAGTAAAGGCAAGCTGAATACACGCATAATTTATAGTACACGCAGAGATACAAAAAGGCAGTGTCATAACAATTTATATATTTTCCATACACTTGTATATTTGCAATATACTTGTTTAATATATAATTATATATTCAGCTACTATAAAAATGGACTTTGCTAACCACCTCTATCTTGAGATAACCATTAAAATATATCACAAAATATAATGTTTGTACGTGTGTATATGTACGTATATATTACTTCCACTGCCTTCAACTCTGTGCTGAAGAAACCCCTAAACAAAAGTAATTATCTTCTCATGATGGAGGTAGTAAATATTTTCTAAGCTCCCTTGCAAGTAACATAGAATAAAGTTTTAGTGCCAAATGAATAATAAGTACTCCAAGCTGTCCAAATTTCTATTATTCTTATTCCAGGGTATGAAATTACTACTGCGGATATTCACGCAAAATGAGGTGGTTATTATTAGTATTATAACGTAATACTTTATAAAATTCTCAATTGTTCAGTTACAAGCTTAGGATATTATGCAATATCTCCCACTCCAGTTCCAAAGCAGAAACCCCCAAAGGCTCTCTGATTTCCAGAAATGACAGATAACTTTATTTATTTTTATTTATGTGGGAACCAAATGGCTGTAAATTACCTAATTAGATCAATTGTTAGATAATCTAGCTTTTTTTAATCAAATGAAAAGATGCACTACTACATAAATATCAAGTTGGGAAAGGCAAGGAAAAACCCCTCGTACACCAACTCAAAGTGAAAATAAAATAAATAGCATATCGTAAGAGTGAAAGAAAAACAATCGAGATGCAATGGAGTTTGAGCATTAGGGTTTACCTTTTGATAGGAGAATCAGCCTGCAAATAACGAAAAAACATCAAAATATAATCAAATTCTAAGCATATATATACAGATATAGATAGACGATTACCATTTTTGCGCAGAGGACAGATCCTAGCTTGCGAGATTGAGGAACGAGTAGCAGAGCTGCAGAAAGAATGACCGATTTGTTCGTTGGCGAGAGAATTGGGAAATACAGTACTCCATATAACTCATCATTGGGCTAGTGGGCCCAAAACTAAGCCATTTAGTGTCCAGTGGGTTTCGGCTCTACCTTTGAATCGTAGTACTTCGGGCTGTTCGTTATTTGAATCTTTTGTTTGTTTTATAATTTTTAAATAAATGGATGTGAACTAGGGGTGAATATAGTGCGATTTGAAATTTAAACCGCACACAAAATTGCTTAGGTGCGGTTTGACAAATTTAAAATTGCACATAAAACTGCTTGTAATTGGTGCGGTTTGATTTTGAATTGTGCAGTGCGGTTTCATTTGGTACGGTTTCGATTCCAAAACCAATTGAATCAATAAAATTGTATGCAATTTAAATTAACTATTTAGGATCATACAATATTAAAATTGTAAAAAAGATAATTGTATGAGATTTGTATGGTGATGGTGATCATGTATATCGATACCATTCAAATTCAGAATTAGTAGCTTAATTTTCATGGGAGGTTCATTACACAAGGTTAATTGAAACATATCTCCTATAATAGGATTGTATAATTAAATAATTTTCATGGTGCGGTTTGGTTTCGGTTTTGGCTAGTGACCAAACCGAAACCGTAAATTTAGTTTTTCAACCTACTTAAAACCGTCACATACGCCGAAATTGTGCAGTTTTAATTGGTGTGGTTTGTGCGATTTTTGGTGCGTTTTTTGCTCCAATTTAGTTCCTTGCTCAGCCCTAATGTGAACGTTTCATCTAAAAAATTGTGTCTAAATCAGTAAGAAGTAATGTTCAATTATATTTTTACTTACATACCCTCATAAAACAATTAAAAATTATATTTAATATCCATCTATTTTTAATATTATAAACAAATTTTGTTTTTTACAAATTATTTTTTATTTTTTTCTTTAACAAATTGGTCAATAATCAATCTAATGAATAGTGTTGTACTAATTCTTTTATGGATTAATAGACTAATGTTATTATTAAAAAATTAGTGTTTACTTCTAAAATTATATTACTAATAGTATACTCCATCAAAAATTGTTCACAAATTTATATTTATTTTTCTTAAATTGCATTGTTTCTTTATAATTACATAATAAATTTGTTCATAATAGTCTAAAAGGTAAAAAAACACATGTATCTAGATGTTTTAGACAAACAATTATTAAACACATCATTTTAATTTATAATCAGATCTTCTTCTTCATCTCGTTCAGATTCTCTTATATATTTCAAACTTTTCATTCAGTTTTATCAAACAGTCTCTTTTCCAAATACTAGTATTTCATTTTAATTTCTTCTAAAAATTGTAGATATTTTTATATTTTTCAATGATGACATTTTTTATATTTCAGTCATTTTTATCGTACTTCTAACATTTAACATTTTAAAAAAAAATTATTGTATGAATTATTTTAGAAATATATCTCTAATTTTTAAATACATAAAGAATTATAGTCCGAGTTTGTCATCTCTTAACTAATTTTCAATATTAAAAAAGTGTTTAAAGAATAAAGATACTTTATCCTTCCACATAAAGAGTAATATTTGCAAAAAAGTAAAAATATTTAAAAAGAAAGAGTTTTTTTTATGCTGATAATAGTATAACTAATACAATATATTTAATTTAACATTACAATTTCACTTGGGACTAAAATAAACACTAACTATCTATCATTCTATCTAACAAAATCTGGGCTGATTTTAAATTTTCATTACCCTAAACGACTAAAGTTTGAGATATAAACTGCTATCATGTAGTGAGTCTTGGGAAGTACTATGTAGTATATATTGACTCAGCTAGTATTCAATATAGAATAAATAAGAAAGATACATTTTTTTAAATAAAAAAATGATTTTTATTTTTGTACGAAATGAAGAAAGAGCATAAATATTTGGATCCTACCCAACATACATAATTGCAAACAAACAAAGGCAAAGGAAGGAGAGTTGGGCAAATGCTATCCATCCACAATCCACATTCAAATTGAAATTGAAAGCGTAACAAATACTAGTAATATTTTATATATACATAGCAACCATTAAACCAACAGGCACCTGACCTGGAGGTTATTACAAGCTACATGAAGAAGAAACCAATGATAAACACCTTTCCCTACTTTTTACATCTCCCACAATTTCAATGTAAAGATGTATAAAAATATACAATACTGGACCCAATATAACAACAGGAAGAAAAAAGAATGCCCTCTCAGGATATTAATTATGTTGTTAGAATATCCGGGAGAGTAGGGGAATGAACTCCAAGAACTTTACCTCCAACATCAGGAAAATTCTCGTGCCCAGGAAACGGACCCACCTTTCCATCAACATCTACCTCAATAGGGTACTTGAGAAGATGCCCTTGCAATGGGGTAAAGTTATCAGCTGTGAATCGTTTCCAGTTTTCTTCGGCCACCTCATTCACTAGCTTCACACACTCTAAAGTCTCTGGCTCCTTGAAGCAATTCTCTAACATCCCAAGGTGCTCGGCCCACAGTGACATTCTGTATCCATAGACCTAGGAAGACAACTTTATCATGTCAGCAAGGTTATATGAACAATTTACCCTGCCTGCTGCTTGCCACATCATTTGGTTTATTTAAAATGTAGGACTAAACAAATTCCATCACTTAGCAATAGTCTCAATACACCCAGTTCCTGAACTGCCGCTTAAGTTATTATTGGCAGATGGAGGGGGGAGGTAATGAAGAAACCCAAAATCATTAATTTGCTAAACAAAGAGAACGCATAGTCAAACCTGGCCACGCGGATGATGCTTCTTTGCAGCCCAAGTTTGATGGGGCTGATATGCACCCATGGCTATCTCACTGTCTTTTGTACCAGCCATAGATCTCTGATTAATGTTGGCAGATCCCACTATCACGTATTCATCATCCACTACCATTCCCTTGGCATGCACATAAATCATAAACCGCTGAAACGTCCATGAATTGGAAACCTGAAGAAATAATCAAGAACAACTTTTTCATGAACTTCAAGAAGAATGAAATCAAAAGCTAATACATAATATTAACTCTTCAGCTCACTAGCTTATAGAATTATTTACTGTGATAAACACATAAATTAGAGAAGCTAAACAAGATTTCCAAATTCGAGGTCAGATATACCCAGGAGCAGCATTTTAAGTCCAGAAGCAGAATTAGAACTTGAAAGTCAAATGCATATGGTGTGTGGAAAGAGACGCAAAATAATATGACACGTGGCTAAAGTAGCTACATCTAAGAAAATGGGCACACTCCCTATTCAATGCAGCAATAATAACAGTTAATACAACAATGCAATGCTTGCTACCTTCACAGTGGGGGGAAAAGCAGATATAATAAGCCTTACATAGTATGATAAAGAGCCGAATGTGTTCCCGTTCATTAGCAATTAAGCAGAGAATCAGACCTATGTGGTGTTTGCTTGGTAGGAGCCAACTGACAAAACCAATGACCGTTCATTTTTGCACAAGTAATCAATGAACTTTGTTATATTGTGGGCTTTACTGTTGAGAGAAGAGACATATGCCAAACATATAATTCGACTTTTGAAGACATTATGAGTCCATTGTTTGAAGCTAAGGTTGGAAGATTTTTAAACTTAGAAACTTGCCAAAATATGTGTAAGCTGCTTTAAATTTTTTTTACCAAACATGAATTGAAATCTCAATAAACATCACTTTTGTTCAGATCTACTAGTAAAAGCACTGACAGACACTAACTAAATGCTAGCAGTTGTTTCCAAATATCTGCATTATATTTCAAAATCCCTATAAACTAAAACAAACTCAGAAGATTATCTGGCAACTACCTGACTAGTATCTGCAAAATTTTGACTAGCTTCCTTTGGAATTTCTTCTCGTTTCCCAAGGCAATAGAAATTTAAATAGTCATAGGGATGTGAGTCCTCAAGCTGCATGGATTTAAGTTCCTGTGCAACCGTAGCATACATCGCTTGCATTGTCTGGCTCTGCCAAAAATAAACACAAGAACTTGTAAAGTATGAGAAAGGCATGTTCTTACTACTGTAATGTTTCTTCGTAGTCTTGTATCCTTTAGATAGGAAGGAAATTTAGATGTAAGAAGAGAGAAAAAGAGTCCAAATATTAGGTAGGGGTACTTGGACAGGTCGCATTTTGGACATATTTGGAACTCGAACCCCATCTATATGATAAAAAAAAATTATTTCTTATTAAAAAAATGATAAAATAATTCTTATATATTTTAGTAAAATCTAAAATGATAGATGAATTTAGAGCATACAGCAGTTGAACTGATTTTATAAAGATGAATTTCTTTTTCTTTTCTTTTTTTGTAGAGGAGTATTAAGAAAGCATAATGTATAGAAGCAATGGAAAGGAAGATCTCTCTCTCTCTCTTCAAGCTTTAGCCAAAATGGATGTTGGCCCAGGAGAATAGGATTTTTATACATTTTAGTACAATCTAAAATGATAGATGAATTTAGAGCATACAGCAGTTGAACTGCATAATGTATTAGATAGACACGAGAAGCAATGGAAAGGAAGATCTCTCTCTCTCTCTCTTCAAGCTTTAGCCAAAATGGATGTTGGCCCAGGAGAATAGGATTTTTATACATTTGTTTCTCTGAATTTAGCGGACCAAAGGGGTTATGAAGAAATTTAAATGACTTTCAAAAAAGGTATAAGAGTTAGAAGCTTGAATTAGGGTCGAAAGAAAATTTAGGGGCTGCCATAAATCTAAGAAGTGTAGGAAGCTTAAGAAAAGGACGAGTTCTGTGAACAGTAATGCACAACAGTATTTCAATTTTTTTGGGGGTGTCTAGTTGCCAGTGTTAGAAGGAACAACTGAATTAGGAATAATACAAAAAACGGTTATAGTTGCATGACACAAACTCCAAGCAAAGCCCAAACTTTTTCTTGTTAAAGGTATAAAAAAGGGGCAAGAGTTGGACACTTGAAAGAGGAATGTGAATGCAACAGTGAACAGAAGCCATGTTTTGCATTTTTCTTTTGATTATAATTGCTAGGGCTAGCAAGTGTTTGAAGAACAATTGTTGTCGAAACAATACCTACGATAAGAGTTCCCAAGCATAGCAGAAAGTACCCTTCTTCTAGGTCATTTTTTGCAGCCCAGTATTACATCTGAGGCAATATATTTGTTGTGTGCATTGCAAATTTCATAACCCATTATGCATGCAAGAGGCACAGCCTGCTTATCTCTCTCTTTGTGTGCATTGCAAATTTCATAGCCCATTATGCATGCAGGAGGAACAGCGTGCTTATCTCTCTCTTTCTCTCTCAACTTTGGCGAGCCCCTTTTATAATGTCAACTATTTTATTTTACTATTTATCATTACCTCACTAATATTCATCTCAATGATTTAAGAACAAATACTAGCAACTAACTAACAGAGAGACAAACAAGCTATAGGACATAGTATCAATGATAAGATGGGCAAAGATTTCTATTTTGCAATAATCTAATCTAATCTAATATCTAAAACCACAAGGCAAAGTTAGTTTTGTCAATTTCAATATTAACTGAACAGAATAAATGGAGACATTTTAATATTTATTCTACTGTTTACAACTCTAAAACTTTCAATATCCATTTAACAAAATAAATGACGACTTTTTAATATCTATTCTACTGCTTACAAAACATTGAAGAATTTTAAATCTTCTTCAAGGGGAAAAAACACCCTACAATTAATATTTTATCCTCACCATTTTCTCTACTTTGTTTGGCTACTGTGAATATGAAAGGAAAGAAATCTTGAAATTCATATAGCTGACTAGGTTCAATGGTTTTGGAATAAATAAAAAAGAATTTCTTGATTTGATAGTTGGGTCATGTTTATTTTGACAATTTCGGAGCATTGGAAATCATTTAAAGAGTATAATCTACATTTAGGCTTTTTACCTGCGAATTCATTAATTTTTGGACAGGGGTAAAAGCATTCACTTAGGGGTATTATTAACATTTCCATTCTTAAAAAAATGTCAAATGACTTTGATATATAAATATATGTACTAAATAGTTGAAAACATTAAAACAAATAATAGATTAGAAAGAAACATACATAAAAGAGCAAAACTAAAGTACTGCAACTAATTCTGCAAAAAAGTGCCAAACTGAAGGCATAAAACAACATCGATCTAATGAAAAGGAGGATGTATTGTTTGGCCAAAATAAATTTAGCAATACTATTATAATAAACAATACAATATACAAATTTAAAGTAAACATTTAATAAAAAAAAAAGACATTTTTGTTCCCTACCCTTGCTTGCTTGCAAGGGTAGTAGACTAGTTTATCATACAAATGTACAATCAAGCATCTTTATTCCTTAGGCATTTCAAATTTTACCAGTTAGAAAACCACATCACCTGCCAAAAGAGAATCTCTTGCACTGTAGCAGTAGTCGGAACACCCTCAGGCCACATTGGTATGACAACATAGACAGCAAACCTCTCCTTGGCTTTAATTTTACTAGCAATTTTTAATGCTAACTCCATAGGGATGAGATTCTCAGCTCCTGATCATATCATGACAAGTTGACAACACTATCTTTAGAAAAGAACTTTAAGAAAACAAATAAGAACATGTATAGGTTAAATTATGTAGTATTGTACACTAAAGAAGGGTAAAAAAGATAAGATAACTACAATCCTGCATGACTAAGCACAAGCACAGATACAGAAAACTAATGATGTGGCAACTTTGACCCAAATTGAAAAGAAGATTTGTTTGAATTTAACCCACCCATAACTCACAAGTAACCCATCCAATGACCCGCCCACTTATAATCTCCTTCATTTCTTCCTGAAATCTTCATCACCTTCAAACTTCATCTTCGCCCAAGTTACAGAATCAAGTAAACAAGATACCAATTCAAAAGCAAATACAGTCTTTCCATCAAGATTTCAAAATCCATAGAACCCATGTTAAGCAAATGCGAAAGGGTCCTAACCTTGTGTCACAATTCTTCGATTCAAACTTAATAATTCATCGATCACTCATAGCCTCAGCATCATTTTTTACTTCTCAAACTACTATCGTAGATATTGTCTGTGGTGGTGGTGGTTTTGGGGTTGGGATGATGGTGAAAGGAATTTTTTTTTTATTACATGTAATAAAAAGTAGTCACTAAAATGGTGAAACAAATAACTCATTTGAAATTTGATTAGATGATTTTTCTTTACTTGCATATTTACTTCAAATAAAATAGATATATAAAATAAATAATCATGTGTTATTAAATTACATAAATTTTCCTTTATTACATATTTATTTAATAAAATATGTTATATATTTTTCTTTAATTACATAGACATGAATACTCTTTTGTTATTAATTATATAAATAGAAAAAAATAATGTTATTTACATTTTAAAATTTATTCCATGTTATTTCTTTTTTACTAAATTTTCTGATTTTAATTTAATTTATTTTAAATTTCTTTCATTTTTTTACTTAAATTTCCTTCTATTTTCGTTTAAAGCATTGCCACATTGATGTAGGACGAGCCCGTGAAAGTTGGGTGGAACAATATAAGAGACTTTGGAAGCCTATGAAATAGAAGTTGTATTTTAATTAGTTTCTTTTATTTGTAGTTATCTTTTCTTTTATTTGTAGTTATCTTATTGGAGTTCAAGTTAGGTTAGGAAAGTTGTGTAGGAGTGTTATAAATAGTGATGTACTTCATTATTTTGATACATTGAATGATTAATTAATTGAGTTTTGTGTGAGAATTATCTGTGTGATATTAATTCTTTGTCCCAAATCCCCCGTCCCCATCATTTTGGTATCAAAGCCCAACCCCGACCACCTTCTGCCGCCCCAACCTCTGTCCCAAAACCATTGTCCCATCATCATCAAAAAAAAAACTATCAACCAAACAAAACCTTATTCAAACCCTAAATCATCTCTCAAACCTAAATTTCAGTCAAAAATCTAACCAAACAACTGAAGTAGCAGCCCCAAATCGCAGCCATCACATCCAAACCCTACCCCATCTCCGATCGTTCCCAATTCCCAAATTTCAACCCCATCCAAATCAAGCAACCCTAGATTTGAGCCTATCTTTTCAATTTCAAAATAGATCAACAAAAAGAAAGGTAGGAAAGAGAGAGAGAAGAGTTAGAGAGAAGAAGAATAAGAGAGAGAAGCCACCACTGCATCACCACCGTTACAACCGCCGCGACATTCCACCACCACCCTTATTTTTGTGTTGCGAAAGATTTAGGTAAATTTTACATATCAGTCCCTATAGTTCCATTTTCTTTCATTTCAGCCTCTGAAATTTCAACAGTTTCAGTTCAACCCCTGTTTTTTACATTTCTTGCACTCGAGTCCCTAAAAAAGAAAAGAAAAAAGAGTAGTCTATATTTGTATTCACAAGAACCATGGTTAATGCGGGAGAGATCAACGCCAAGCTTGATAATTACTCCCTCCATTCCTAAATAAGTGACGTTTTAGAAGAAAAAATTTGTTCCAATTTATTTATCGTTTACAACTTTCTAGGAGAATAAATTATTTAATTTCCTATATCACCCCTACCTTCTCTCATTGTCCCAAGAAATTATCACCCTTTGCATTAATAGTTTTCAACTTCCCATAAAGGGGTAGTGATGAAATTTTACACATTTTAACTATTAAATGATAGTATTAAATGACTTTCTTAATCTATATGCAAAAACCTTAAACGACACTTATTTAGGAACGGTATTTAGGAGCGGAGGGAGTATATGTTACAACAAGATGAGTGTCTCAAAAGGATTGAAGACTCAATCACAACACTTACTGCAAATGTTCAGGCCTCTATTACAGCACTTACAGTAAAAGTTAATGTACTCACGAAACGCGTAGATAAGGGACAAGAAGATGCTCTTAAGAATTTTGAAGATCATATTCCGAATTCTTAATCATCTGAGACTACAACAACATGACCCTAATCCACGAGTTAATGCTCCAGATCCTAGGATGAATGCAGTGGATAGAGGAGTAAAACTAGATGTTGGAGATTTCAATGGCGATAATGGTCCCGAGACATTTTTGGAATGGATTCATAGTTTAGAGAGCTTCTTTCATTGGTATGAATTATCTGATGAAAGGAAACTCTTTTTTGCTGAAGCGAAGTTGAAAGGAACAACTCGGATTTGGTGGGATCAACATCAGCAAAATTTGTATACAGCTGCAAGACAATGGGAAGATATGAAATCTGCATTAACCCAACGTTTTGTACCTTCGGATTATAAGCAACATGCATATTTGCAGTTAACTGAGCTAGTACAAGGAAGTAAGTCTGTAGTCGAGTACACGTCAATGTTCTACAGTTTGGTTACACGATCTGAATTTCCTTGGGTTGAAGAAGTTTTAATCTCAATGTACCGTCGAGGATTGAATCTAGAGATTGCAGGTGGTGTAGCTACAAGTAAATTTTTGCTTTTGGATGATGATGTTGAAGTTGCCACCCAAATAGAGGATAATTTGAAAAGAAATTCTATTAGGCCTCCAATACAAGTCCAAACTCGGAGGGAGCGTATTTTTGTGGAGCCTGTTTTAAATAGGCCAATGGAAAGATCGTCAACAAGCCCTTCAGCTACTAGCAAGCCTAATCGTACCCTAGGTTCTTCTAATGCTAGCAACAACAATTCATCTAGGTGCTATAACTGTCGTGGTTTTGGTCACATGTCTTTTGAGTGTCCTTCCCCAAAGGTAAATGTTGCCTCTACTCCCTCTAGGCAACTCGCTATTGTTGACAAAGCGTGCGGGAAAACCGACTTAAACGAAGAGGTTTGCAAGCCGATAGACGATGAGTATGAGCTCGATGAGCAAGATTTAGAAGTTGAGGCTCATTTGGAAGGATGTTTAGGTGTTCTTCGACCTTTACTTGTTGCCCAGAAACACAAGGATGGTCCTAAAATCCATCGTGGGTGAATTTTTCAGACGAGAGTCAAATGTGCAGGACAGGTGTGCTCTCTTGTGATTGATACTGGGAGTTGTACGGATGTTATTTCTGAGAAAACAGTTAAGAAACTTGGATTAAAAGTTGAGCCTCACCCGGAGCCGTATGATGTTTCATGGATTACCAATACTAAGTTGCGGGTTACCCAAAGGTGTATGGTTACATTTTCTGTTGGCAAGCTCAAGGATACCGTTGTGTGATGTACTGCCCCTTAAAGTTTGTCACATTATCTTGGGGCGTAAATGGCTATGGGATCGTCATGCGCAACATGATGCTCGTGCTAATATCTATTCGATTATCAAGGGCAATACCAAATTCACTCTTACTTGCGCTCTCGACATGCCAATTTAAAGCTTGCAAAGACTTCTTTGGTGGTCCGACGTGATTATTCTTGCGTTGATAACTCGACGGAGACGAATTTTTTTCAGCGGAGGAGAAATGATGTAGGACGAGCCCGTGAATGTTGGGTGGAACAATATAAGAGACTTTGGAAGCCTATGAAATAGAAGTTGTATTTTAATTAGTTTCTTTTATTTGTAGTTATCTTTTCTTTTATTTTTAGTTATCTTATTGGAGTTCAAGTTAGGTTAGGAAAGTTGTGTAGGAGTGTTATAAATAGTGATGTACTTCATTATTTTGATACATTGAATAATTAATTAATTGAGTTTTGCGTGAGATTATCTATGTGATATTAATTCTTTGTCCCCAATCCCCCGTCCCCATCACACATCATATATGATTTCCATTTCACCTTTCTCTCTCTCATGTGTAAGCACATGTGGCAAAACCATTTAAAGTCAGCTTTATTCAACGGATTTTGTGACGTTTTGTAACAAAACGGTAGTTTAATGACTTGATTGGTAAAAAAATGAGTCTAGTGATGTAAATATAAATTGATGCCTAGTTTAGTGATCAAAAATGTATTTTACCCTAAATAAGTCATTATTACCTAAAAGAGAGGTTTTGTTAACTATGTACAGTAGAATAAGCATATGGTCCCCAACTTTTAAACAAAGAGAGAAAAATGCACCAATAGAAAATTTCATTCCCAACCATAATCCATAAGGACCATAACCTGAACAAATGAACATGTTTAAAATCTAGTCCCCAATTACGCTAAAACCTGGAGTACACGCATAAACTATCATACAAGATTTCAAGTATCATTTAGCAAAATTTCTTTTTGGCCTAACTGACGAGAACAATTGAGTAGTAAAATTGTAGGTGTAATACACACAAACAAAAGTATATTTACCTGAATCTTTGTATGCCGGCCACGCATATGATGATCCAATAAAATATTGATTTTCAATATATATGTAATGTTGAGCAGATCTGATCGCTTGGATATATGCTGTTTGAATGCTTTTGTCTATTACCTGACTTTTTGCAGAGACAAGGTTCTGCAGTAATAACATACCAAAGAAACAGCACACTTAGCTTAGCTCTGATTACTGTTATAAACAATAATGTGAATTAGAAGTCTTGTTACTTCTCATGTTTAGGAAACATTGCCAACCTTTACTCCATACAAAGACAACCACACAATAAAAAATAGGGGGGGAAACACAGAAAACAAGCCACTTGCACGTGAATGAATATATAAAAGGAGTTAAAAGGATAAATACAGTTCATTTATCAACCTGGTCCTGAGCAACATCAACGGTTTTGGGAAATCCCTTTACAGATGATGAATCAATGGAACGGAATATCTGTGGAAAAGAAGATAAACTATAAACTCGTGAAGTGTGGTTAAACAAGGATTTCAATTAACACCGACACGTGCACAGAAAGAAAAAATAGTAGAAGAAAAATATTGAACCCAAACCTGCACATGCCAGTTTTCAGGATCATCCACATTAGAAACATGTAACATGGGATCATCATCTGGAACCACTGTGTAAGTTCGATCTTTAGAAACAGAAGCAGTAGGGCTGAGTATCCATGAGATACGTTCTATCTTTATCAAAGAATCATCACTCCAATGGGTTATCTTTTTCTTAAGTATACTAAATTCTCTCCACGTTGTTGATTTTTTCCAACGCTGCTCAAAATTCAAAAGAACATCATATGCTGCATGACCCTCAATTTTGCTATGCAAATCATGCCACGGCTGCCTTGGAGCCTTGGTTCCTGCCTAATACAGACGAGAAATGGCAGATAAAAAAAATTAACTGGAGAATTTGACATGTAAGCAATCATCTAATAATTGTATATGCAGTACGACATATTCAGCACGAGCCATGTAGACCCTGAAATCATGCAGGAAAGCAAGATGGACATGACATATGGTACGCCTGACAAAGCTCTACAAGGTGTTCCCCCCAGAGCTGGGGGCATCTTGCAAAGAAAACGCACCCTGCTTTTACATATACGGATTGTGTCAGGAAAAACTAAACTACTAAAGTCTTTTCAATCTTGGTGCCATCAGCCATGGACACAGGCAGTTACAGTTTACACCTCAGACTTACATTAGACATTTACTGTATTTCATTTGGTGGCTAGATCAAACGGTAATATCCCCATGTGGGGATCATGTTACAAGTGAGTATTCACAAACGAGATGCTACCCGTCTCAGCAATTAAAGAAGGATCTTTTCATGTGGTGCATGGGTGCTTCCATCAAGCCTGACATTTATAAATAGCTAGCTAGCCGCACTTCGTCAAGCCTCCAATAATTTTCTTATAAACTTTTATTTTGGCACAAAGAGCTCTTTCATCAAAACTTTACTGCTTAAAAAAGGACTGAGCACAATTGCAGCTAATTATGAAACCCACAACAAAAGTTCCAATTTTAGTTGCAGTTGCGGTTTTTACTTTTTAGAAACTGCCAAGTCCAGATGTTGTTTTTACTTTTTAGAGTGTAAAACCCACATAAAACAGTATCGCATTAATTAATTAATTACATGTGTGTGTGTGTTTGTATATATAATGTAATTTTTATCCAAATCAGCATTCAGTAAGTATTTATAGTTTTATACTCAATCACCGCATTAATACTTATATATAGCTTTTGAGACTATTTACACAAAATTTGTAACTTTGAGCCTTAAAATTTGACTTATTATTTTGGGATTTATACTATGAGATTTGGCCATTTAGATTATCATTATTTCTACTTATCAACAAAAAACACAAGATTATCATTATTTAGTATTCAGTCTTTCAATCGTCTTTAATATCAAATTTGGATATTTTTATTTCAGATTTGAACTTCAGTAATCCAAGAACAAAACAAAAGTTGGGCCACCTTTTGGGCACAACAGCACTACATGAAAGAGCAACCACAAGCTACCGCACCAATCATTTCTGGTGCAGTTCCAGTTTTATTTTTGTACTAATCGCACTTGCAGTTATGATTAGATGTCAAAACCGCACCTACCCTCCCCCAGCTTAAACTATGCACTTATGCAATTACCATATCTGCTAACTAGCAACCAAGGGAACATTTGTGCAGCTGCACTATGCTTATCACAAATAAAAGGAAAACATGACTGCCCTACCTCCTCACTCTCTTCTCTGTATAATAGCTTTTGCCTCTTGCATCACTGCCCCTGTACAAACCTCACCCTCGAGGTAAGCACTATGATACAATCCTGACCGGGCTCGCATCAAACAACGACTCAATTCAAGTTCTGAGGGTTCATCAAATGATTTAAGTAATTGGGCTGAAAATTATTCAAGTATATCCAATAAAAGAATTGTTCTTCAATTAATTAGCATGACCCAATTATTATTGGACCAAGGTAGCTCAATTCAAGCCCAATGAAATTTACGGACTCCAATTAATTCTCACCTAATCGCTGCACTTAACGGATTTTTCATTATTCCTAGTTGGTCTCGATAATTGGAGCTTCTTATAATATATTCAGCAAGTACATGCAAACTACATGCAAGGTTGCTTAACATATCAAGTGGGCCACAGTTGTTAACATCTAATGCCTTTATTCCATTTGAATATTAAGTAATCTATATGCAGCAAGTTGACCATTAACATGTGGGCCCACGGACTCAACAACAATTGATTTTCTATCTTGATCATAATAGTCGCGTATTGAGCCTATAGTCAGGCCCACGGATTCGCTTGTTCCAAATTCACACGGCAAGAAAAAGGTCCGAACATGGCAAGGATTATTTTTGGATTTCTAGAAAATTAGTTTTTATAATTCTATTGTAATTAGAATTTATTATAATTCTATTGTAATTGGATTTCTAGAAAATTAGTTTTTATAATTCTATTGTAATTAGAATTTATTATTAGCTAAGATTTGTTTTCTAAATAGGTTTCTATTGCTTTATAGAAATAAGAATTTCTATTCCAAATTGGTTTATAATTTCTATTAGGATTAGGGTTTTTGCAACTAGTATAAATAAAGGACATGGCTTATGTAATAGATATACATCACATTATTAATAAAATTCTTGTGAGATTATTCTCCTTTTGGTTCTTTGAGAACTCCTGAATTGATCATAGTTTTTCTCTGAGATTCAAACCCGACTTATCATACAACAATACATAGTTGTGTGTGGCGTCTTCTATCGCATCTATCGTCGATTGTGCCGAGGTTCCTGTTTCAATATAAACAAGGGGCTTAGGTGTCGTTGGTGTTCCATTCAACGCTGATTTCATTGCTTGATCGATTGTGTCAAGGTTCTCGTCTCAATATAGACGTTGGGTTGAGGTGTCGAGAGAGTTCCATTCTATCAACTGTGCTAGAAACGATCCGAGCGACGACCACCTCACGCAAGCGTGTCGTGGAGTCCATCATTTGGTATCAGAGCTAAGCCTTTTTAGCGAGTTACTTATCTTTAATTTTCTGTTGAATATATATAGTAAAAAAAATATTCATGAAAAAAAAGAGTATAAAAAAATCTTGTGTTAACCAAACTTGTAGCACACCATTCTATCATCCGATCATTCCATCATCTACCATTCATCATCAATCCTAACGAAGCAATATCATCCATGTCTGGGAAAAATTTCGAGGAAGCACAAACGAAAATTCAATAGAGGCATACAAGAGGAGTACAAGGCAATCGATCTGTGATTTTGTGGTATTCCAATAGTCATACCTCATATATTTTGTTCTTGATAAGTTACTTTTGAATTACATTGTAAACTGTGAATTTTATTTAGTGAATTCAAAAAGAACCTATAAGGGAGAATATTAGAGGTAAAAGGCAAAAGTGTGAGATCAATTGAGGGTAAAAGCCAATTGTGCGATACACGAGCGTTTCATAATTGTGTGATATATTGTTTGAGCGAAACACGTAAGGGAGTGTGTAACGAAAATTTTCTTTATCTACTAACCTTTGTTTTGCAGTGAACATGTATGATTATGATTATGAAAATTCTTATGGGTCTCAAAGGAATTCTTTCCAAGGCAGGAATGATCCAAATGCTTATTTGAGATGGGAGAAAAGGATGGAGCGAGGGTTTGCCTACCATGATTATTACGAGAATATGAAGGTCTGACTGGCGGTCCAAGAGTTTTCCGATCATACAACTACATGGTGGGATCAATTAGTACTTAGTAGAAAAAGATGTGGAGAGCGCCCGATCGAGACATGGGCAAAATTAAAAATAGTAATGAGAAAGCAGTTTGTTCCAAGATAGGTTAATCGACAGGTGGAATATGTAACAACCGAGAAAATCGGGTTATAATGTAAAATAATTTTATTTGAATAAATAATGAATAAAACTATAATATATGCTATTTATAACGAGTAAGCGTGATGAAGGTTATTCTATAACCTAAAAGAGGGATAATATAGTAGTATTCTAGCAAGGTGCTAGAATTAAGGTGTTTGTAATTCCAAGACGAAAATAAAAAATTTCCGAAAAACACTATTCATCCATTTCTGCTTGGGAACTATTTTTGAAATTCCGGGAAATACTTAACGATAGAATGATAAGGATGGATTATTTAATAATAATTCAATTATGACAAACGCAGTTTTTCGGCCGCATACTAAGTTTGAGAATGTTAAGGAAAATAAAAATTTGAATAAATGATGGTTGTATAATAAGAAAGTTATTATACGAGATAATGAATACGAGTATAATACAAGGTATTGTACAAGTATATAAGAAAGGTAATATAACGTATATGATGAATGTTATACGAACTAGTATACGAGAAGAATACGAGGATTATACGTTAAAAGCCTAAATCATTAGTAATGGACTAATAGGATTTGGATATGAACTTGGCAAGCCCAAGTGAAATATGTTAAGGCCCAAAGATAATTTACTTTAAGCCCAACGTTAGGCCCAAAATTAATTAAACCTAAGCCCGAACCAAGAACCGAAACCGTGGATCGAACCGATGGGTCATCGGGTGAGAAAAACCCATGGGGCAACCCATGTGGGCCCCCCATGATGAGTCATGGCTGGCCACTTGGTGGCCAAGTAAAGGAGGTGGCTTTGGTTGCAAGCTTTGAATAGTAAGGAGGTGGAGTGATTTTGACCCTTATACCCTCACTTTGTAAAGCTTATAAATAGGAAGCTTATGTTGGTCATTTGTTGCTTGATTAAATTCACCAACATCTTAGAGTAATAATATTGAGAGAGAAGTGAGAGCTATCTTAATTAATCCAAGAAGAAGAAGAAGAAAGCTAGAACATCAAAGGTAATGAAACGTTAACCTTTAATCTTCATCTCTTCATTTGTAGCTTTGATAGAGAAGTGGATTTTGGTGGGGTATGCTTCATAAGGAGTAACAAGGATGGCTATTAGTGGACTTAAACATTAATAACTATGTTACAAGTGGAATCATAATCATAGAAATATGAACTAATAAAGAAAACATGAAAATTTATTTTATGTTGTTGATGGACAAGTTTAAAACCATCATATGTAGGATTAGGTGATATATGTTTGTTTAATATGATGGATGTATGGATAATGGAATGAATCCATTTTGAACGGAGTAAAAATCTAAAGTAACGAAGTTATGGCAAAATTTACAAGATTAGACCATAATCGTCGAAATCGTGAAATTCTCGGAATGATAGTCAAAAGTCGTCGTTTAACTCGAAAACCTTAGTTTTCGATGGCGTATCGAAGAACTTTGCATTTAAGAGTTGTGGACTCAAGAATTGTCAAATTCCGACTTAAAACAAAGAAACTGGCTATGAACGTTCACGAACATTTAACGAACGCGTAATAGAGAATTTAAACTGTGAATTTAATGTTAACGGATTCGAAAACGTAAGTTGTCCTAATGGAATCGTAGTATACAATATATGTGAGATAACGGCTTTTGAACGAGCCAATTATGACTTATAACGATTAAATTACGAGCCCGGAAAGGATTTGAAATGAAAAACTTGAAAAAAAATCAAAGGCTCTGGGTCGGCGCCGCCCAAGCCTATGAAGATGGTGTTGCAGCGCCATCCCCGGATCCCAGACACTGATGAGTCGTATCAGTGACGACTATACTAAGAAACTGGCCAGCCTTGTCAATTTACTTAGGCAAAAGGCAGAGAAGAATGTTAATGAATACAAAAAAAAAGGAAGTTGATTGAAAGTGAATTATGACCTTAATTAAACTTAAAGTAACATCATAAAGGATGATTAAAACCTTAAGTTTAACGATTAAAAGTGAACGAAAGGTTACGAGAACGTAAACACAAAGTAATACAGTAAACCGTACGCACATTAAATGAATGTTTGAGATTACTTGAAATGTAATTACTTAAGCATTGAATAAGTAATGTCACTTAAAACAATAAAATGTTATAAAGACGTAATGGGCGTTAACTAACCTAATGAATGTTAGTAAGTTAAGCAAATAGATAGTTAGACCGAGAAGAAGGAGAAGATATGTTAATGACAATACTTGATGATTGTTTATGACCTAATGTGGTATGCTATGTAATTATGTGATGTAGAATCTATAACGACTCAAAAGGGAAGTGAATTAACAATAGAAGACGCTAAAGGCAAGTGTTCTAAACCCTTGTCTATACTTATTTTAGACAAGCTTTATGATTCATGTATCTTACGCATGAATTGATGTACAAAGAAGTCGAAGCCAATTCTTTCGGCTAGACTTAATGTATTTTGTGGATTTCATTATAATCTATAAAAACATTATTGATATTGCTATCTTATGTCAACTATTTGGTATGGATTCAAAGAAAGACTGAGTATGAATAAATAAATGTTTTATCGTCAATCGACTGGCACGTGAGGTTGCCAAAACTTAAACGTAGATACGTTTAATGTAGTAGTGTTGTACAACATAGAGTACTATAGGCTGATCACTTAGACGTGCTCGTAAGAAATGTCGGACTTATGGACTTGGTGTCGGGTTGTCCTTTTTAAAGAATGAATGAAATGCTCAAGGTCTTGTACCAAAATCAAGGTTTAACCGATGATGTTCATTGTTAAACATTTTAAAGAAAAGAGAAGTGCTATTTTGAATTATCTATAGTACTTCATAACTATTGATTCGGTTATATAAGATATATATTCATATGATTCAAACATATTGCTTAAATGAAATTGTTATACTTGCTGAGCTAGTTATGTTCACCCTTGCTTGAACCATATGAATGCAACTAAGAATGAACGGACCGAAGGATCCTTGGAAAGGCTATGGCGGACAAGTAGTTGTCTTGGTAATAGCATAGTATGAATTTTGTATTTATTTGTAACTATGACGAAGAACATATGTAATGGTTACAAAGAACCTGGGAAGGGAAATATTATTATGTAATATATAGAAGACATATTCACTCTTTTGAGGTTTTTCAATTGAATGTATGCGTGAATAGTAGCACCGTGTAGCACCATCTGTTGGGTTGGAAGATACCCGGATTTGGGGGCGTCACAGAATATGCATCTTCAAGGCATGTGGATTATCATCCAAGGCGATCAACTTGGTATGGACATGAAGAGTCGTATTGGAGTATAGAAAACCAATAATTTCTAAAGAAGAAAAAGAGGTTCTCAAGGATTCTCTTCGTCAGATGATGGAGTCGTTCCGTGAGGGGATGAAACATATTCAAAATGCTCTTACGGAGCATGAGAATCAAATTCAGTTAAGAAAGGAAGAAGATACAATCGAATATGCAGTCCAAAGGAGAGTTATTGGGTTCTAATAATCAAGAAGATGAGTTTGTGAAAGAAAATACATGTGAAAAAGATCGACAAAAAGAAATTGTTCAAAAGATTGATAATGTAAAAGAAAAGTTTGAAAAGAATGAGAGAAAAGAAAAGAGATAATGAAAAGAGTCAGCTTGAAAATAAACGAGAGAAAAACAAACGAGAGGGTGAGCATAAAGAAGAGAGACAAGAAATATGTGACTATGAAAAAGAAAGTGAGATGGAAAGTGATTTGTATTTTGAAAAGCCAATGATTGTGCATTCGTACAAGACAGCGCTTTTGAATACTAACAAGGTTAACTCTTCTCTGTCTAGTTCTATTTTGTCTTTTGTGCAGATTGTTGATGATATATCCCGAGCTATCATTCCGTAGCAATCAACTGATAGTATTCCCGAGCAGACGACGGAGTTACCGACGGGTTGGAGAGTTGGTGAGAGGATGGGACAACGAGCTTGTGCATCGATTTTGAATTGGTTAACAAGTATCGTTATTATTTTCTTTTCTTAGATAATATGCCTGATAGTTTACATAGTACTTATGTTTTATCTACATGTGATAATAATGCCTAATCAATTTAGCATGAGATAAAGTGGTAAATGGAAAATTGTTTTAACATACGAGTTATATAGATGGATAGTTATTTCTGTTAGATTAACTGATGCATCTAGCGTTTTCATGAGTTATTTAAAACATGTTTTGCATGCTTCCATTGGGAAATTTGTGTTTAGATATTTTGAGGGTAGAATCGTCTTTATCATAAACTATGGTGGATATTTGATCTTTGTTGAGTTGGTTTATAAGCATGATGTGTGTTCTCGTTCTCAATGTTTCTACTTGCATAAAATTCATTCTGGATTTTCTTATCCATATGTTGAGTTAGGGTTTCATGCTAGTTAATCTTTACATGAGATGTCGATAGTTGACAATGATAGTAATCATGTTGTTTCGTTAGAGCAATCTTCATTACATGATTAACTATCATATGGTTTTGTTTCGAGAAGTGTTTATCATCAAGATGGATTGAGATATGAGATATTTGCATGTTTAATTAGTTCACTTGAATTAGTTAAGGCATTGCATACTTCCATGGGATTGTTAATTCATATTTTGCATTCTTTCATGGAAAAATTTGTTATTATCTGTTTTGATGATATTCCAGTTTGTGTCAACAACTTGGGAAATTCTTTAGCATGTGTTGAATTTTTTCGAGATCGTGATAAAGGTGTTATTGAATTTTCAACTGGTGATTGTGACATTTTTATTCCATTGATATAATTGATTGATTTTAATTGTTTTTGTGTCAATGGGAAGGGAAAGGTTGGTTGTGTTTTGCAGATTCGTGATAGGATCATCTTCATCGAGGGAATCATGGACGTGCAATTCATCCCGTTCAATGCATAGAACATCTACAGGGAAGTGTTTTGAATATTGTTCTACTAGACTATGCCTGTGATTTTGAGTTATTTTATTTCTTTGCAATGTTCTAAAAGGCGCTAGGCGGGAGGGCCAGGGGGCCTAGCGCTTGTGGGGCTTAGGCGGGATTTTTTTATTTTAAGACAATTTTAATATTTTATCTTACATTCTAACAAAACAATAATATAAAGCAAAACAATCTATAATAAAGATAATAATTAAATTATAGAATTAGTAGTAATTGCACTTAAGTAGTAAGATATATCCATTGCTTGAAATAATTAAATTATAGAATTAGTGTTACTAGTAAGTAGTAAGTAGTAACTAGTATCTTGATATCTTTATATATATAATTATATACGTACTTCTTCTCTCTCAAAAAATTAAATAAATGTTATTTTTAAAAATTGGTGTGGAGTTTATTGAATGAGACATTTGATATTATTAATTATGAAATTATTTTTATTTGTGTAATTTTCAAAATTGAGGACTAAAAGAAAATGACAAATACCATATACTAAGTATGACTAACATATCTTTACCGTATTAGTTTTATTCATAAACAAAATTGGTATTAAATAATAAAATTTAAAATTTTAAGAATTCAATTCAATATTAAAACTTAAGAAATTATACATAAATTTAAGAATTATATTGAACTAAACTAAATATTACAACTGTATCATCATTTATATAATTTGAAGCTGGTACAAGTTCAAAAAATTACAACTATAATAAAATTATCCATTTTGACTTTATCTTGTTCACTTCTTGTTGTGATTTGATATGCCACAACTTGCATTAAAAATATAGTAAATCATTAGAAAAATAAATATATCAAGATTTGATTTTGGTAGTAATTTAAAAAAAAAACTTCGACTGGGCCCGCCTTTCCCGCCTAGGGCTCGCCTTTCCCGCCTAGCTCACCTAATTGGCTGGAGTGCTTTTTTCACCGATTTGGCCTTAGGCGGCGCAAGACCCCGCCTAAGCCGATTTTTAGAACATTGTTTCTTTGTGATTAGACAAAATGAACTTGTTGATTTGTTATGTGTTTAATCCGGGAATTCAAGTGTACGAGTTTATGCGATGTAATGAGTTTTCTTTGATTATACAAAAGATACATGTTGATTTGTTTTGTTTTGTGTTTAATCCAGGAATTCAAGTATGTTCGCATTTGCAGAGTGACAAATTTCAGAAATTGACATTTAACCCAGGTGCAATGAAGTGGGTATTTTTGCGAATGTACGAGATCATCAAATTGACTTTTGATTCGGGAATTCGTAAATGGATGGATATGCAGCATGGAGAGTTCTACATATTGATATTTGATCTAGGAGGAGTTGGAACTTTTCAAATTCTTGCTTGCGATGATCAGATTTGTTGACAAATCATGTTCAAGAGGAGGGGATGCCAGATTTGAGGACAAATCCTTTTCAAGAGGAGGGGAATGATACAATTCTAATCGGGCTCGCATCAAACGACTCAAAGAATTATTCAAAGAAATCCAATAAAAGATTTGTTCTTCAATTAATTAGCATGACCCAATTATTATTGGACCAAGGTAGCTCAATTCAAGCCCAATGAAATTTACGGACTCCAATTAATTCCTAGCTAATCGTTGCACTTAACGGATTTTTCATTATTCCTAGCTGGTCTCATTAATTGGAGCTTCTTATAATATATTCAGCAAGTACATGCAAGGTTGCTTAACATATCAAGTGGACCACGGTTGTTAACATCTAATGCCTTTATTCCATTTGAATATTCAATAATCTATATGCAGCAAGTTGACCATTAACATGTGGGCCCACGGACTCAACAACAATTGATTTCCTATCTTGATCATATCAGCCACGTATTCAGCCTATAGTCACACCCACGGATTCGCTTGTTCCAAATTCACAGGACAAGAAGAAGGTCCGAACATGGCAAGGATTATTTTTGGATTTCTAGAAAATTAGTTTTTATAATTCTATTGTAATTAGAATTTATTATTAGCTAAGATTTACTTTCTAAATAGATTTCTATTGCTTTATAGAAAAAAGATATTCTATTCCAAATTAGTTTGTAATTTCTATTAGGATTAGGGTTTTTGTAACTAGTATAAATAAAGGACATGGCTTATGTAATAGATATACATCAGTCATCAGATTATTAATAAAAATTCTTGTGAGATTATTCTCCTTTTGGTTCTTTGGGAACTCTTGAATTGTTCATAGTTTTTCTGTGAGATTCAGACCCGACTTATCATACAACAATACATAGTTGTGTGTGGTGTCTTCTATCGCATCAATCACCGATTGTGCCGAGGTTCATGTTTCAATATAAACAAAGAGTTTAGGCATCGTTGGTGTTCCATTCAATCAACTGTGTTAGAAACAATCCGGGCGACGACCACCTCACGCAAGCATGTTGTGGAGTCCATCACACTAGAATCACACTCTTAGAAGTACATAATGAACATCAGGATGGAATTCAGCCTACTAAGATCCATAAAGTGATTGTCTGATTGAAATGAACTTTATTACATAATTCTATACAAATAGTCATGATGGGTTTAAATTATGATACAAATTATGTTTATATTTACACACACACACACATGTGTGTGTGTCTATAGATATATGTTCTGGAAGAAGTAAAAAGAGTTTAATATACAAATCAACTTTATTCCCAAATTATATGAACATCATATGTAGGTAAATCATGCATCTAGATTTACACAGAAGGAGCAAAAGGCTAAATAATGCCATCTGTACACATCTGAGTTATCCATGTTTACTATGGGTGCCTATATATAGAGAAGTGATCTGAGTTACCATGTTTATTATGGGTGCCTATATATAGAGAAGCTTCACTTGACAAAGACGACAAATTGCAAATTCCACTTATAAATTATGGGAGCAAATAACTTTTGCTCACTAAATCTCTGTGAGTACAACACCCGCTTGCTAATAAATTTTATTCATTACTCTTTAGTCAATGATTGTCTAAAACACAGGATTTGCAAGCAGGAAAGATTACAAATTCTGCAGTACTGACATCAATTCCTACATCTAAAAGCATGACACTCAATTGACATTTAATTGAGCGAGTTAATTTGGTTGGTCGAGTTGACTCAAACGAGTTAATCATTCCTTTCCTATTCCATTCACTTCATTTCTCAATCCCAAATTCCTTTTTTATTTCTTTTCCATTTCTTATTGGATAAGAAAACCGAAAGTCTAAGACCTATCAACTTCATCAGTACATACATTCACAACTTTAATAATATACATTGAATAAAAAATATAACCATTCACATTTTCACACATAATTGAATCTTGAAAGTGTTGAAATTTTAGACATGACATTATTTTTGAAATTTTACGCGAGTTAACATTTTGTTGTAACCTTTAAAGCCATTATGCGAATTCATATTGATTCATTGTTTGGGTGGATCATTTCCGGAGGTTTGAATTTTTCAAAATTGTGTTTTTTACTTGAGACAAGCAAATGTTTAAGTTTGGGGTATTATTTGATGAGTGAGTTTTATACTCATGAATTGTGTGTCGTTAAGCTTAATCTTTTGGATGTTTTTAAGTGTTTGGTCTCATTCATGCATGTTTTACGTTGTTTGTAGGAATTGGGACAAAAGTTACTTGGATCGACTTTTGGGGGTTACTAGATTAGCATTTTGACTTGCCATTTACATAGTAGCCTACTTGAGGCCAATTTCAACATTTCTATATGGACCTTATTTGAAAAACTTAAAGAATGAAAGTTGTAGATTTCGTCTCCTCTTCCGGAACATCTTGAATCATCAAAATGTCAGACTCCGAGCGACTGACATCAATTCCTACATCTAAAAGCATGACACTCAATTGACATTTAATTGAGCGAGTTAATTTGGTTGGTCGAGTTGACTCAAGCAGTTAATCATTCCTTTCCTATTCCATTCACTTCATTTCTCAATCCCAAATTCCTTTTTTATTTCTTTTCCATTTCTTATTGGATAAGAAAACCGAAAGTCTAAGACCTATCAACTTCATCAGTACATACATTCACAACTTTAATAATATACATTGAATAAAAAAATATAACCATTCACATTTTCACACATAATTGAATCTTTCCCTCTACACTATTTATACCTATTCACCACCAGAAGATCTACATGTATTCAATATTGAGACCCTTCATATTATTCATGAATTTCGTGGTCAGTGCAATATATATGTTACATATTTTAAAATTTATAATCATAATATTTAGTTAAGTTTTACATACTAATATTCAAACAATCACGTGCCTTGCACGGGTTCACCTACTAGTAAAATTTAAAGCAATCATATAATATAGTATAATCAGAGCACACAGTAAGCCAAGTTTATTTAGTTCCAGGTACTAAGAGTGCAGGTTTGAAAAATCCTGATTACGAGTATGCATACCAAATTATTTTCCAAAAGAAAGTAAGAAGTTGCCAAATACTCCTAGTTAGGACATGTATTTCATCGGTTAATATTAACATATAAAAGAATAGAGAGTTTCCATAAGAGGATAAAACAATGAAAGAAGAGAAGGAAAAACCACTCACTGGGAATGTAGGTTGATGATAATCTTCCTTAAATACAGCAGTATCAAGGTCACGGAATAATCGATGCTCAGGCGTATCGTACCGACCATCACAGAGATCAAGACCACCTACGAATGCTGTAATCTTTCGATTGTTACCATATGCCTGGGTATCTACAAGCACACACTTCTGATGGTGTGTGAATGCAGTTCCAACAACCTAGAAATAAACAATAAAAGAACCAATTCCAATAACTTACTTTGTTTAAAGGAGTCCAGAAATATTTTAAGAATCATGAAAAATCTTAAAACATGAGAATCTTTAGTGCTCCAAAAACCATGGTTACAAAGCTTATTTGCTTACATATATCAATACATTGTGTAGAGGAGTTATGTTGTGCAGGAATATCTCTATTTATAGGACACTCCTGTCATGTGACACAAATTATAGTAATCTATCATTTAAGACCAAAGCAAGAGAGCAACCCAGTTTTCTTTGAGAAGATGGTAAACCATCAAGCCCTCCATGTAATAGCTTTATAGCTGCTATTAACATTTCTTCTCAAATTATTATGCAAATTAAATTCCAAACCATATCAAGAAGAGACTGGGATCGAGATTCAATTACATAGGTATCATATAACTAATTTCTTAAAATGTACTCATTCCATAGTAGCAAGTGTTTCTTTTTATTACTGTTTTAACACAGACAGCTGAAAACATATTCACACATAGCATTTAAATATATTTTTGTATTCATAAAATTCTTGCATCTTTTTTTTTCAACTATATTCATAATTTATTTATGCGCTTTCAGCAGAACTTAAAATTCATGCCAAAAACAATTCTTCTTTTTTTGCAAGAGAAAAAAGAAGGTGATTTATTATGGAATGAAGGTGGATAAAACTCCTCACAATGTGCATGTAGGTGCAACATAGATAAGTTTAGTCTATTATCAAGTCATTTACCACAAAGCAGGGTATCTAAGTCAATATCAAAGAACACAATTCAGACAACTATAATTGAATAAGGGAACAATAGCATATGCCATATATGAAAGATGTAATAACATATTTTGCTTCTAAATAAACACAAGTTTATAGAAATATGGAATGAAGCCTGCCTGTTGTTTGAGAAAGCCAAGCTTACTGCTGCCATAACGAGGTGCAAGCACACAAATAACTGACGAATGCTTGAAAAACTTCCTAGTCTCTTCATCATGGGTTTGCATTACTCCTTGCTGCATCCACCAATTCAAACCATTACTTAAATGCATAGGCTGAATATTTCAATGAGAAATACATATCCTCAATAAGACTTTTCTTTCCCAGTAATTTATCCTCAATAAGACAAATGAAACAATAAGTATAGTCTATAGATATCACATAGATATTTTGATATGTTAATGGCAATTACCTATATTGGAATTTAAAATTACTTGAAAATCTCTGACTATTTTAAGCATGTAAGAGAAAGTTTAAGATTACACTGGTGATGGCCGCCATTGCACCAGTGCTTGATAACGTAATCAGTATTTACTCATTTGGGAAATTAATAACCAAATGGTTGCCCAAAGACAGAATTTAAATTGTCTGGACAATCTCTGAATATTTTAAGCATGTACATGAAAATTAAGATAAACTGGTGAGGGGTTACCATGGCACTAGTGCTTCATAATGTAAAGAGAAATTACTTATCTAGTAGATTAATAAACAAAACCTGCATCACAATTCATAATAGATTAAGGTTAATATATTCCATCACATATTAGTTTATCTGTCTATGTAACAGTCATATGCCATCTTAGATATGTTCAAACGTACATGTAGAAAAATGTAGCAAACTAGCAATATACCAACTTTTTCCTTTTCCCCTCTCTCAAAAGAGACTTGTTCAAGTACTTTGAAATGTGAATTCATAAGTATGTACTTAAGTACAATGTCTATACATGAATACAGTAAGCAATTGCTCAATCCATTTCTTTTTTAATACTTGAATACTTTTACGTTATTGTTTTCAATATCTTACATCACATGGTACATATTTACGAAGGTTATGATACGATAAGATAAATATGATACATGAGCATTTCAGTACAGAATCGCTAGTGTGTCGTATTGTATCCTAAGATACAATACAATCTGCGAAACAGCAATGATGCAGTTTTTAAGTCAGACCAAAAAGATAAATTTAAGATATGTAATTTAAGTGTTCTGCATTTCTTTCCGAATCTTAATATGTGATTCACAATGCTATACACATTCACAATTCGGGGATTTTAAATGCACGATAAGATTTACAATTTGAAAACTATGCTCTACACTTTGATAATAAGAAAATCCCTGCAAATCACATTTACGGTAAATTCAGTTAGGGAAGGGGGAAGAACAAGTAGCATGCAAGTTCTTCAGTATGTTTTGTTTATTTATTTATTCAAACAACTTATCATCCTTGTGCATGAAAAACTATGAAAGCTGAATGTATGCAATTAATTAAACTTGTAGCAATTGAAATGAGCATAGAGAATATTATTAAACTTATAAGAGATTAAGTCATTCAATCTCAGAAAAAATCTAGTAAGCAACCAAACCATTCCATGAAGACAAATTTTAAAATCAATGAGACAAAATGCAGTCTTTTTTAGAATTCTCACCGTATTAATGAAGAGCTTACTATGTGAAGTTTTATCATCCCAAACCAGTAGCAAGACCCTAACCCCTTCCTCAGACTTGTACTTGAGCAATTCGCCGAGAGTCAAGTCCCCTCCTCGCGGTAACGGTCTAGTGGGCTCCCTAACTAACTTCACTTTATGATAAATTGACCAACCAACCAAGTATATAATATGATGAGCCTCGGATATTGCATAGCATATATCCTCCCAACAATGAGGCTGCTCATAAGTCCTCCTTCCATCTAATTCAATCGGAGGGAACTTACAATCATGGCTAATATGCGCATCCTGGTACAATGTAACTTGACAACCTTTTCTCAAAGGGAAATAGGTGTGCCTGACACCTAAATGATCCGGATCTCCGGCAATGCCGTGGTGATACAGCGGATTTTTGTCACACGGCGTGAATTTCAAATCGACATGGAGGGCGGTGTCAGGCTTATGCTGTTTCCCAGAGGGAGAAATGAGTGGAAACCAGCCACTGATGAGTTCGCCGGCGGCGACAGACTCGGCCGGAATCAGTACAGTGCCGATGATTTCGGCGCCGAACAAATCGTTGTCTTTGACTTGGAATTCTATGTTGACGGCGGGGTGAGCTAGTGGGATGTAGAACCGTTCGTTCCACGTGGGGTGTTGGGAGTTGGAGATGACACGCGTACGAGCAATAGTGGCCTGGGGGACGGAGACAGTGACGTAAGGGTCGCTGGTGATGATTTTGCGGTGGCGGCCGATCTTACGGTCGTCGGCGGCGGATGAAGTACGGCAGGCTTCGAGGCTGATGCAGCGCTTGAAGTGGCCGGTGACTACGTCCATGTTTGGTAAGCTACGAGCCTCGATTATACTCAAATCAAGGTCTCCGTGCAAGTAAATGAATTTTCCTGACGAATTATCCGCCATTGGAACTGAATCTCTCTTATGCCTTAATCAATCAATTCAATCTATATTGATGACTGAAAATGAAGGAGGTCTGTACGGCTTTGGGAGACGAAGCAAGCAAGGGATATGACTTGTTGCTGCTGTGTACTGTAAAGGTCTGTTCGGCAATTGGACGGTTGGAAGTTTTTGGGATTCTGTAGTATTCCCGTTAAGAACGTGAAGAGTTTTTGGATATGATTAGGTGGGAGAATAAGTATATATACTTATATAATATATCTATGAGCTGGAATTTACTTTATTTGTATATTAGCAGTGTCTGCTCAAAGGGGAGGGTTTATCAATGTTTCTTCTTCTGTTTTTTGTCTAGTAGTGTCTAGTAATTTATTTAAATTTTTTTCATTTAATTGTCTAGGTTGTTTGTAACACGGATCGATACGGAGTGGTTAACATAAAATTAATTTTGATCAATTGACTATTACAGTATTGACACACTGCGTGTCAGTGATGTGTTGATCAATTGACCAATTTATTATAAAATTAACATCATATTAATTGAATCTATGGATAGATAATAATTTTTTATATGTTGTGATAAAGGACTTGATCATATAAAATTTCTTCATTTAATTAACACATAATAAATTTATTATGTTGGTTTATTATATCACATACATTATTAAATTAATATTTATTCACATAACTGATATAAAAAAACAATCCATACCTAAAGTCGAGAGATATAATATTTTATTTTGTTTTTAAGTGAATTGCAAATATTAATTTTTGTTAAAAATCTATATAATTTTGATAACTTCTTAAGTGATTTGACTACAATGATATTTTGGTCTTATTGAACTACTTGGTCTGAGCTATAAATGATTAATGTTTTTCTTTCAAATGAAAAACAAAGGAAATTTCTATTTATGATGGGTAACATGACTCATTATTTCAGTTAGTTGGGATTTTTAATTATTTATTTATTTATATCCAGTATGTCAATAAATTGGGGTTGAAGCCTCACCTATCACATGGGTAGTTGGTGGGGTTGTGAGTTGTCACTTGACCCCCAGGCCCCAATTGGAAAGCATACAAGTAAATCCACAGCTTGAATTATTCATAATCATTCGGTGTTGCCCCCACTGGGCCCACCATACTTTATCCATGTTTGAAATGTTGGAGGCCCGTTTCATGAATTATAGCTTGTTTAAAATATGCTTACTGTTTGGGCTCAACTTTTAATTAGAAAATTAGTGGCTTCGTGTATAAATTATGTGGGGATAAAATAAAAAATTATAAAATTTAGAGATTTAAATAAAAAGATAATTAATATTAAAAAGAATGAAATAGTAACACATTTAAAGTTGTAGGGGCAAAATAATTAAAAAAAGTGTGGCACAAACACACAAAACACGTGGAGGAATCGTCATGAACTAAAGATATAGAAGATAGACGAGTGTTTATCTATATTAAGCAAGTGTACATAATACAATCATGAACTTTAGAAAATTGATATTTTCATATTATTTTTTGACATTTCTACATATAAGGTCCACATATTAGTTAATAAAAATTCGACATATCAACTAATATGTGAGCCCTATATGTAGAAATATTAAAAAAATGTGAAAATATAAGTTTTCTAAACTTATGACTACAAAATTTATTTTTTTGTTGTGGAAAAAAAAGGTGGCTTACACCTTATGTGCAGCGTGCATAACTTATGTTCGTTAATTTTTTATATAATAAATTTGAACGACTAAATAAATAAATAAATAAATAAAACAAAATAAAATTATCTTAAAAGTTGAAGGGCACTTTTGGAAGCCAAAAAGGCTTCAGTCTCTTACTATTTGACCACTCTAAATTATGTTGAACAAATATATAATTTTGTATGTCCATATTAGAAAAACAAAAATAAATACAATATTCATTAGCAGGAGTATAATGAATCAAAAGTAACAAAAAAAATGAATTACATATATAATTAATCTTAACGAACAAATTTTTAGATGTTTTCAAATTATGCAAATTCGTATGATACAATTGCATCATCTCAGTCGTACAACTGAAAGAAGCACTTTAAGCATTAATAAATATTTTTTTTTTACTGATGTATTTTGACCCCCTTTAAAAACGTTCGTGATCAGTATTGTATAACTTTATAGTCAATTGATTAACTTACTCCATAGGATCCGTTTCCAACATAATTGAAAATTAATGTAGTATTTCTATTTCTCCTTACAATTTCATCTTGAGAATCAGCACAATCATCCATCCATTGTCCATAAGCATGAGTCTTGTAAACATAGATATTTATATGTTCGTAAAAATTTACACAAAAATTACATTAAATTAATTAGAGAAAAAAATCTCTCATTTACCAAAAAAAAAAGAAAAAAATCCGCATGAACTTACTCAGACTCTGACGAGGTGAAGCCATTGAATCTTGTAACAACATCTTTCTTCGTTGGTCTATGTTTTCACAAAATCAAAATAAAAATTTCCAAAAAAAATATGTCATATATGTTTGGTACCGTACAAATGCTCGTAGCTGAATAATCCTTTAGTAATCAATTCCCGCGTTTATAAATTGCACTAGAAGAGAAAGGGCAGAAAACAAGAAAAAGCGTTTCAAAATTGGAACCTTCCAATCTCCATGCCTTCTCGAATAAGGCTGCTGGAGTCTCGACACGCTTTCGAAATAGGACCACCCATATATAGTATATATATTGTTATTAGGATCTCCTTCTTCAACCCTGGTAAAAGTAAACCATCAACAATGGCTTCAATCTACTGTTGTACTGAATGCGGATCTAACCTAAACCTCCACTCCAACCACCTCTTCCCGCCGGATTTCTACTTCGAGGCCGGCAACAAAGGAACCCTTTCTTTCGCTCTCATCGACGCCTCCAAATTCAGGTTCAAGAAAGAGGACAAGATCCGACCCTTTTTCGAGACCCTGGATTATTGGGGAATTCAAAGGAAGAGAACCAAGATTTTATGTAATAGCTGTGGCCGACTCCTGGGTTATGCTTACGATGATGGTCCGCCTCAGACGGATAGCCCGGGTCAGTTCCATTTTGGTCCGAGTCAGGTCATTCCTAGAGCTCCAAGGTACAGATTCAAGACCAAGGCTCTTCGTATTACTTCCGAAACTTGATATCAAAGATTTATATAAATTTGTAATTATTTGTTCTTAATTGGTTCCACAGATAAGTAGTGGTGTTTTTGGGCTTGTGATGTAATGGGAAGTTTTATGTTGTATACTACTTTATGTTTATTAAAAAAAATGGATTACATCTGTGCCATTTGTTTCAATGCTTCCTTTTGATATAGTATAAGTTGGGGATTTGGAAATATGCTAAAAAATGTTTTTGCTGCTGTTGTAATTTGTGGAGTTTCATGTAAGAGGTTTTCATTCAGAATTATGTAAAGGGGCAGAAAATTTTGTTCGCGCAATTGTACAAGGTTTAAGGTTATATATGGATAATTCCTTTTTGTGCAGGATTTGTAAACTCAATTGTTATGTTCAAGCAATGTGTATATCCATTTTCGTTGGGATAATGAGACCCAGTATGTCCCTTTGTTGCATTAGTTGATATACTCTGCTTTTCTTCATGTTTTAGCTGAATTAACATCTGTGCCTCCCTATTGTTTAGAGTTTCCCACAAATTAAAGCAAATGATTTGTAATGTATAATGTCAACTTGTATGGTGGTTTGGAACATTTAAACCTGAACTTTTTGTTGTTCAATTTATAGCGATTTTTCATACAATCACCATTAGGTCCATTCCCAAAAAAAAATCACCGCCTTTCCATAAACACTACAACCATGAGTACTGCTGCCATCATGTGGCTGCACCACCACACTATCAGTATCTTAATTCATGTCAATGCATGGGTTTAGACTTCGCTTACACTTCCTTGATACAACCACTGGTGGCTGACAATGTTTGGCAACTCCAAAACCTCCTTGGTCTCACTGCCATTGCCCCCTGTATATACATCAAGGGACCATCAGTATTAAATGTAGTCTCAATTAATGCATATGCGTGCTCTTTTATTTCTAGCAAATTGCCATCTTGCATATGCCAAATGCTTGCAACTATAACAAAAGCTTATACGACAATGGTGCACATGCAGTCTGAATAGGGGGTAAGCCACTTGTTCTCTTGCAAACAAAGCATGTACTGATTCTGCACCAGCTACCTCCCATTGCACCTTGATTTGGATCAACATTAGGTAATTACTGTATTTTTTGCACAGCGATGAATTAAATGTGCTTTTTGTTTTAATTAGAGGAATGATATTTCCAGAGCACTTTTTCCCCATCCAGCGCAAACATATTATATTTAAAGTACAACATATAACTATGGAATGCAGCAGCTGTGTTGGAATGGGAAAAAGTGTGGTCCCTTAAATTAAAATCAATGTGTATATTTATAATCATCATGTACATATACATATATATACTATGTATTGCTTGGCTTTATGAACTTCTCCTAAAAGATAAAAACTGGCGCTTTATGTTACTGTACTTCCAAGCAAGTACAGTGGAGTAGCTACGATGGTTAAATCCATGTCTGTGGTGAATCCGTCTATTTACTACGAAAGCCTAGTTATTCTGCTTTGATTTATATTTGTATATAGTGTCATGTGATGTACATGAAGTCATGAAGTGGATGAGAAAGTGTATATTACACAAAGTAATTGTCATGCTCGCTAGGTAGTTCCATTTTCTAAATTTTCTTGAAATAGTGGATTATGGTATAATGGTCCTTGTTTTTAGTTACTATTTACTAGTGAAAGAGCAAGAAAGATGGAATGTGTGATTGCATGCTGCATGACATTTTGATGATTGGAGTTTGAAATTCTTATGTGAATAATGATAATCATTGAATTGATAATAATCATTGTTGAAATTGGCTAAAAATGTATGAAGCTTATAGAATTTTGAAAGCGTGGAGAGTATCAATGGGGATTGGAACCTTATAAGCTTTGTGGGTGCCCTATGAATAGCTACTTAATTAGTGATAGGGAAGATTTGATGAATTGTATGAGCTATGTTTTATATTTTTTTAGGGTACTTGATTGCTTGTCAGCAAATAAGTAATTACTGCTGATATATATGATGATGTTGGCCTTTTGCAATAATTTCGGTTATAGTTTGGTGTTTCTGTTCAAAGAGTGAGGTCGAACTTGGATATATAACGATTTAGATATGAAGGAAATTGAAGAAGAACCTCTATTTTATAAAATTAATACAGCCCGGTGACACTATAACTTATAAGAGATTGCGTGTGCACATGCACATTCCCCAACACCTATTTACTACCTATACGTAGGTCTGATCATTTTGTAACAATAGAAAATGGAAGTGTGATGTTTACTTATCAGGAGAAAAAGAAGAAAAATACGTACATGTGATGTATGAAAAATGAAGAATCTCTGATGACCCTCGTCAATTGTCATCAGCAGGTTGTTGTTCATGCATCCAGTTGCTGAGATTTTTATCATCTGGAAGAAAGTTTATAATTTAATGTCATCTATTGCTTTGCTTACCCAGCAGTCTATGGAAAAAAGAGTTTTGGCTGCAAAGTATGTGATAACTGTTGTGATGCGACTCTAATCCTTTTCCATGAAGGATTTTTTCTTAATCTGTTAAGTTTTATATTTTCCTATTCCATTATGAATTTGGGACCTCCATCTAGGTTATGTAAAAAGTTTGCTTTGGGTATAAACTATAGAGCACATAGAAAATTTTAGTATGTGACAGGGAGTTTAGGATCTTCAAAGGGGCTTGTGAGAGGGTGAACAAGGGATTTCGGGATTTATTTTGGGTGACAAATACAAAAGCAAAGCTATATATTTTAACCGTAAGTTCTTCAAGTCTAGTGCAGTTTTGATTCTCTTGTTAGATGTAGGCAATTTTGGCCAGACCTCTTTAAATGGCTTGTTACTTGTTTAGTCTTGTACTCTTGTTCTTCATTTTCATTATATATCGTCTGTTTCTTGTGTTGTTATTGTTAAATATCTTGTGATCCTTGCACTCAATTAGTTCTGTATTCCGCAGGTGTTTGAAAGGCTCGAAACACTAACATTAACTTTTATTGATTCCAAGTCTAAATTTGGATGGCATCACACACTTTGAGTGGCAGGTAGAAGAATTACATATTATGTCCGACATTTTTGAAAACTATTAATGCCAGAACAATTTTATGCAACCACTAATGTATAAGAATAAGCAGTAATCGGATGGTTGGAACCATTGCTTGATTAATTAGCTTGAACTTGTTCCAGTGATTCCTGATTAGTAGATGGTTTGGTTGATATTTACCATAGCATTGGTTTAGACAACTATTTAAGCATGCACCTTCTAGGAGTTCCTGCATTTTGGGTTTTAAGACAATATTGTTACACTATCTTTAATGTCTTGGAATACTGGATGCATCTATCAGTCAGACTTGGTTTTCTTTTCTGGTATTCAGACAGAAGGTCAGCATCTTGATAAGCGTGTAGCAACTAAGTAAAAATATAACTGTCAGTAAGGATTTTGCAAGAAGACCAAGCTAGCAGTCATGTACTTGTTTTTGAAATTTAGGTTGGGCTAGTAGTTCTTAGAAGTGGTTCCTGATTATAGACATAGCTGTTAACCTTATAGTCTAATATCTCTCGACTCTTAATAGCAAAGACATGAATATAGATTGATTCTGAGTATGAAGTGGAAGTGGAAACTGAGGTTGGTGGTGCAACTTGCAAGGTATGAAAAGGCCATTCCACCCCCACCCCAACACCATATCCATTGCCAAGGTTCTGGGTGGCAACAAATCTAGCACTTATGAGAAAAATTGCGACAAGTGTGACTAATGAGGTGTTAAACCACTAGCCCAATCACCGACACGAGTTTTTGAGAGTTGGCTCTGACACTATATGTAACAATCCGGGTCAAATTCCGAGTCCGGAATAAATCTCGGGATCAAATCCCGAGTCTAAAATAAATCGGGTCAAATCTTAAATCCAAATCAAATCAAATCTATCCAAATAATGTCTTAAAACACTGGCTCAATAGTATCTTCTTGGTTCATTTTAGCTCACCACATGCTCACTCAAAAGGTCATGACTGAAGATACCATTGTTAGTAACTTAGCTCCTTATATATATATATATATATAAATTTTTCCCATATTTTTCAATGTGGGACTGGAGTGTTACACTTTTGTTGAACAAGTGAACAACTATATACTATATTCAATTATGCCAAAGTTGTTTTGATACTTGTGGGTTTATTTTGCAGTAAAAATGATTGCAAAGGTAACTCTAAATAGTTGTATTTTTTTCAAATAATTTTATTTTGTCCAGCTTTGTATAGACAAAAAGAATCTTTTTCAGATATCCGATTATTTCACCATAAAAATGTAAAACTGATATATTTGCATGGAGGAGGCAGTAAATGCTAAGATTTGAGTTCTCTCATTTCTGATTTACTTGCCGAAGTAATATAGTTCTGTATGGTGTATAGGGGGATGATTACAAGCACTTTGAGGAGTCCCTGAAGGAGGAGGATGCCCTTACCAGAACCTCCAGCAAGAAAGACATGAAAGACTTGCGTGTTGGGATAAAGGACCGGTTAGTTACACTTGCATTCCTCATTTTTAATTTGAATGACCTGTTTAGTTAATTCACAATTTATACAACTTCAGATATATATTAACAAAGGACTTTAGTTGTCTTTCTATTTACTTAACATGGAAAGAGATTAATGAAAAGAACAGGAGGGAAAGCAAGGGAATTTGTTTAATGTTATATAATCTTTCACTTTTTGGTTACCTGAATCCAAATATTCAAAGAATTTTGTTATAAATGTTAATGAGGGTGTGAAGTAAGAGGATAATTACTTCTCTTATATTTCATTATCTTCTTTTTTTCCCTTAACCCTCCCCCTCTAAATCGAAAAACCAAAAGGAGCAAAAGTATTGGGCGATGCTGGTGGCAAACCAAATGCGTAATCTATCGTGTTTTCCCTAATTTATACTTGACACATTGCATTGAGTTTGCCGCGGAGGCACATAAAAGACTCGATTTGCCATCCAATAATCAACAAACCATCGATAACCAAGTATTAAAATTTAATCTCGAGGGAACATCGATGCTTATGAGGTAGCGTAGATCAGAGTAAATGGCGGAACATGATGAATGTATGATGAAGAAGAAAAATATGTTAGACACGATGTTTTAGCTAGAAATAACATGCTTCCTTTGTGCAAATTTGAATGGTAGCTATGCAGACTATTCTGTAGATCAGTTTGACAATGGAGTTGCAGTCCCTTTCACGGACAATCTTATTTGAGTAATAAAGAATTTTCACTGAACATGAGCAGGTGGACAAAGAGCAAGTAGATCGAGTCCACCGGCACAAGGAAGCGGCAAGACGCTAAACATTTATGTTTGCCAATGTATGTATGTAGTTTGGACTTTGAAACTGCATGTTTTGTAAGAATTCATGCAGTTTACAGCAATCTGTCTGCGAACTGGTGGTGTTGAGTGCGTATTGGAGAAGTCTTATATTTCCTGTTTTTGTATGTTCTCTGCTCTGCTCTGCTCTACTCTACTCTCCTCTGTGCAAGTAAATGTTCCTTACAGTATTGTATCTTAATGCATCTTAATAGTCCACCTCTTAATGCATTTTAACAGCTTATATTTTTTGTATTAAAAGTTGCTCTACTCATATTTATATCTTAACTATTTAGAGAATCTCTTAATACAAATATGTGAACTTTTAAGAGGCATTAAGAGGTTGACCGTTAAAATGCAATCAAACACTAAGTATAAGCAGTTATCTCACAATTATACTAGTGTAAACACTAGAATTTGGCTGCATGATATTTTTTTAAAGTGGGTCCCACTTTCTCGTAAGAGGTACGAGTAATATTTTGATGGGCGGATATTTAAGCTACTAATGCATGTATTTCTATTCCACACAAAAAACAGAGAGTAGAGTGCCATTTAACTTTTTATTCCGTCAATTTGTGAAATTTTAAAATTAATGTGAACTTGTTGAATTTTGATTAATGTAATAGTCATTGAAATAAATTGATATCACAATTTAAAATTTCAAAATAAATTAATTAGTAACATCAGCAGTTAGATAAACATTCATATGAATTATAAAAGATTAGATTTTCTTATATTATTAGTTTTCCATCTCAATCCTCCGTTTTTAGAAATCAAAGGTTACCTACCAAGTTCAAAAGAAATAGTATTGCTTAAATTTCCTTTTAAAACTCATAAACACAATAATTAATGTTAAGACATCAATTTATCTACCTCTCCTAATAGTAAATTCTAAACTCTTTTTAGAAAAAGGTTGTTAACAATAATAATATATAACAATCAATACTTAAGATGTATTAGTGATAAATACTTATCTAATACTTTCTCTTTTATCTATAATATTTTTTTATAAGAGATAATTTTAAAATGTCAAATAATTTAAAAAAAATAAAATTATTTAAAATGTCATATAATATATTATTGGAGGGATTCTATTGCAAGTCACCGATGGAACGCACTCGCACAAACAAACAAAGAAAATAAAATAACAACACTTTAAAACGTGCATTCAACTCAAATCTCTCTCTCTCTCTCTCTCTCTTCTTTTCGACCAGATCTTCTCTTCTCTTCAACCTTCATAACCTAGATTTTTTCCCCCTTCACACAGCTCCATTTCCATCCATCTTTGAAGCTTTTACAGCAATGGTGGTGAAAGGAAGGCACTCTCGAGCTCCGTCTCGGAAAACTTCTTCGTCTACTCTAATCTTCGCTACTCTCGTCATTTTCTCTTTCTTCCTCCTCATTCTTCTCGCTTTTGGAGTTCTCTCGATTCCTAACACTTCCAATTCTCGAAAAGCACACGATCTCAGCTCCATCGTGCATAATTCCGTCACCAGGTAATTTACTTTTCACATTTGACCTTTCTTATTGTTTTAATTTTCGTTATTTTATCGGATTTCGTCGTGATCTGATTTTGAATTGCTATTCAAGTGATGGAGATGACGAGAGAGGAGATCAGTGGGTTGAAGTCATCTCTTGGGAGCCTAGAGCGGTCGTCTATCATAATTTTCTGGTTAGTGTATATGAATTTTTCACGTTTATGTATTTTGATCATTGTTCTGTCCCCCTCCCCCTCCCCTCAAATTTGTGATCTTTAAATTAAGATTAGTATTGTATGGATAGGATTGTGTGCTAATCTTGTATTATGAATTTAATTTTGTTAATTGTGCCTGTTTATTTGTATATGTTATCTAAATTTTATTAGATCACTTATAATAGTTTATAAAAGTGATAGGTTATGATGTACTTTTAGACACCAATATAGAATGAGAGAGGTTATCGCTGAGTTTATAATGATGTATATTTGTTAAGAAAAACTTTAGGTTGGGATTGATGGGAGGTGGGAGTGAAGTGCATTGTTTAATGTGTAGGATGAGATCTGTAAACTCACAGGCGGTTTTGTTTTAAGGTCAGTCTTTGAGGAAGTTCGCTTAGGTATTGGAAATACAGATACTGATGACTCTAAGGTCTCTATTTATTCTGTTATCATGATTAGATGATTATCACCCTATTTCACATGTTATCAACATAAATTTATATCTGTAACTTCCCACATCTATAACTATATATATTGTGGAAGCACCATAGGTGGCTTTCCTGCTAATAAAGTTTCATGTTCAACGGTTCAAATTAGATGCAAGTCTCGTTGATTTGTTTCTCACTTATCTGAATTTTGTATTCATGTGCTTTGTGCAGTCGAAGGATGAATGTGAGTATCTAATCAATCTTGCCAAGCCTCATATGCACAAGTCAAGTGTTGTTGACAGTGAAACCGGGAAGAGTAAAGATAGCAGGTGTGCACTTCCTTTTTATTTCCTCGTTCACTTAAGTTAGACATGGATTTTTAAAGTTGATACCATTTTACCACCCTGATTATTTTAATGTTTAATGGTTTTATATCTGATATGATTTACTCATGCAGGGTTCGGACGAGTTCTGGAACATTTCTGGCTAGAGGACGTGATAAAACAATACGGAACATCGAGAAAAGGATTGCAGATTTCACCTTCTTACCTGTAGGTATGCACTTTCGAACTGCTTGTAAATCAGTTTCTCCATATAAGTTCTTTGTTCATGCATTGATGATCTGTTAGTATGCATGCTTGGGTTTTGTTATATGCATAACTTGGGTTTCTGGCTATTAACATCAGTGTTCCTGAAAGTCGTATGTGAAACAAAACCTAGCAGGTTCCAGATTCAAGGATCAGAATATCTTCCTCTCTTTTTTTTACTACCTCACTGCTTTACATCGACCCTGGGAAGTCTAATTTAAAGCACGAGATGGGTTTGGTTTGAGCCAGGTCGGCAGTAGTTGTCTTGTTTATGGCTAGGGAAATTTTGCTTGTGAGTAATTCTGATTAAACTTATAATCTCATACGCCTAAGAGGTAGTTGACTGTTTTTTCTAGGAGCAGAGTGTAGTATAGAGAAGATAGAATATCATTGGATCACCTCATAGTAACTCTCATTTCTCACTTGATTGGTAAGATTATGGTTTTGGAATGTAGTTGCTTCCAAACATATTTTTTTACTGAAATCAAACTGGTATTTGCCATAACTGGTTGGGATTTCGTAATGAAGTTTGATAAATATTTTCTTGAATAGGAGACATTCCTCTTTTCGAGTATAGATAATAAAAAGGTTTATTTTGTCGAGAAAGTTTTAACTATATAAACTATGTGACTGGCGCAGCAACTAATCCTCACCTATTACTTTGAGACTGGTTTTGTATACTTGACGGTCCTCTGGTACGTACCCATTTTGCATAAAGAAATAGAAGCGGGAAACCGATGTGATTCAGTTTGCGGAGAATCAAACCTCCAGTAGAGCACAGCTTTAATTTTGAAAAGCTGTCTTCTCTTCTTTTTCATTTACTGAAATCTATATATGTTCACACACGAGTAGTGGAATATCCCAACTTCTCTTTTTTCATTTACTGAAACCCATATACATGTTCACACACAAGTTGTGTAATACCCCCATTCATACTTCCGGACTTGGTTTGGACCGAGTATGGTATTAGAGCAAAGCCTGGCACGTCTAAGTGCTACACATTGTGGGGAGGTGGGAACTACCTGATACAACACCTTTTTTCCATCTTGAAAAACTAGCTATCCAGGGGGAGTGTGGTTAAGTTGCCTTTGCAACTGATGTGCAACTATCCCTTACGGTTTAGTTTGAAGTCCGTGTCACCACCTCTAAAATCCTGCATTGCCCCAAGAGGTTGATCTTAAGGATTGTAGACTGTGATTAGGCCTGACAGGGATGTCAAAACTTTAAGTAGGAGAGATTGTAATACCCCAATCCCACACCAGACATGTAGGTTAGATTAGTACGTGTATACAGGCTCAACTCTACTACGTAGATTATCAATAACTTGTCATGACTTTTAGTTCTTTTGTTAGCAGTTCAATGGTCTATACCAGCACTATTTTTGGTAATGGTGGACTTGGAAGTATTCACGTGTGTCCTTTGAACTCTTTTTCCTCACTCTCTTCACTCGTGCCACCACCGTTCCCTTAAACTATCTCCTGTATCAACTCTGTCATAACCATTTCTAGCAGTAATGCCTCTACTGGTATCACTGTCTGTTTGTAACCATCAAGTTACTGCAGGATCCTTTTGATTATTGTAGTATTAAGTTTTCTATTAAAAAATCTCGTAAATGGTGTTAATTTGATGAATTCCAATATTGGGTTCGAATTAATTTCCTTCAATCCAAGTATACTTCTGAAGATGCTAATTGCTAAACTTCTTTTATGCAGAAGCTGTCTTATACTCCTATTTTCTATGATCTACTAGGTAACTTACTTTTATTTCTTATTTGTTGTTACAATTTAATGTGTTTTCATTCTGTAATATGCAGAGCATGGGGAAGGACTTCAAATACTTCACTATGAAGTGGGCCAAAAGTATGAGCCTCACTATGACTACTTTCTTGATGAGTTCAACACGAAGAACGGAGGCCAACGTATAGCTACAGTTCTTATGTACCTGTAAGTAAGATCTCATTAAAAACCTTGCTTAGAGCATGTCGCTTTGGCTTAACCGCTCTCTCTCTGTCTCACTCACTCACACTCACCATTACTGTTTTACAGATCAGAGGTTGAAGAAGGGGGAGAGACTGTTTTCCCTGCTGCTAAAGGTAATTTTAGTGCCGTTCCTTGGTGGAATGAGCTATCTGAATGTGGGAAAGGAGGATTATCCGTTAAACCAAAGATGGGCGATGCATTGCTGTTCTGGAGCATGAAGCCTGATGCAACTTTAGATGCTTCTAGTTTGCACGGTTAGTTAAAGTTTATTACACTTGTAGTTGTGTTGCATTGAATAAGTATTATGATTAGTTTAAAATAATAAAAAGAAACTAGTTTAGTTTCATGTGGCATCAAGAACTCCGCATTGTCTTAATTATAGCTGTTGAAGTGTTCCTTATGGTTATATAATTAGGTGGATGTGCTGTTATCAAAGGGAACAAATGGTCCTCTACAAAATGGATACGTGTCGGCGAGTATTTGGCTTAATTCACTTTGCAAAAGGGGTAAGATGATATTGAAATTCCAAGACTTAAGCTAACCACCTTTATCATGCCTATTATGAAGATGAAGTTTTTATGATATTTGTAATTTAAACGAGAATATATTAGTAGAATAGCAGTGAACAGGAGATGTTCTGTACTTGCTAAATACTTGATATCTGCTCGAGGTCTTTTATTTTCTGTAAGTAAGCTGATTAAGATGTACATTATTAACCAACAATCTATCATTACTAAATAGCTCAAGTCATTCAATTTTTATTTGAATTTATGCAATGCCACACAACTGAACCACTAAGAATGAAGTGTTGCCGTAGTCCATAGAGTCTATGTAAACGTATCTCGTATCCATACATACATACCAAACTTCTTTTATAACTAAGATTGTTATTTCATAACGTATTTGCGCCTACATGTGCTCATGTTGTTAGTTACTAAAATATTTTTCTGTTGAATATAGTCTATTGACTTTTAAACATGTTCTGCCCCCTTTGATTCTCGTGTTGAAACTCTATGAAATAACGTGACCTAAGTTTGTTTGTTGATGGTTTTCTCTTGGCATGCAGCTGCTGTTGTAATATCATAAGCGAATGCCGTCAGAGTATAGTGAGAGAGCTCCGTAGCTAGCTTGGCACCAAATCTAGTGATGTAATGTCATACCTTAAACCTATATTATATCTCGCCTTCATACCATAAAATGTGATGTACAATCTTCTCTACCAATTCTTGTTTCCCATAGAGAATAAGGTTTAGAAATTGGTTAATTTCTATTTGACTTCAAGCGACAAATTGTAGGTGAATCATTTACTACAAGCTATAGATCTTCAAATCTCTGTTGATATACAAAACATTCCCTTGATATATATATATATATATATATATATATATATATATATATATATATATACTCTTTTTATTACGAATTTGTTTCATTTATTAATTTTATTATTCCACAATAATAATAATAATAATAATATAAAATTATATAATGTTCTCAAATTTTATTATCATACCACATTATTTAATAACTTATAATTTTGAGAAATATACATAAAACAAAAATATATCTTAAATTTAATAAATAAATTTCTTTTTTTTGTGAAGGAGAGAGGTGAAAGCTTGGGGTTGCCAAGGAAGAGGGTGTGTTTGGTGGGATGTATGTCAAATTAGCAACAACAAAAATAATTTATAGCATCCGCTGCCATTAGTAGGAAAAAAAATTGGCAGCGGATGTAGACGACGTTATTAAATTCAGAGGATGAAATAAAAAGATACGAAAAAAAACTAAATTATTTAGAACAAAATAATAATAATAATAATAATAATAATATATCTACGCACAAAAACTAAAACAAAGAAGAAAAAAGATGACTATGATACAAGGTTTATTACTTTCAGATGATGAAATAAAAAGATATGAAAAATTGAATTATGGAAAACAAAATAATTAATAATATATATATATATATATATATATATATATATATGGACAAAAACTGAAAAAAAAAAA